>JANRMJ010000054.1:91336205-91363271 GCA_025584955.1 Alethe diademata | reverse complement strand
TATGACAAAGTATTTCAACAGCTCTGATTCTTCAGCATCTTGAATACCCAAAACACCCCACAGATGTCAATACCTTTGGTATTAACTCCAGGCCTTGTTATACATGCTGTCTATTTTACTGAATCCTCGATTGCCTTTTCCACTTCAGCAAAGGGGGTCCAGAATCCACCTGGTTTTCTACAGGATTTTCACTGTTTGTAAAGGTAAGTAGTAACTTCAAGACAGACAACTCTTTTTTGTATATATTTACCTTTTCCCTTTCTTGTGACTGAAAGACCACTAGCACATGATTCTTTGTTATATCAGATTTTTGCTTAATTTTTTTTCACTGGCTTATCAGAATTCATAATACTGAATAGTCAGGGACACATCTAGTCGGACATCAGAAAAGTTAGATTTTCTAATATTCAGCCTTATGTCAAGTGACAATATTTGCTTAAGTTTGTTTTTTTTAAAAAAAAAGTGTCAAGATCAGATCTCAACAGAACTATCAATCTTCTGGAACACTCTTAAAAGTTTACTGTCATCACTGAGGTAAATACCGTTCTCATGATGAAGAGTGTGACTACTTATTCTAAAACTCAAGAATGAGATGCATGCCCGATTTTTGTTTACATTCTAGTAAAATTTTATTTTCAAAACACAACTCTAAAGAAAATGTAGATTTAAATTCATAAAGTGTTATTTGGTAAGATGCAGAACACCTGTCACCAGAAGAAAGTGCTCATCCAAAAGTATGCTGATCAATTGTTAATATTGTTGGGT
The DNA here is from genome assembly GCA_025584955.1 of Alethe diademata. Taxonomy (NCBI): domain Eukaryota; kingdom Metazoa; phylum Chordata; class Aves; order Passeriformes; family Muscicapidae; genus Alethe; species Alethe diademata. The sequence goes on along the minus strand of JANRMJ010000054.1, from coordinate 91,362,506 downwards.
CAAGATCAGTGTATACATCAATAGGCTGTGTCCATCTTCTGTAGAAAAGATTACCCCTGTACAACAGTCATTACCTTTTTCAAAGTTTGGTAGGAATTAGGTGTTACACATCAGGAAAGATTAATAACCTGACTGAGCTATGGTGCATAGAAAATCCTGTTGAGTGGGAGTTGTTAAATCCAAATAAAAATTCAAGCATAAGGCCATAAAATTACAGATATCCTCTAATTAACACACTTTTAGTGAACAGCTACACCAGGGAGGTGATTTAGCACATGAGCCAGATCCTAATTCTGTGTACACATGACAGCAGCTTTATGGCTGAATGGTATCAACAGACAGACAACACTAAGAGTTGATCTATACCTTAGGTAGCTTTAGGTATGATGCTCCTCTTATTTCTGTATGCCTGTCTGAATCTAGTAAGAGTGCTAGCTGGACCGGACGTTCAAATAAAGTCTAGTTATACTGCTGTCCCCTCTGTAATCTGAAGACAGAAATTTCAAAGTAAGTGGTAAACCTGATTCTCACACAGGTTGCAGTTCTTAAAACCTAGAGATTCGGTCACTTTCACAGCTCTTAGGTTCACAGCACAATTTTCTAGAATCAGCAGAAAAGGACAGAAAAATTACACATTACCCAAGCACAAAGAACACTCCACAAACTCTGATGCCCTGCTGTATGCAGAAAAAGCAAAATGGATTCCACAGCAGGGCTTTCTCCTCACTTACATCTATGAAGAAGTGACTGCTGTTTTCCTTTCAAAAGGCTAATTTGAGCATAATTTTTTTTTACATCTCTGGAGACTAGGAATAGCTGGGAATCAGGGCAGGAATTACAGGTCATTGCAGAAGACTGTCTTCTATTATCTTTGCTTATGTGGTGTTCATTTTTATTAGAATTGTGCTTAGTGACTGCAGGTCCTTAATGCCATTACACGATTACATATCCCTGGACATTTATCATCTTTAAAACTCTTGCTGTTAAACTTTGTTCAAGATATCTGCATTCTTTTTTTCTTAAAGGAGAAAGAAATCAAGGATTTACTACTGATGCTTGAAACATGTAGCAAACACCTAAATGGCTAATAAAATTTAACAAAACACAAAAAAAAGTCATTATTTTGAAACAAAATCTCTTGATATTTAAGGACCTGGCTCATTAGTTTTGTATTTTTCTCAGACTTGACAAAATAGAAACAGAGAAAAGACGGCAACCTAGTAGCCTGTATGCCTTGCAAACACTAGGCAACCTACCTTTGTGTTATTTTTGTTCTCTTAAATTCGTCTAAAAATGTTTTTAAAACAGCACAAAACACACCAGGTTGTATTTTCCTGCCTAGTTATTTGCACTTTCTGGGTAGTTCCACCTTTCAGTGTTTTATTGAACAATAGTCCACCTTTCCTGAAAAATCTGCAGGAGCAGGCAAAATACAGACATAACTCTCTGCAGTCATCCACAACATGAAGTCAAATTTCCATTTTAACCTCATTTAAAATCTTAGCTAAAAGAATATATCGTTTTTTCCCCCCCTCTGGTTTAAATTGACTGCTATTACCTAACTCTGGCAATAGAGCTTTTACAAAGGATGATATATAAACGGGAACACTGCAATAAATCACTATTAACATTATGAATGATGAATGATGAAAACTATTTTAAATAACTTTCTTAAATCACCTGGATTGTAACCATACTACCCTTTCCTTAATATATTCATTTCAAAACAAAGCTTTATCTCTTGAATGACAACAGAATCACAAAGATATTAATTATTCTACCCATTCATACTGGACTTTATGACAAAAATATCAACAATCAAGACTCGTTACTATTGTCTACTTTATAAAATGGTTGAACAACGATTTATTTTCAATGACAAGTATACTCCTTATTTTACTGATTTTAAACTTGTTTCATATACTGTTTTTTTTAACTTTTAATCTGAGTTATTCTTGTACAGGTGAATAGAATAGATATGGCTCATTTGGATGTTTCTCATTTAACACTTCTTCCAATCAAATGAAATTATCTCTGAAGATACTTTGTTTCAGTCAAAATTACAAGATGAGTTGATTATTTAAAAATTGGATCACTTCAAAGAGAATATAAAAATACAATACCTTTGAAAAAAAGGTCAACTACTGCTTTCTTTCAAGTCAAAAGTAAACTCCAACTAATATCACTAGATATGCTATAGCATGACTCCTGGGGCCAAAGTAATGGTCAGCTTGATTTCTCTGTGACTTACTGGAAGGAAAAGGCTTACTAACAGCTTCAAGAAACCCTGCTGAACTAACTTATCACTGCAGTATATAAACTTGTTTTACAGTAATAAATTTTTTAAAAATATTGGGTATTAATTTCTTGTTTTGGTCTCACAGATCTGAACCAAATTTTTAAAAAAAATCAGGGTCTAAGTCCTTAGGAAACATTTTTTTTTAAATGGGTATTAACAATAACTAGGATAATACTTATTTCCAAGGCACAAAACACTTAAAATGAATGTTGTTAATACAGTTTGGCTTTTGTCAGTGTTTGGCTCCACTTCTGTTAGCAGCAGAACTCTGTACCGTGCTAAGTGCTTCCTGAGTACAAAAAAGACTGTTTCTAATGCAGGTCTGAGGTACAGGTACATATCCACAAGATAGTAAGATGTAAGGAGATTGAACAGAAAATCCCGTGACAAAGTGGGACAGATGTCAACAAGTGATAGTGGGGGAGGACGTGTACTGTCTGCATATGTACCAGGGAAATACTACAGTGAGAAAAAGTGTAAAGAAGTTTTTATTGCCTTCATTGTTCACTGTTATAAATTATGCATATATATATATATAATATCACACTGAGGCTAATTCAATAAATTACTCACTGAGAAACTAAATAGAGATTATCTCAAAATAATTAAATTCAAAATCTCAGGGTACCAAAGAAGAATGCAATGGCTTCCTTTAAATCAGTCATCTTATACATCTTGTTAATATAGAGGAAATTCTATCCATTTTTTTATTCTACTCATCTTATTTGAAAGTAGAAATCCAAAGTATTTGGAAAAACTAACCTTATTTCTGCTCCTAAAGGAAAGCTATAGTGACTAGGTCAAATGGACATGCTTCAGTGAGGCAGTAGTGAAAAACACCTAAGAAGAAGTCAGTACAGGTATCCTGGAAATTATACACACAAGCAATACTTTAATGTTCTATACTTTCAACAGATAAATATAATAAAACTGAAAAAAAGAAAAAGCTGGAAAAATTACATAGAAAGTTTTAAGAAGATACTTCAGTTACACCTATATACACCTATATTTTCCATATTTCAATATAAAATTGTTAATATCAATGTATTAATTAAATTTTAATATTTTTATTTAATTAAAATATTATCTCATACAAATCCTAGGGGTATTTCATGAGTACAGGTAAGAAGGCCTTCTGTTGCTGAGAAGAAATTCTTACTCAAATAGCCACTATTTTTCTGTTTTAGAAGCTGTATCTAGATTTAAACCTTTGAAAGATCTTTGACAAAGACCTTCAGGAATTGGAACACTAATCATGGGTTGGGAGACAAATGATTGTCATGAATCAAAATCTGACTAACAGTCATGAAACAAAAAGAGAAAACAAACAGCCTGTGACCCTTTGTAAAAATACCCAAAAACAATAGGAAGGTACCATGATGTTACACTTTGTTAAACCCCTTACTATTTTAGTATATTTACTTCAGTTTTGAAAGGGAAGTAATTTCCATGGGAAAATAACAAGAAATTAGAGACAAGTAAAAACTCACCAGTAAACATGTTAGGGGAGATGGAGAGACAATTATCTTCTGAATTTTGCCTATGCAAAGAGGCACTGTGAAAGTTTACAAAACAAATCTAAACTAGGGAAGATTTAAAACTTTTCCCTCCTTTATGCTATATCAATGAGGAAATGTTATTAAACTTCAAGATGTTGCATGAAATTTGCAACTGTCCCATTTCAAAATAGTAAATGAAAGCACTGTGTTCTCATAGACAAGTAATAAAGGCTATACACAGACGAGAAAGACTCAAAGTGGAAATTCATCTTTATATGAAAAAAATTCATATAATTAATGCTAAGAATCTTTGTAGAATCTAAATTGTCAGGATTCACACCTTAAACCAAGGTCATATTGCCTAGAATTAGAATTTTCTTAGGGATTTCATTCACTGCACAGATCCTGATAACCAACCATCAGAAAAAGGCCACTGGAAAGAGATTTTGATCCATCACTTCAGTGTGACTATATAATGTCTTCTAGAAAATGAATACTGCAGAAATAAACCAGACTGTGTACGACAGCAATTGGTTAAACACTGTGTTAGCTCTGGTTTCTAATTCCAAGGGTTATCCAAATTTATGGTGAACTGTTCTGTAGTTAGAATCCAGAGTAATAAAACCTTCAAACAGCAATTTCCCCTTTTTGCATTAAGTTTTGCAGCACTAGCTTAACTCTCCAAAACCCCTCTTAAATTTTATTATTGGTCCTTATTTGGCTAGGTATCAAGAGAAATTAGTGATTTAGAATTGTGGAGATCAGTTGAGAGCTTTTGATTTTAGAGGAGAACCAATTATTGCTGAGCATACTGCTCCAGCTCTGACAAGAGGGTTAAGTGGCTTGATTCATATTTGCAGTCATACAGCACTCAGATACAAAAAGATAAGTAGTGGAGATTGACTAGCAAAGACAGAGAGGGAGAGAGGATGTGTATGTCTCACAGGTTTTTAAACTACACACCACAGGAAGCAAATTCCTGGTGTGTGCACACATAAGCACAAGTAGCACAAAGACTGTCCTTTGCTTTTTTAGGCACATTGCTATATCAGAGCCTGAGTCTTGGGGCTTCACAGGTCTGGTTGCCATTAACTCTGCCAGAGATGCACAGACACTTTTCATCACATATGACTTTTAATATGAATAAATTCCTATGTATGAAAATTGCTAGTTATGCAATTAATTGATCATTCCTACTTAAATCCTTTTGAAAATGATGCATAATATACCTGTTAAATTAAGGATTGATTTTGAGATGGAGTGGAATATAAAGCTGAATACATATTTTAAAATGTTGAAAGTATATTCAACTAATTGCATAGGTGTTCTAATTTCTTTTTATCTTATTAAGAATGTCTCCCATCAAATAATAATTTTCTTACATTGTGATTATTTTCTAACCCATTTGTCAGCACAGCACAGGTGTTAGTTGCAAACCACTCAATTTTTCCTTTTTTTTTAAAAAAAGAAGCCCCATTACTACCCAACTAAACCTATCAATCAAATTGTTTTCTTAATCCAATATCTATTTCAATTTTTTCTCTGTGCTGTAAGTATGAATACAAAATTTTGCAAGGCTTGAGAGAAAAGATTCCATTTAATCAAAGTTTCTCAAGAAGAAATATTCCCAAGTGTATTTTTTCCTTTCTCATAATTTATCCTGTACCTTATGTCTGGCACTCTAGAAGGCAAATATTTTTTAGAGCTTCTAAAACACCTCAGGCTCTGCCTACGGCTACAGATATGTAACCATATGGTTCCTTAATTACTTAAATCACTATGCAAGGTCTATGTGCTAACGTTCAAGATACATTTCACTCTGGTGTTAGCCCAAGGGGACCCATCTGAGAGACAGACCTCATGACTTTGGTGTTCCTTGCTTTTCTTGTGTAGCATTTCATTTGAAACTCTCTTAAAATTTCTCAGACAGATACCTACTGACTAAAAACTGTGGGGTCCTCTTGCTTGAAAACCTCTCTGTATGCTTATTGCTTACTCTATATGCCTGATTTTTTTTAAGTCTTGCAGGTGATATAAATCTGGCAAGAGTGGAAAGTTGTGTTACCATCCAAAGGGACTTTGATAGGCTTGGAGAAATGGGCCAAAATTAACCCCATTAAGTCCAGCAAAGAAAATACGAAGTCCTGCATCTTCAGAGCAGTAACCTGTAGCAAAACTAAGGCTGGGGAGTAACTGGCTGGAAAGCAGCTCTGCAGAGAGGGACTGGAGGGTTCTAACGAGCAAGCAGCTGAACATGAGCCAGCAAGGAGCCCTTCTGGCAAGGAAGGACAACATCTCTCTGAGCTACATTAGGATGAATGCTTCCGGCAAGCCCTGTTCTCTGCTCAGCACTGCTAAGACATACCTGGAGCACTGGGTCCAAGTGCAGAACTCCCTGGTACACAGAATGAGTTTGGAGGAAGGTGATGAATGATTAAGCAATTGGAGCATTCAACACATGAGGAGAGGCTGAGAGATATTCACCCTGGAGAAGAAAACGCTTACCAGGATCTTATCCATCTGCAGGGATTATATGGATTTATCTGAGTAAAGAGGACAGAGCTAGACTCTTTTCAGTGGGGGCCCACTCACAGGACAAGAGGCAATAGGCACCAACTAACCACAGGAAATTCCCATTAAACACAAGAAAAAGGGTTTTTTAATGGCGAGTTTGATCAGACACTAGAGAAAGTTTCCCAAGGAGGCTATGAAGTTTCCATCAGTGGAGATCTTCATAACTTGACTGGATATAATCCTGAGCAATGTGCCATAGCTGACCCTGCACTGCAGGGACTGGGACTGCAGACCTTGGGAGATGCCTTCCAGGCTCAACTACTATGAGATTTTGTAGTTCTGTGATACTACATATATATATATATATTAAAAAAAACAAAACCAAAAACAAACCCCAACAACAACAGAAAGGAGACCTAAGGACAATTTACTTTGTTATCTCTACAACTAAAAGTTTCAAGTTGTGTGAACGAATTTCAAAAATTGCTGGATTTCTTGGATTTCGACCCCTGAAATATGAGTAGAAAATAGATTATACAGCCTCTACCTAGTAAAAGAATGAAAAGAAACTAATATTTTATAAACAGGTAAGACAACTCATTGAATTTCATTAAAAATAATTAAAAAAAAAAATTCTTACTTTCCTTCGATTAGATCAAAGATTTTGACCTTGGCCTCAGAGTACATTACAGTTTTGGTGCAAACTCAAGGAGATGCTTTCTTCTTGAATTTTTCAAGAACAATCAGAGGATATTCACCTTTATATATGCCATTGTATCCTCCATGGACTTCTCCAGCACTGGAGATTTCTTCAACATGAGCTCCTTGGTCAGATGTAAAGTATACAAGAGTTTTGTCACTCAGATTATGCTTCTCCAGCATATCCAGAACTTGCCCTAGGTGAAAAAAAAAAAAAAAAAAAAAAAAAAAAATAAGCAAAGGACGGCTTTAAGAATTACAGAAGGAACTAGGTTGGAAAAGACCTTTGAGATCATCAAGTCCAACCTATGACCTAACCTAGCACTTCTTCATCAACTAAACCATGGCACTGAGTGCCACATCCAGTCTTTTTTTTAACATGCCCAAGGAAAGTGACTTCACCACCTCCCTGGGCAGATAATTCCAGGGCCGAATCACTCTTTCAGTGAAGAATTTTTTTCTGATGTCTAACCTAAACTTGTCTGGTGCAGCTTAAGATTGTGTCCTCTTGTTCTGTCAGTTGCTGTAGTAGAATAGTTTTTAAGTGTAGGAAAATATTTTGTAACATTAGTGAAGAAGGAAGTCTGTCCCAATGAATTACAGCTGTACTGATTACTGAGGAGGGGAAACAGCCTTGCTAGCCCAATGAGAATGGGGGTTATAAAAGTGTGAGCTAACTGGCCACAAGTTAGAGCTTCAGACTTGGAGTCCGCTGGCTGTGAGGAGGTAAGGGATGTGTGGTCATGTAAGGGACAGATAAGCTAAGAAGATGTTGTGTGAGGCACAGACAGGGTTAGGCAGCTGGGTTAAGGGCCAGCTTGGGGCTTAGCCAGTCATGTAGAAAGAAGGAAACTTGCAGAGAGGAGAGAAGGAGTCAGTGCTATGTAGACCTGCCTGTGAGGAAATGAGTCCAAGTTGCCTGAAAGAAGTCCACTAGACAAGGCATGAAAAGTTGTTAATAAAGGACTGGTGTTGGTGCCAGTTGTGTCCGTGTTGATATAATTACTGCAACAAGTTGCTGTCTGGAGAAAGAGACCAACCCCCACCTGACTACAACCACCTTCCAGGGAGTTGCAGAGAGTGAAAAGGTCACCTCTGAGTCTCCTTTTCTCCAGGTTAAACAACTCCAGCTCCCTTAGTTGTTCCTCATAAGGGCTCGTGTTCCAAGCCCCCACCAGCCTCGTTGCCCTCCTCTGGATGCTGGGGACTTTAAATGACTTTTTCATTAGCCTTGGCACATAAAAATATTTGTGTCCTTATGCCTCTTTGAGGCCATTTTTCACATAAACTCTCTTATACACAGCAATTGGCACCTTCAGCACGCAGTAGGGCACAACCACAGAGGCCTTCTAGCAATTGGGACCATGACTCAGTTGCTGCAGGGTTTCTTGAAGTACAGTATGAGAGGATTTGTGCACGTCAGAGAAAAGGGCTAATCCACAGAGAGCAAGCGACTTTTGGAAGCAGTTGTTCTCAATCAAGGAAACCTCTTAGCAAGAAGATTCAAGCCAGTGAGGATATTCAGTGACACGGAGGAAAGAGTCTCAGCATGCAGAGTAGATCTCACAGTTTGGGGGTAAAGCCTTGCTGCCTAGCAACCTATAGAGCCAACATGGCAAAAATCTCAACGTGAGTGTTATAGTAAGACAAAAAAAAAAAAAAAAAAAACAAACATAAGAGAATATATGTGCCACCTTTGAAGTATGTGTGGTGGTTTCATTATCAAGCCTAATAATTAGCCCTTAATATCTCAACAAAACAACTAACCTCAAAATGTGCAAGGTAATAAACACACCCCGGTGCACACATTTAAAACAAGTATCCACAGGAATATGTTTTGTACCTCTTTTTTTTTTGTACCTCACCATGAGCTCAAGTTTGATTTTCACAAAGGGCTCCTCACACTACTTTTGTGGAGTTTTATAAACTTGCAGTTTTATAAATTACACTGAAACCTACTTAGACTGAATTCTGTAAAGTGTGTTTCTCTATGAATGAGAGTGAAACTGCTCTTTGTAACTTGCTCCAGTGAATTTTATACTGATTATGAATCTAAAATTCTTGGTCCTGGAAAATGACCAAAGCTTAAGAATATAATTCTTCACCAGCCTGACAATGAACCTGTCCTTTAGGGATCTCAGAACATATAAAGTTAATTCTGTCTTCACAACCATTTTATCTTTATTCTTTTACTTAAGCATTCAAGAATGGCCCAATTTGAATGTTAATTTTGATTTGCTAACCTGTCCACTAAGAATTAATTCATCATCTGATGTTCAATTATTGTGTCAGAGAGGATGAGATAAGAACTTTGAAATACAGAGCCTTGTAAGTGGTTTTCAGATCCCTGTTTCTGTAGCTATGCTCTTTTTCTGGATAAGGAGTAATTACCTTACTTTATTGCTACCAATTCTAGTTACCTCTTAATGTTATATCATTCTAAAACTGTCTTTTTAAAAAGGCTGACTGTCTTAATTTTTCAAATGACTGGGTCGTGAATAAAAGAACACCAGCCGCTAAATATAAGCAGATACCTGTTAATTTTGTTTGTAAAGTAGGAGCAAAGAAGAAATGTAAGAGTAGGAGAATTTGTTTATGTAAATTTTGAAGCCTCGTGGGAGTTGAAATTTCCCAACAGAGCTGAGAAAATCTGTTACAAATGCTGACATTTTGAAGTTGGTGGGTTGAGGGAAAATCATGCAGATCCATCTGACAAGCCATGCGCTTGCTGCATAAGGTGGACTTAGTGCCAGAAAAGAAAGAGGCAATTTTCCATTGGCTTCTGAAATTGTTTGGAGAATGTACTTGCTAGAGTGATTACAATATCTCTTGGAAATGTGTCAATGATGATAAAGTAGAGTATAAAGATAAATTAGGAAATTATGTGTAGGTATTCAGCCCTATGACCTCCAGAGTTCCCTCCCAATCTATATCAAGCTATGATTTTATGATACAATGACAATAATAATATATAGTATTATGCAAAGAAATATATGTGCAGTCATGTGCACAACAGTATTTTTTTACGTCATTTTCCATGATGAAATTGAACTTTCAAATTAATCTTGTATATTGAAAAAAATGAAAAAATATATAATATATATAAATATATATGTTATATATAATATATATTTATATATTATGGCGCTCAGTATGCAACATTAAATAATCCCTGGTGATCAAAGACATTGGCAATCATTCAATAATGGCCACTTTGATTTCCCAACTATTTTGGGAAGATATGAGAAGCAATGAAAATTGTCTTGCTATCACAGATAATTAAACTGAAATTTTAAAATTAATATTAAAATTAAATGTAAGACATTATAATGATTTTTTTAAATGAGGCTGAGTAACTTGACTTACTCTGAAAAATAATATAAAATTCTGATCCTCAAATGCTTCCCATTTTAGAAAAAAACCTAGCCATATAAAAAGCATAGAAATTCTCATCCAAAACTTATTAAACTCAATGGTAAAACTTAATTTCCTTCAAAAGGGGTTTTAAACACAGAGGACTGCCTACATTAGGTTTAATTAATGAATGCTAAAATGAAAATTTATCTTAGCAGCAACATTTTTCTGTACAGATAGACTAATAATGCTGATTCAAAAAACAGTATTGTCAGAGTAGGGCAGTCACAACACACTCACAAGCAAACCTTCCATTTCTGTTTTGATCTTGAAAACTGGCACCTCCTAGAATGAAAACTGTAAATAAACAGCAAAGTGTGTGCAACCAGGAGATAAGCCATATTTAAGTGCATTTGAATGATGTGACTCCTGCTAACACAAGAAATACATTCACTTACCAGTATTTCTAAATGGTAACCTGTGAAGAAAAATGCAAAGAATGCATTGTGGATGTCTGTGGGTAGTTATAGTCCGTGTTCAATATTATACAAATTTTGGAAGCAAATACTATCATCAAGACAACACACATTCTACTGTTTTCATACAAAAAAAAAATTTTTGTAATTTTAACTCCTTCACTCTCACTACTTCTGTTTATTTCAGAGACTTTAGAATTAAGTTAAAATTGATGTATAAATATTCCCAGGCAATGGCAATTCTTTTAGCTGCCTAGGAAGAGCTGCAAAAAGACCTTTTTTACCTGTTGACTAAAAAAGAGAAGATAGGCAAATAACTGAAACCTAAACACTTTCATATCAAGGACAGTAAGATGAATTGTACCCAAAGTGCTAGACATGCACTAGCATGAGCAACATACTTTAATGATTGTGGTGAACAGATAAATTATGTCTGTGTAAGAGATGATGGCAAAATTGTATTGCTTCACCCATAAAATATGATTGGAGGTATGTTGTATGTCATGTGCTCTTGAGTTAGAAGAAGGGGGCTTCAGCTGGCTTAGTGTCCCTTGTGAATTTTATTGCAAACTTCTGAAAGCAATACAAATTTCAATAGAATTATTGGATGTCAAGGGTTTATACAGAATATGAAACTGTAGGATGAATAGGTCAAAACATCAGGACAACCATGTCTTTGTTCAAGCAACTATAGCTTACGATCCCCAAAGTAGGAAACTATAAAAAACAATAAAAATAGAAAGAGTTTAAATTAAAATAACTTGCTTGAAAGCCACATTCTGAAAAATTAACTGCTGTACTGATCTATGTGGATGGTACCAGTTAATTTTTTTATGATTTGAACACATCATATTTGGAAAGACAACATTTCTGAATATCAAAATCAATCTAGCTGACAGAGCTCCATAATTTCTGCAGCTATTTAGCAACTAGAGTTTCAGATCAAGCTACTCCTACCTCTGCCATTATAGGAATGTATCCCACAATGTAGGTGACTAACATTGTAGCAGACAAAGGTGTTGGGTCATTGGACACTTTTCTTCCATTTATAATTTTTTAAAATGCAAAACAGCTTGAGGACTGTGTTGTTACTTGATTAAATTACTAAATCAGTGTTCCAAAATTTAAATGAAGCTTCTTGTGAAATATACTGAGGAGTGCTCTCTATATTCTGCTCTCCATTATTGCTTCAATCTGTGCAAAATTATAAAGAATTGTTTCATTCTGAATTTGAAAATCCCAATTTCAGTGGAGTGATAGCCATGTGAAAGTGAGAAGAGCAATTGACTGTTCTTTGGAAGGAAACACAGTGCCATGCCGCTTTTCAACTTCTCCAGCACAGCCTGAATGGTAGCTGAACCAGCCTTGCTAATGATGATCATAATTACTGAGTTTTGACTCATACAAAGCTCCTACTGTATGCATATACATGAAGAGATAGGGTTTATAAAAAATGACTATTCATTTGTAAACAATGTACAAGCACTGAAAAACAATGATGTGTTTACAAATGTGTTAGTGATTTTAAAAAGTGTTCAAAGGTTTAGTCAAGCAAGCATATGAATAAATGCATTTTATTCAAAAATTAGTCCACATTTCAAGTCAATAGGAAAGAAATATTATTTGTATTAATTCAAAATAATTTAGAGTATTGCTGAAATTGTGTTTAAAATCTAGAGGAAACAGAATACCTCTGTGTAATAGGCATCAGAAAAATAATAGTCTCTCTACTTGTGAGGAAAGCTTTAAAGCAGTTTGCTGGATTCAAAGACAAAACACATTTCAGAATGAAGGTTAAGGATTTGTCTCAGAAAAAGACAGTTGACATTAAAGGAAACTCCTGTTAATGTAACACTCTCTTCCAACTCCAGTAAACTTTCACATGCCTCATTTCTATCCAGAAACTTATGGCAAGCTTGAGACAATTATTGAACAAAGATTCCAATAGATCAACCTGGGAAAATAAACCATCACATCACTGCCTAGAAGAGGCAATTTGATTGTTGTCGAGGTTTTATTGTTTTTATTTGCTGTTCAGAATTTGCTACTGCTGCTTATGTTTGGTTTTGAATAGCATCATTAACCAGAATCACAACTTCTAGTCAGCTCCAGGCACTCACCTCTGTGAGTGGCAAGCCTTTGAATAAATGCATAAAATCCTACAAATTAATGCTACATGCATAAGTATTTGGAAACCCACATTTCTCCCAGAAAATATATTGATGCCTTTCAACTATATACCCATAGGTTTACTACATGGTAACCCTCTTGGGAGTTCCATTCTGCTACAGCAGTTTAAGGTTTTTCCACAGTTAATCATCTCTTCAGGGCTCAAAGGCTAAGATTTTCACCTTAAGAAAACTTAATGTTGCAGATTCTGCATACCATCATTCACAAGCTAACGGTCATTTTAATCTCTATGTTGATTTTCTGTGATGAAGAAAAGACACTTCACTATAATGCACTGATCTGATTACAAAAGCCACTGACTAAAACCTTTGTATTAAAACAAGCTCATAATGAAGATCAAGACATTCCTATCTTAAATTTAGCTTTTGGACATTTCAGATTATAAATATGCAAATGTTCCTGTGGTATGCTCAGAGCCATCCAGTTTCCCTTTGATAAATATGTAAATCAGTTTGTCTCTGCAGCGGGGAAGTAATTATCACTTTCAGACCTAGTCACTGAGTACAACACTTGAGGTAAAGACGGAAAATAATAAAACCATTGACAGCAACACAAGAAGTGGCTGCACATATGGTGAACAGTACATAAACGCTGCACACAACTTGTTTAACATTCAGAGCTACAACACAACCACTGTAGAGTGGAAATTCTGGGACAAATCATTAGGATATGCTATGGCACATTATCTAACCAGTCAACAGAACACATCCACCTAAGAAGACAAGTGATTCTCATAAGGAGGACATTAGCATACGAACTTCAAAGGAGAGAGTGAATACTAGGCAGTACGACTCTTTGATTAGAACAGAAAATAGATGCATACCTAATTACAAAAGGTATAAGGTTCTTCCTGCAGAAACAAAGTAGAGTGTACTTTCAGTACAAACCCTTGAATCAGTACTGCTGCACAAATGTTTCTTAAGTTAGACCATGGAAACAATCCATACAATGAAGTCTTCTCCATAGCTGGAGTCAAACATACTTAGCTCCTGCAATGACAGGTTAGTAGGATCTTCTATGTCAACAGGAAATTCTGCCAAAAAGTGGCATCTAGTTCTGAAAAAACACATCTATATTAGTGTTTTAATTTGTAACAGGAATGCATGTTTACACTAAATCCAATCATGGATAGTTAACATACTTATGTTTCCATAGCAAAGCCCTCTTGGATTCTGTGACCTGAATTTCTTTCAAAGTGTAAATTCAAGGATGAATTCTGGGAATGTAACTAAGGCACTCACACTACAGATGGGCATTCAGTCAGAGACCACAGTAAAGCTGGTCTGAAGTAGGTTTATTGTCTCTTGTGGTGTGCTGACAGCATTTTTCCAGCTCAGAAGATATTCCAGACCTGCCACTGTTGGCAGTTTTAAACATGGTAGGATTAAGGAATCCTCCCCTGAAAGTCTAGTGCAGGCACAATCTAGCTCCGGCTGTGCATGCTCTAGATATATTGAGGGTGGGATTTAGATACAGTGTACACAAAGCAGAAAATATGGATTTTCATATGCAGCTCATCTATCTTAAGAATTTGGCCCCAAAATTCTGAATTCTTTCCAATGTGAAGTAAGGTAAGGCAATTGCCCCAGATGTAACTACCTACCACTAGAAATCAGATAAGAAGTTCTTGGGTCCTGATAGTGTGCAGAACATCAAACAATTTTCTGTTAGATTCCCCTAGACTCAGACTAGGACAAGAAAATCAGTGTAAGTGCTCAGAAAAGAGAAGTCTTTTAAACAGAAAACAAGGCTACTTTGGTGTGGAGTCAGCTAAGCTATCAGTGTGAACTTGCTTTTTGTTTGGATTTGGACTGCCATGTAGCTGTAAACTTGCAATTCACTTGTGACTGTTTATACAGTTTTATAAGTATAATGTGTCTTTCAGACCCTCAGGATAAATTTTCAGCATAGTGCACAGCAGATTAGCTACGCACACTGCTTAGCAGCTTTGAATAAATCCACCAAATTTTGACTTATGCATAAGGTTTTTCCTTGAGATAAGTACCACATCTTTTATTTCTCTTATGCATATAGGTTCAAATTATTTTTTAAATATGAAAGTTGGAATTATATTTTAGATATGTATAAATATATGTGAGTAATAAAGCACAGAGTTAAGATGTCTGAAGACCAGTAAGTATAGCAGCAATAGAGGCAATGAAGAATGGAAAAATTTCCTGTACTGCAGCACTAATGATGGATTATTACAGGTCAAAAAGTATAACTAATCAGTGCCTATTTCCTTATTAGTATTTAAATTAGCTAATAAATGCATTGCTTGAAATTCACTTTTAGACCTTACATCTGTTGAACGTAAGTCTATGTATTTCTAACATAACTCTTGAGTTTTAGCCTGCTTAAAATGCTATAATATGAGAAATGGTCATGCAATTTTAGAAGAGTCCACTGCATTTGCATTTTGCATGACAGCTGTGATAACTTTTTGGATAAATTTGCATCTTCATTCTGCGCATATCTAAGATGCCATTTCACATATACAACTAAGATGAATAATGAAAAAAACATTGTCTCATTTCCCACTTTGAGGTTTCCCATGTTTTCTTCCAAATTATGAAAGGGATTTCTTTAGGTATGACCTTGGCAAACTGTAGTGACAACAGAGGGAGACTGTTCAATTTTGAATTAGACTGTCAGGTGGATTTAAGGCTTCAGGTATTTGATCATTCCAATATATGCCGATTGTGATTGATTGAATAAATGTGGAGTGATAAAAGAAACTCTTTCTTATGTCTTCAAAGGTTTAAACATTTATTAATGTCAGACTAAGTTTTAAACTCAGTATCTATATAGTCCTAGAACCAAATGCATAATGACAACAGTTTGCCAGATTAATGTATGAAGAAGTATGAAGAATTTAAAGCAGGGAAAAAATTTAACCCCCCATTTTAATGCTCTACACTTTTCTAAAAACTTCAGTTGTTTATTTAATTTTTATAACTTTTATTAAGTAAAATTCAAACCATGAAAAATTGGCTGACATCAGAGCATAAGCATTTATTGCCTTTCAGCAGCCAAACTTTTTAATCTTTGCTGAATTTAGAAGCAGGTTTTAAACACTTTCTATAAATTACATACCATAAAGTAAAGAGGAGTTTTTATCAAGATTGAATTATATTCATCATGAAATCTCAATAAATTCAATTTCCTGTTTTTCTGATTTTAATTGTGCAAATCTAATCTAACATGAAAGTAGGTGTGCATTAACTCACTCCCAATACATCTTTTTTTTTTCTCCTTGACATAAGGATCACCATGCACACTTGTTAATTCACCTACTTCTCTAACTCTTGTGCCTAAGTGTAACTAGACACTCAAAGCCTACTGTGAAATCACCATCTCCAAAACATGTTACTTGATAATGAATCTGTTACTACCAATAAGAAAGCAAACCTGACTACAAAAATTGTCTCAAGGGACTTTTACATTAATGATGTAGACTCTGTCTCCTCTAGATGACATTCAGAATTTAGGAAAACAAAATACAAACAAAATACATTGAGAGCCACAAATTATGATTCGGTGCTTTTTTCCCCTGTTATATATATGTGTTAAGCATGACAAATATATGCTGATTTAAATTCCAGAGGATCCTTTCTGAAGGGAAGGAAAATAATTTTTCAGGTCATCCTCATTGATGATAGATTACTAGCTCAAAAAGATTACTCACTATGTCATGGAACAGCACTTTGATTGCCTAATTCAGCTAAGTGCTCTTGAAAAAATATTCACAGCCTATTCAAAAAGAGTTTCTGTTGAACTTCCAGAGTAGTATTCAGTAGCACAGCAGATGCCTATGAGGAAGAAAAAGAAAATCTGCCTTTTTCTGGTTTGAGGCCTGGAAAGACAAATATGCCATTCTTGTTTTAAATTGGTTTGGAAATACTTGAGGACTCTGCGTAGGCCAAGATGTATTTGATGCCCCTAAGTCATGGTGGAGTCTTGAGATTAGAGAGGGCCCTGAGATCATTAGGCTCATTTTCTTGCCTTTTCTCTAATTTTCACTCATGTAATAATAAAACAATAAAATGAGTATGTTACATGGGAAATTACTAATTAATCTGAGTACACTATGAATGCTATGTGTCAATTTGTTTGCAATGAGAAGTTACAAAAATGGACCAATATATTTTTCCAGTGTGAAGGCAAGGCAGAATTCTGAAAGGGCTCTGCCTTGCATATAAGGATCACAGTGAGATGTGTTTTTTAGGATCAGTCTGAAGGCTAAATGTGAGATGAGGAAGGATCATTCACAAAAACACCACAGATCAACTGAAATATTTACATAGAAACATAAAACAAATTAGTCTAACTGTAATTAAACGCTATTTAGGGAAGAGAGGAGTTATTGCCAAGGTAAACTCCAAAGAACAAATGGCAAATAACCACTTGAAGACCCCAAGCAACACATTTCTTACTTATGGGAACAGCATTATTCCTATGGATACACAGGCAGGTAGAGGGTTTGTTCCTCCCTATTAATGTATGTTTTTATGAACTAATCATTTCTGAACCTCTAAAATCAAATGTAGGAATTGTATATAAACAGATGTCTTTGAACAGGAAATGTTTGGAATCTTCACATTTCACATGAATAGCTCTGTAACACACTGGTGTTTCAGTATCACATGCAGAGAGAAATACAATCCAACAAATAGATTTCTGCTCTAGAAGGCACTGGAAAAGTATGGCTGGCTATACACAGGAAATTATTCTAGCATTATCAAGATTCAACAAGTAAATATGGTACCAGTAGGATAGAGTATTTGCATACATTTCCTGACAATATATTTAATATACCAGTTCCTCCTATTTAAAACAATTATTTTCTATTATTTTACCATTAATTCCTAAATTTAATATATATCAAGGGAAGTAATTAAATATCTCATAAAAAAATCAGTTTCCATTCTGAGAGGTAAGAGTGATGTTATTGTCCAGTATTTTTTGCCAAGAAAGCTCTTTTTAACTAGGCCATCTATTTTTTTATGAGCAGCACCTGGGGGTTGTTGCACAAGAAGACTGGCAAACTGCAGCAGAATTACACAAAAGTTGGACTGAAAAATTTGGGATATAGAGCTTGACTACCTCAGCTCTAAATAGGCAAGACTATTTAGGATATGTCCTGTAGAAAGGTTTTAGGCTTTTTATTTTTTTATTTTTTTTTAAGAACAGCTGCCAATTTTGTGCCTTATTAAAAAAAAGGTTGTAAAAAAGCCATCATAGCAGCAGCAGTTTGATCACAAGACCCTGCTAAGATGTACAAACCCTGTTCTGTAGGAGGTACTGTAGGTTACATTATGTCTCACTCTGTCCTGATATTGGTTTGGAAGGGGTGTTCAAAAATCATCAAGTCCAACCTCCCTGCCTTAGGGAGGGACATCTGTCACTAGATCAGGTTACTCAAAATTTGGCTTTGAACACTTCCAATGATGCAGCATTCACAACTTTTCTGGGCAACCTGTTCCAGTGTCTTACCACCCTCACTGTCCAATATTTCTTCCATTGTCCAATATAAATCTGTTTAACTTTTGCTGTTTGAAACTTTTCTCATCTGTCCTATCACTGCAAGTACTGGTACCAAGTCTTTCTGTAGTGTTTCTTATAATTTATTTTCCTTTATATATTCCCCCTAGAGCCTTCTCTTCCCCAGGCTCTCTCTCAGCCCAGGTCTCTCAGTCTGTCTTCATAGGAGAGGTGCTCCAGCCCTCTGCTCATCTTCACTAGCCTCCTCTAGGCCAGCCCTGAGAGACCCACATCTTTCCTGTGCTGAGGACCCCAGAGCTGGATGCAGCACTCCAGGTGGGATCTACCAAGTGCAGAACAGTGGGGCAGATTCATCACCCTCACCCTGCTGGCCATGCTGCTTTAGATGCAACCCAGAACACCGCTGGCTTTCTGGGCTGCAAATTCACATTGTTGGCTCATGTCCAATTTTTCATCTGCCAAATGGAAAGGATAAATTATATGTGTTTGAATTGTAAGCAAATAAATAAAAAGTATTCCTTTATTACTTGCTTCATGTATACTCTGTGATTTTGTGATGTCAAAATCAACTGAACTCAGGATTAGAAGGACTTTGTTACTTTTTACACAGCAATATACTATACATTGAAACACTATGCATTGGCTGGACTTTTTACATTAGCACAACTAGTATCTTCCTTGACTTTACTATAAATAATGAACCATCCTGAACTATTAGTTATTTCAAACATCTGGCATTAAATTCCTAGGAAGACAAAGTTTTTCTTGGCTAGGCCATTCTTTAAGATTAAAATGCAGTTACATTTGTATTATTTATTGTTTCCTGCTTTGTTTTTAAATGCTAATCCGATTAAGAAATGAAAGTAATCTTGATTTCTAACCCATAACTATCTTAACCACTGAGATACAAGAGCCTAAAGAGCCAAAACCCTTTACTCTCACAACAGTGAAATGGCAACAGTACTATAAAACCATGTAAACTGAAGGACCTAAGTTAATCACACTTAATGGTAGGAAAGGTAAGTGTGACATTATAGAGGAGTCCATCCAGTAGTTTGCTAAACGGGCATTTGCTGAAAAAGGAAGATTCCTCTCTTCTTCTCTTTCTCCTTCTTTCTATTTTCTCTGGAAGCTGGTTAGAAAAAAAGGAGGTAAGGATGCTGTGCTTCCCCTCTTGTGGAATCATAAGGCTGCAAGATCCACTAAAGCTATGGAATATAACTTCATGCTGGTCTAAGACAAGAATTTGATTATCATGGAGTCTTTTTTTGTTCATCCCTTGTAAGCAACTGAGCCCTTAGGGGTCAGGTGTTCCTTTGGATATTGTGCTTACTACTGTAATACAAAATCAGTTCAATGTTCTCAGGCTTACTGAAATGTGCTCTCCATAAGGAAATGTTATAAAGAAAGTTTCACGGGTAAGGAGAGAGAATGATTTAAAAATAGAAGTGTGTATATGAAATCAAAAGAAAGCTAAAACAAAAAGAAAGCATTCAAACTAGTAAAAAATAACCTGAGTACACTGTGAAACGCACAACCCCGGCACCACAAACATCAGTAGTAAAAAAGAATGATAGGAAAGAAAAATAAAGATTCAGTTTCAGTTTTTCTTAAACAGCATCCTAAATTGAAATAGAAATGCCTTTTTGTACAATCAAGTGATGAGGGAAAAAGCTGCAGAGCATAATTACCACTTTACCAGCATGCCTTTCACTAATCACTGTATCATTACTGTTTCCTCTAGCCCTAAAAAATTCATTATTTATCTCATTATTACATTTCTTATTATACAGAAAACAATAAAAAGCTGTCTTTAATGCAATATAAATAACTGTTTTTTAGAAAAAAATATGCTCTTTAGTAGTATTGCCACCCTGCCTATTATATAGTGTGGTTATTTTAGCAGTCAAATGTACCATTGAAAAATTACCAGCCAGAGTCAAGAAGAAGGCAGTTCTACAAACCTCATCGATAAGAGCTTATTACCATCTGGAATTTGAGCCTTGTGATCAGCAGTATGAAATTCTGCATGGAAATTCACTAAGAGGAACCAGTCTGTTGATGAACAATACAGAATCAATATTGTCATAAGCTTTATTGTATGATTACTGCTTTCACTCAGAATTAGCTCACCTTTTTTTAAGCAACACAGTCTCAAAACAATTAACATACATTTCAAAAGAAGCATGAAAAGGTTTTATGTCTCTCTCCAAAAAACAACACGGATTATTTTAAAAGATTCTCTAGTATTCTCAGTATCACCACTGGAACTGAAACGCACATGTTTTAGGTTTTTCCTACAGCTCATTGATATGCAGCTAGGAAAAAATGGCAGAAGGCTGGAAGACATTTCCTGAGTCATAACAGAAACTGTTCATATCATTATAGTTCATATATTGGAAAATATATTTAATTATCCTTAAAAAATACCACTTAATCTCCAGGACCAGAAAAAAATCTGAGTTCCTGAGTCCAGGTGCACATACTAACCATTTCCAGCCTCCAACATGGATCAAGACTGTGAAAAAAAATTACTTATCCTTCCTTCTTCCCAAATCCCATGCTAGCTGAATTAAAGTCCTGACGCTTTACTACATATCCAGATCTGGATTAGTGGGTGACTAGCAACAAAGTTATATCTCAGTAGGTAAAACTGAACATCATCTCTGTGTCTCAGTTTTTCTTCTGGGAAACAGATTAATGAGATTTCCCTATCTTACAAAGGCTTTGTGAAAATGCTTATTTGCAAATCTGTTATACACTGTGGCAAAGTCCTGACAGAGAAAAGATGAGAGACGTCAAAGAATCTGCCTTCAAAACAGAACTTCAATAGCATGTGTTAAATAAAAGATGAGAATTCATATTTAACAATGAGGAATACACTTAATGTTGAGAAGCTGCTCATTAAGAAGGCATTCTGTGATGAGGAGATAGGATTCCAGTGGGAAAAGAAATAGCATGTAAATATATGTTTAAAAACTGTACCACAAGACACAAGCATAGGAAGAATGATTTTTTTCTATCTTTGAGTACTTGACTTCATAGTCTTACAATGTTCACTTGTGCCTTCCGCATGTTTGTATGCATTTATGGGCTGTATCAGCTATGTTAAGGTACTGGTTAATCCACTAAACTAAAGGTCCAACTATCTAAAGGTACAAGGAAGAGGCATGGATGAGAAGGTTTAAATACCCAGATTAAAAATCCTTGGCATTTTCAGTTTCTCTGTTCCTTAGTTTCATGTTTAGGCTTCTTTCACAGACATGTAACTACTACCAGCAACATCCTTCTCCTACTAGCACAGTGACATTCTTTATAAAACCATGATTACAAGCTCTGTAATTACCTACACAGATATGCTTTCAGTGTCCAACTATTGAAGAAGAATGGCAAAAGTCACATTCCTAATTCAGGGCTGAAGGTTAAAGTTTGACAACAGTAACACTTCTGCCAAAGTGAGTAAAATCTATCATCCTGATCCCTTGCTCTACATGACTGACTTACTAACTTTCTGTGGAGTTTTTCTAGCACAGTGCAAATGTAATTTTTCTTGAAAGCTTCCTAATATTTGTGCTGAGAAGGTCGCTATGCAAAGGCCCTCAATGAGCAAAACCTTTAGCAGCTTCTTTAAAATTGTTTTTCTAATTTGAATAGAATTGGCCCCGTTTAGTTACCCTACTGTAACCTTTATCTGCGTATTCATACTCAGATCTTTGTCCATATTAACCTGAATTCCTGTAGCTCAATTTTGGCTTAAATCTTTGTTGTGTTCTTAATCTAACTGATAATGGTTTTCCCTATCCACCTTAAGCAAGGAGCAAAATCCAACTATAAAATTTATACGTAAAATTAAACTTCAGAGGCAAAGGTTAAACAAAAGGTTGGTTGCACATTTCATTAGAGAACTTCTTTTCCTCCTTGCCTGGATTTATCCTCATTGCTTGGAGTCATTAGGATTCTCTCTTATTTTTAGTTTATCTAAAACAGACTTTGAGCTTTCTCTTACTAATGGAAATTAGCTTATCTAAGAGTAGTGCTAATTTTTTTTTTACTGATTACAACATTTTGATCTAACACAATGCTAGATGTCATGTCACTGGTTTTGCACTAGACCAAATTTTAAGAGCTTCATAATTAACAGAAAGCCTTTACATTTTTGAACATTGCATGATTATATTTTTGTAAAGAAAAATGTCACACATTGTGCTGACAATTTAATTTCTGCAATATCAGATGCAAATGAAACCTCTTAAGCAGCTGGCAGCAAATTTTGAACTATACAGCACTATTACCCCAAACTACATTACACTAAATTCTTCCATCATGGAGTACTAAGCCATTATTTGAACATGACTGATTAAAAAGCGCTACAGAAGCGGCCGCTTAAGATGTGCCTTGTAATCTTGTAAATAATGTTCTGAGAAGGAGCTTTGCTGTATACAAAGATGTGATATAGGAAAAGGAAACTGGACTTAAGGAGGATTAGGTAGATCAGGAGGCTTATCATAGTGGAAACAGGAATCTTTCATCACCTGCTCACCTCTTAAATTTGGTCCCATTCAGTAGTGACTGAAAGTCATTGCTGCTTAGTGACATATGAAATGGGTTTGGGTTTTAGAGCAGATTGTAACTGGAAAGCATCCATATCATAAAAGTCAGAACCACAAATGTTTTTAATCTGTACCCACATTGACAATTTTCTCAGATGTGACCTAATGAGTGAATGTGAGTCCAGAGTTTAACTACTGTCTTAGCTGAAGAAACAGTTTCTCAATGCTAGGATAAGAGCAGAAGGCAAGACAGGGTGGGAAAATTCCATCCTAGTCACAGGGTACCTGTATTGGCTGAATACCTTCTTCTTCAGAGGTGCTGACTGAACATCTTTCATGATAAGAAAACCAGCCTAGTATTAAACCTTATAGATTTGAGATGTACACAAGTATACATTCAGAAAAGCAAGGTCAAGGAATGCACTATCAGCATCAGACATCCATCTCCAGCTTTTTAATACTATTCTTAAGTTTGCAGTCTCAGCCAACATTATGTCACATACATAGCAGCTGGATAAGATCAGTGCTTATCTGCTGCTTCTGATCATGTGGCATCATTCTGATTTCCTTATCTTTTAAATCGATGTTGCACTGTTACAAATGACTACATGAGGTGAAAAGCCATGATAAATTAGGCTTATCTAGTGCAAGATTTTTTCGTGGAAAAAAAAATAAGGATAGTTCATTCATTTTTTTTTCTCAAAGCAAGAGGACTTTATCCCTTTTTTTCTTCCCATATTATTAAAAATTATTATTTTGATTTGTAGTATAATTCAGAATTCTCAGAAGATTTGTGGTACATTTTTAGATTTTTCCATATAGAATAGGTTTCTTAACAGTGGTTCGAAGTATACAAACACTGCAAAGTGATACAAAGACATGAGAATGCAAAGTAACAACCACTAACACTTATATGTACAAAAAAGAAATATTGATTTCTGATTAAATTTAATAATACTATGCTGTTTGCCAGAAGGAAGATAGTTATTGTTCAATATTGGAAAGAACATTAAAAAAACCCACAAAACCCCCACAAAACCTCAAACACCCAACCTCTAGGAATGTAAGTTCAGGCCAGAATAGCTTGAAATAAATATTAAATTAAATTTTAATTACTTAGTAATTAAAAATGATAAGTCAACTTTAAGAGCTTAAAGGATTTTAAGTTTAAAACAATGACTTTAAAATATGAAAAAAAAATTACTCATTTTTCTCTTTGCTTTGTGAATATGTTAGACTATGTCACTTTCATCAGAGCAAGAATTCCTATGAGCCTTTTGGGTAGAATTCAGTTTTCTACCTCTTAAATATATTACATTTTCCAAAGTAACTTTGTTTTCTTTCTGAAAGGATTATTTTCATCTGTTAATGAAGTGGTGGTACATGTATTGCTAAAACAGAGGAAGATGCCACAGGGGTCATTAAAAATAGTTTATATTAAATTGGAATGGTTTTTACTTAGACCTTTCATTTATATCATTCCAGAGTAGAATAAAGATTAAAAGTAGAGGATGTGATCAAGTTAACATAATTGGCATATTAACTATTTAAATATGCACAGATTCATCAGATAAAAGGTATGTAAGGATTTTGTTTTCATCATCTCACAAATGGATGGTATAGAGATTAGGAGCCACAGCTTAATTCTGCACATATTACTGATACAATCTCCTTTACAACACTAGGAAATCTCATTAGGGAATAAATAAATTAGATGTTTTTCACAAAAGTCTGGAGCAAAGAAAACCAGTTGAAAAGTGGTCTGGCTTTTAGTTAGTCCTATCAGATTGTACCCACTGTCCTTCCTCAGTGAAGTAAGTATATTTTACATCTGCCTTGATGCAATTCAGTATAGGCTACATATCACCCCAGAGAGTTGTGTTGCAGAGTATTGCAAATGCTTCAACAAGTCATTGTAAGGCTCAATTTCTTCAGATATTTAAGGTTTAATTAAATAGTTACTTTTAGTTAAAAAAAGGTTATGGATTGTTATTTCCTTGTACGGAAAATGTACTTAAGATGTCATTAGCATCCTCAAAATTTGTCAATCAACATATTAATAGAGAATCACAAAGTGGTTCAGGTTGGAAGGAACCTTCAAAGATTATCTAGTCCAATCTCCTTGCCACATGGCTCAGAGCCCTGTAGAAGCTGACCCTGAACACTGCCAGTGATGGGACACCCACAGCTTCTCTGGGCATTCTGGTCCAGTGTCTCACTACCCTCATCACAAACAATTACTTTCTAATAGTTAACCTAAACCTGCCCTCTTTCAGTTTAAAACCATTGCCCCTTGTCTTGTCAATATAGCCATTGGCCACAAGTCCCTCACCACCTTTTTTATAGGCTCCCTACATGTTGAAATGCAGCAGTAACCCTGGAACCTTTCCCTCTCCAGGCTAAACAATCTCAGCTCCCCAAGCTAAAGAACCTCAGCTCTTCCAGCCTTTCTTCAGAGAAGAATGTTTCCAGAACTCTGACCATTTCTGTGTCTCTCCTCTGGGTCTGGATGCATTACTCCAGGTGGGGTCACAGTATCTGGCTTCGGTTTGCTTCAGAGTTCCTTTGTTCCTCTACACTGACTTTTAAAGGTTGTATTTGATTTTGTTTCAAACATGAAACATGACTTTAGTGAACAGATTTTTTCTTGATTTCTCCAGCATCTCACAGAATCACACAAGGATTGATGTTGGAAGGGGCCTCTGAAGACTACCTTGCCCAAGCCTGCTGCTTAAACAGGGCCACTTGGAGCCCTGGACCATCTCCAGACTTCACCACCCCTGGCAACCTGTGTTAGTGTGTGATCATGCTCATAAGAGAAAAGCTTTCCCCGATGTTCAGAGGAAACCTCACATTTCAATTTGTGCCCATTCCTTCCATCACAAATGAGAAGAGCCTGGACACATTCTCTTTGCACTCTTCCTTCAGGTATTTATATAGGTCAATAAGATACACTCTTTTCCAGGCTGAATAGGGCTTCGGTCCCAGCTCTCACAGGTTTTTCTCTTAAAAAATGCTCTAGTCTCTCTTATAACCCTTTGCTGGACACTGGTGAGTAGCTCTCTATCCCTTTGACACTGGGAACGTATCAACTTTTCCTATCAAATTCTATAAAACCTTTTAAGATATTTGAAATAAAAGTTACATGTTAGATGTTTTGTGATTTCCTTTCCTTTCCTTTCCTTTCCTTTCCTTTCCTTTCCTTTCCTTTCCTT
>JANRMJ010000054.1:91293646-91318947 GCA_025584955.1 Alethe diademata | reverse complement strand
CCTCCTGGCTCCAGGGCTCTGCTGGCTCATGTTCAACTTGCCACTGACCAGGACCACCAGGTCCCCTCCCTGCACTGCTCTCCAGCCTCTCCTTCCCCAGTGTGTCCATACATCCAGGGTTGCACCATCCCAGGTGCAGGATCTGGCACCTGCCCTCGTTGAACTTCATATGGTTGGTGATTGCCCTGTCCTCTAATTTATTGAGGTATCTGCAGGGCTTCACTGCCATCAAGGGAGTGAACAGCTCCTCCCAATTTAGCATCATTGCCAAGTTCATTTACTACAAACATTTCCAGCCCTGCATTGTTTATGAAGATGTTGAAGAGTACTGGAGCTAAGATGGAGCCCTGTGGAACCCCATTAGTGACAGGTAACCAGTTTGATGTCACCTCATTCCCTATAACCCTTTGCACCCGACCCATGAGCCAGTTGCTCACCTGTCACATGATGTATTTATCCAACTGTGTGCTGGATAATCATCTGACTACTACAGACATATGCATCTTTACAGGAGCAATTAAATGAAAGTCTTTCAAACATCTCTTCCCAACTGAATCCTCTCAGCATTTTTATTAACTTTGATTAAGCAATTTATCTGTAAACTACTCTTTTAATGTAACAGAACCCTTTGAGAAAATGCTTAATATACTTTATCCTTGAAGATACAGTATTTTCTGATGAAATAAGCAACATTTAAAGATACTGGCCTCATTAAAAAAATGCTGTGTTATCCTTAAGCAGTATGCAAAAAAAGGAAAGAAAATTACCTTGCTTAACTGAATGCTTGAACTCCAAAAATTTCTCTGAAGTCATAAAAAAATCACAATGTAAAAAAATAGAGAAAACCCTGCCCTCCATAAGATTCTGCAGAGAAATTTATTCAGCTTAGTGAGAAACAAATAAAAAAATAGTAAGCTTTTAAATTTTAAGAAATGGCAAAGTAACATTATGTGCAATTGATTATTTTCTGGTGTTAGTTTAAGATCTGCTAAATTCTCTCAATTAATTCCTCTTTTACAAGTTGGTAATATCTGCTGAATCTTTGATGTAAGATAACTGCTTTCCTGAAACTTTTCATTATATTTCAGTATGTATCTTAACTATATACATACAGGAAAATCTATAATTGAGTAAAGTTCATTGCAGCAAAGAATTTTCACTTAATATAAGCTGGGAAAAACATTAAAACAAATAATCATGTTTCTTAAGCTAAAATAATTTATGAATCTGAATTAAACAGAGATGAAGCCACAGAGCCCCTATCAGATTTAAGTTTAGTTTAAGTATCTCTCTAAAATGGTCTCTCAAGAATTTTCTACTTTTGTCTCAACTAAATTACAGAACTTAAAAGCAGCACTAACAAATAATAAACATTCTTTCTGGTAGCAAATTATAACCTGAATGGACTAAAATATAATATTTTGTGATATAATATCATTCTTTTATTTGTAATAAAAATCCTATATTATTAGATACACACATTAGAGCACGTACATTTTTACCCTACTACTGTTTCACAATATTCTCCATTAGCCAAACGTTCACTAAAAAGTTGATTTTGGTTATGGGCTCTGGTCAGCAATGTAAGAAAAAGATCCTTGAGATAAGACAAGTAGCAATACTATTTGCCAGTTATGCACCGTCCTGAGAATGAAAAATCTTAAAAAAAAAAAAAAGCCAATCATGAGTAACTAACTACTAGCAACTATGTCATGTCTCTGCCTGGATAGATATAAGTATCCAAAACAATTAAAAGAAATTTTTCTTACATACTTTGAAGGCTTAGCTAAATTCAGCCATGATATTTAGCTTACTTAATCATTTTGAAAGATGTTGAGTCAGGGTTTTTTTTAATATCCACAGATGTTGGGTGAATGATTATTTTTGACAATGTCTTCCTCAAGAGTGTCAAATGGACATATGGAAGAACTTATGTGCCTAAAATTTTGCACTTTAGAATTATGCAGGCAGATAAGGACTGTAAAGTTCTGCAAGACTATGACTCTTACATATAAAATTAGCAGTTTGGCTACATCCATTTAAACTGGACAACATAGAAACCACAGCTTCATCCCACTGACTGGTTACAAAATCTTCACCTTTGCCTAACTGCAGCCAAACTAGTCTCCTTTGAGTTTTCCTTCATATTCATTGTAGTGTTTTAAAAAAATTTAAGTAGAAGTTCTAATTACAAGTAATATTGGACTACAACACTCAACTTCACCAACACACTGCCTTCATAGGAATAGTGCACAGATCTGAAGGTTGGTATTTAAGTCTTGCTGTAAGTCATTGAAAGGACAGTAGCACAACCAGCCACTTAACACTGAATTTTATTTCTCAATTTGAAAGCAGTTTCTAAACCCTTTTCACTGAAATAGTAGCCTTTGAATGTCTATCGGAAGAAAATATGAAACCAAACAGAACAAAACAAAACAAAACAAAAACAAACCTAAACAACTTAACCCCAACCAAAACCCACCTCTCTCCCTTGAATTACTTAACAGAATCTTCTGGAGTCTGCCAAGATCAAAGCCTTGGATTTTATAATACTATGTTCTTCTACCTATAATCACTTTTCTAGACAGAGTGGTTTTCCAGAGTAAATTGCAAGGAAATGGCCAGTTAATTTTAATTTGCTACATAAAGCTAGCAAGTAACACATCAACAAAATGACCCAATATGTTATGCTATTTCCAAAATGATGCTTCATTTAAAGAAAAAAAAAGCATTTGAATTAGTTTGTTCTCAAAGAGTTACTATTTTTATATTGTTATTTATACTTCCATGATGATAACACTTAAGGAGTCTCAATATAGCTGATTGTACCAGATAGAAAAATTAAGACAAGACTAAATTCAATCAGTAGTGATTTTATCCTTGTAGAATTTAAGTACCTATATGGTCCACAGCAAATAGGAACTCATGGTGCAAACCAATCCATGTGAACTTATTCATCTTTTAGTTAGGCATTTAGTCTGAGCTAATTACCTAAGCTTTCCTTTTAATTAATAGGAACATACAGGCACCTTAAGAATTTCTTGTTAAGACTGGTATAAATAAATTTTGGAAGAGAAGCTCATGACCTTTTTCCACAGACTAGAAAGACGTAACACCTAGTTTAGGCTAGATTTATACAAAAGTAATAGTTACATTAAATAAATCCCACCCTGATGATGGGTTGCCTGTATGCTCTCAGCATGAATATGAGAAAAACACCTTTTTGTAATAAACAAACATGAAGTTTTTCTAGTAGTATGATGTGCTCTACCAACCTTACTGGTGTAACGGTTTCTTATTCTGTGGTAATTCCTACTGGAAATCTAAGAACTGGGGACATATTCCAATGAGTATTAGTAGCAAAATTTTCTTCCAAGGGATTAATTTAAGTATTTTTCCTTTCCAGACTGTATAGCAATATGATGAATATTACATCTTAAATACTTTATTCTTTCATTACTCTAAAACAAAGAGATAAGACTGATTGATCCAACAGCAATAATTATTTTACAGGAATATTGGTAATTCTCTAATTGAAGTCAGCTATAGCCAGCATGTGTTTAAGTTACAGTCACAAATCTGTTTGGAAAAATAAACTTTATTTTGACACATTTATAAATGAACAGAGTTTATTCAAGCAGGATGATATATCAACAAGCTCTTGTCAGAGGTGACCAGCCAACAGACTGTGAGCTCAGCCCGGCTACTCACTGCCTACTTTCCTACAAGCAGCATTCACAAGGCAACCAAATCAGCCTATGATTCGCCAGTGATCACTAGATCCTGTTACTTTCCTTCATGGGGTCCTTGTCAAAGAAGAAAAAAAACATTCCAGTTCCTGATACATGGTAAGAAAAAGTCTGTTACTGTCCATGGGCACTGTTCAGCAAGTCACCCGGGCACTGAACATTATGGTCATGACACCACTCACATGTACAAGTATCTTACATGTTCTCCTGATCCCTATCATCCCATGGGAAATTCATTCATTCTAATCATGGAACAGTGATGCACATGTCTGTCCTGTCACATAAGAGGCAGAAGAAGAGGTAGGTTGTTTTGACAATGGAGAGGCACGCCAGGGGATACCTCTATGAGGACAGGCCAGGAGCTGCTCTGTGCTGAACTCAGTCAGTTCCAGTCAGCTCCGCAATGGACCCACGGATTCACAGGTGGGCCCTTAGGCAAACATAGTTAAGGAAGTGCAAGAATACTGGGGGGATGGGGAGGAACAGAGAGAAAAGGCTGTGAGGAGCAGTGGGAGAGTAGGAAGAGGAAAGAACAAAAAGGCCAGAGCAGTAGGAGTGTCCCACACTGGATCAGGAACATGCCCAAAGGCACTGTGGTCTGTGGAGCAAGGAGTAGCATAGGGTAACAGCCAAGCACTGACTGCAACCTTGTGTGCCACCAGTGCCTGGGACTGTGCACAACCTGCAGCAGCAGCACAGCAGGAGCAGATGCCTGGAATGAAGGTGTGGAGACTAGGAAACTGAAAGAGAGGAAGCTGAAACTGAACCTGGGAGAGTGGGAGGAAAACTGCTTTTCCTGCAAGATTAAATGTTTGTCCTTTTTTTTGTTTTGTTTTGTTTCTCAGTACTCCAACCAATTAAATATTTATGCTACTCATCAATAAATTAACTTGTATTCCCCAAGTGGTTTTGCCTATGACAGGGATTTTCCTGTCTTTATTTCACCACCAGTTTTCTCACTTGCATTTCTACTAATTTTTCCCCTTATCCCTGGGGAAGGAAGGAGAGAAGGCAATGAGTGAGCAGCTGTGTGAGTTCTTGGCTGTTAACCAGGGCCAACCCATCACATTTAAAATGAAAAGGAATAAATGGATCCAATGGCAAATTACTTTCACTGATTACCAGGACCCAAAAATTTATCTGCTGTTATTGAATCCATCTAGAGCTAAAAGTGAACTTTTTTACCAGGGAGAGAAATGGCAAAGCTTATGAAGCAAAAAATAACTTAAGACCAACTGACTTATGGTGTTGCTGTTATAAGCAGGAGGCTCACAGGACATAAACAAACAGCTTCTCCTTCCTTTTAATTTGCATGGGTAAGAGACATTAAAAATAGACAAGCAGTTGCTTATTAAAGACCAAGCTCCTTCTCTACAGTTTCTAAAACCAGAAAATCTGGTTTATGTTACTTTTGTCCTACAACTAATATTCATGGAATGTTGTTCTCATTCTGCAAATAGTTATGAATGAAATTGTTTGGAATTTTTTTGAAAAAGTGTTTCTAGCAGGGAAAAAAAAAAGCAGGCTTAAACAAAACAAAAGTTTGGTTTTTTTTCTTTTTTAAATGAAGGAATTTTAGAAATGAAATTGTTCTCCCTTACTTTTAAACATGAAAAATAGCCTGTTTAGCACTTACAAGGTGAAAACAAACCACTTTCTTTTGGGCTGGGAGATATTTTTACTGCATTACTTTGCCTTGGATAAAAGATTAACTCTCAAATTACTCAATTTTTAGCACCTAACGCAAAATTAAAACAAAGATAATAGCTTAATTCATTCACCATTTCTATTTTCCCCCCAAGTAACATAATGAAAAAAGAGCTTCAGACAAGGGGGGAGGAGGCAAGGAAGATGGTAAGTAATTTTCTAACCACCTTTAATGAAGAGATACTCCACTAGCATTATTCACTAAACAATAAAAGTATGAAACAGTTTAAAAAGAAAATACAATCACTGCAAAACAAAACTGAAAACAATATGTAAGAATCATGAAATTAGGAGGTCTTACAAACTAGGAAAATGTTTACCCTAGGAAGAATATTTATACAATTAGGAAAAGAAGGATGATGAGTGGCTACGCAGCAAACTACATAGAAAAAGAGTCTGCTAA
This sequence comes from Alethe diademata, assembly GCA_025584955.1. Classification (NCBI taxonomy): domain Eukaryota; kingdom Metazoa; phylum Chordata; class Aves; order Passeriformes; family Muscicapidae; genus Alethe; species Alethe diademata. The sequence continues at coordinate 91,313,088 of JANRMJ010000054.1, read as the reverse complement.
AAAATGTGCCAGACAAAAGGCAAAGACTTTTACAAAATTAGACATATACACATTAACCAAACCTGTATCCAAATTCCAAAGATTTGACCCATTACTAATTTTAATAATTCTACAAAAGAATAACTGACTTTCCCATCAATTAAAAAAAATTGTGACTATACTTATATTGGCAAAATATTTGAGGGATAGACTTTAAACATCATAGGATTAAGTAAAAATTAAAATGAATGTCTTAAACTGAAGGATATCTGAAACAGCAAATAATTCTAAGACTAAAAATATATGTCTACAATACAAGAAGAGGCTAATTGGATCTTAGATACAGACAGAAAATAAAAATACCTGAATAAACAGTGTAGAAATGCAAATACTGTTTTACAGCAATACAGAAAAACAGCAATTTAAGTCAGAGGTATCCAAGTTTGTTCTGACCTGTGTTAGTAGAAAACTCTTGCTCCTTCCCTTCCTTACCCCTCTTCTTTTTCCCTAGTTCTTTACTCCTTGCTTACATAGGAACACTATGAAACTTGTAAATCCCTGCTGTTAAAACAGAACAGCATTTTTTTTGCACATAAGAGTTAAAGCAAAATCCCAACATGACAAAATGAAAATTATCAGCAGCTCAAAACTACAGCAATTTATTTCATTTTCCCCTTACTTTGTACAACATTTTAAGATCATAAATAAACTAAAAGGTATTCAGAAAACACATTTTTCTATTTTCTCATGGTACACCTTTTCTTGTGGTACACCAGCATTAGCTTTTCCATTAACATTTGAAAGTTTCTCAGTAATAGCTCCAGGGGTCTCATTATCTTTTGACTTCGTCTGGAGCATGCTGCCAGTATTTCTGAAGCAAATAACTTGCTTTTCCTATTGTATGAGAATGTTTTTAAATAAGTTTTTTAAGAAAAGATGTTTTCCTTTGCTTTGTGCCTTCAGGTACAACAAAACCTTATGTTTTTAAAGGATGGATTCTGTTCATCGATGAGAAAGAACATATCAATTCCTCTGTTCAAAATGCTTTTTTTCAGGACAATACTTCACTGCTATTATTGGACAACTGCTATACTAGAGAACATACCAGTTGTCTATTATAATAATATAGGAGACCTGGAGATGTGATGCTAAGAGTTGCTTTTTTAAGTGACTAACCCATGTCAATAGCTTCTAATCTTCTTCATCATAATAGTCAGTTCTGTCAGCAATGCACAATATTAATAATAACAGAGAAAAACAGATCTGTTTGAGCTCTGTACCCTAAGATTTCCTTGTGAGTATGGCTAGTCAACTGATTCTTTAGCATGGTAGACAAAAGGAAGAGGACATGTTTGCACCAAATTTGGAACATTTGTCCAGGATGCAAAAAAAAATCCAAAATCAGTATTATTGCACACCTGAAGCTGTTCAAACTTGTGTACTCAAAGCCTAGAGTGCCATAGCCACAATTCTTGTTAAGCACTTCTTTAAAAGCCATCTCAATTGTCCTGTAGTCTTCCTCTCAACTAAACTTCTCACCTAAACTACTTTTATTTCATTCCTCCTCATCCTCAAACTTCCGCTCATAGTGAAGAAGCCACCCCACAAACTCTTCGGCAATTCTAATCTTTCCAAACCATGCCCTACCCTATTTCAAATCCCTTCTTACTCAAGAATCCTGTATCAGTGTGCCATTGATATAAACTGAGGCTAAATACCTTTTGGCTGCAGTGTCTCGACTCCTCCAAATCTGCTTGCCCAGGTGCTGCTATTGTCTCTGCCTCTCTAGCACTAGTCACTGCCCTCAGTGCTGCTGTGTTTCGCTGCCTGCCTCCTCCATGACTTCCCTCAACACAGGCTCTTCCAGGGACCAGCAGTACACAGTGCTCCCTACTGGCGACTGAGACTCTCCCCGTGTTAGCACAGCCTCAGCTGTTGGACTGATGAGGCTTTAACACAGGTCTTACTGAAGTCCACCTACGGAGCATCCTAAGGGCAAAAGCAAAATACATGTTTATGAGAACACAGGATGGATGGAATACATATTAATGAGTCATTACAAAACTGCATAGCAAGCAACATGTATGGTCAGATTCTGTTCCAACACCTGTTGTGGTTATATAGGCTTCTCTTTCATCTTCCTTCTTCTTGTCTCAGTATGGCTGCTCAAATGCAATTTTTTTGTTTAAGCCAGGCAGATACAACCTATCCAGAAGAGATGATTTTTTCCTTACCTTTTACCTTTCTGTTACTCTTTGCCATTCTCCTCTTTCTCAGAGATTCCTCTTAGAGATACTCTCCCCTCAGTAGCTCTGTTTACACCAAGTTTGCAAGTTGAACTTGTATGACGTTACAAAGGAAAATGTTAGATTTACTTAATATCCCTTTAAAAGTTACTTCCACCTTTGAACTGAATGGACTATTTCAGATTACATACACTGCATATGAACCAGTTCAAAACTACAAACTTATTTCAGAACATACCCCCCTATAAAACTATTTAACAATTCATTTCCATTTGATCCTTGAAACAGACTCCATAATCAAAATTACATACACTTTTAACATTATTTTTTAAACATCCAGAGCTTAAGTGCTAAGAAAAAAACTGCTGTGGCACAGCTGGAAAATCATCTAGTTCATAAAGACCCTGCTTTCTATTTTCTTCAAAATGCTTTCACAATTCAAATAATGCTTATACTCCTTTTAATCTGTTCAAGGCAGGGAATGTTCTACTCCATTGCCATACCTGATAACAAAGTGCATTCTGTTGCAAAATAATTTGCCACTGTATTTGATAGTATCTTAAAGACATGGGTGTATGGTTTCAGCAACCTCCTCTTCATTGCAAAAAATACAAGCTAACACAGAAAAGACAACATTGAATATGTTATTATTTCTCATAATTGCTAACTTCCTGCCATGAAGAATTTCTTTGAGCTGTGAAAGATTATGAACTCCAACTACATATTACCCCAATGTTTTCAATTAAACTATATATAAATTACAGACTTTTGGGCAGAAAGGGTGTTTTACCTTGCAGCACGGACTTGTTTCAGTTTTTGCCTCTCCTATGCAAACAAGATGGCTGTGCACTTATCAGTATATGGGTACAAAGTCCAGTCATACTAAGTGAAACATAAAGGTGGAGGGGAAGAAGGACAACACTGAAAAAGGTAAGTTATATAAGATTGACAGGATTTCTTGATAAGACACTGCTTCACTAATACGAAACAATCTCAGCATGTTCTCATAATGGATATATACATATGCCTAACCAAGATGCTTTTTTTAGTTTGTTACTGAAGATCTCCTGTTACTTTTTTGTGAATTTGCACTATTTTTGGAAAACAAGGGCTGTGCCAGAATCTCAGGTATATTTCTGCCTTCTGTACACATGGGAAGCATTACTACAGAATATCTACGTAGCAACTCTGGCCAAGCTGCACTGAAAACCTTTTAAAGTGTAATTTCAGATCAGTGTTTTTCAAACTTTTCCACTGGAGGCATAGAATATTTTGAGATTCCCTTTTTATAAAAAGCATACACTAGAGCCCATCCTAGTTTCTTTAATATGCATTGTCTTAGAAACTGTATGTGCTACCAGAAAATTATTGCTTCCAGAAAGCCCAAGGACCATAAAAAATAATGAAAAATCATTCACTGAACTTCAAAAAGTCCTAGCTAGCTGACATATTACCTTCCTTCTCAGCTATTGCCCTCCTCACCCCAATTTATGTATGTCACGAGGAAATTTGATCAGGAAAAGAAAGATGGATCTCCAAAGATGTGTGACAACCGCTGCTGAGGAAACTTAACAGAATTCAAGCCTTACAACCTAAGTGTGAAATTTTACTTTTCTTCCAGGCAAAACCTAGGAGCTCACAATGATGGTGAGAAATCGTCACTTGGAAATTGAACCAAGATTTCTGAACAGCTGCCTAAATGCAAAGTTTAAATTACATTTTTCTGTGGTTCAGGAAATCAGTACAGCAAATCCTGAGCTTTCTTCTGCATTTTTTCTCTGTCTCTCTTAAAATAACATTCTACTTTAACTTTGAAAGAATTCTCTATCTCAAATACCGACAGGAAAAGCTAATCTTAAGCCTTTGAAAAACTGCACTATTGTATTCCATTTATTCAAAGCTTTAACAAGTGAGTATAAAGACAATTTTAAAAAATCTTGTCAATCTTTCTAAAACAAATAGCAAATTACTTTTTAATCCCTTTGATTAATGATATTTTTAGATTAATAATATTTTAGAAGGTACTAAAAAAACCCTGTACATAGACAAAAGAAGCAGTACTAGAGATACAACAGATAAGAAGCAACATCCACTCGCAAAACACCATTTCTTGCACACATTCACTGCAACTCTTAAATGCATAATAACTACTTACAGTAAATTTCATTAAATTATTATTAAGTGACATTAATTCAAAACCTTGTGATTATGTAAATTAGAAGAAAGTAATGATAAAACAAGGATATGTATGACAAAATATAGATAAAATGAATGAAAAATTGTCTATGCTAATTAGCATGACAATTCAAGGCATGCGATACGGAAAACCAAAATGCAGCGTATAAAGATCTATTCATTCTAACTGTAACAGTATGCAAAAGATTACAATGAGTTAATGAGTGAAAAAATAAACATCCTCTCATATTCAAATTAGAGTACTGAATGAAGACTGAATAGAGGGGGTTTGCTTGTTTGGTTTTCTTTTCCATGTTTGATTAAACGCCACTAAACGGTGCTAAAGTGACAATTACTTGCTGAATTCAAAGCCGAAGGAGGAGTGAAAACTGAAATGCCAACAGAGAGGCCTGCATTCAGCCATGCCCAATAAAGTACTATGTTACCCAGTAATGTATTCTCCAACAATCTATGTTACTTAATGGATTATATTATTCATTTTGGCCAACAGGTGTTTTTATGGTTTGGGTTTTCTTTTTCCACACAGATATGAACACAGAGTCGAACATGAATACAGAGTCCATTTTTTTTTCTTCCATAATATGTTAGAAAAAAAAATTTAAGGTACTTTGGACTTCTGGTCAGAAATGAGTCCATATCTACTGATTTGTTTATGAATATTTAGATGTATGAAAGAGTCCAATTTGTTGAACTGGTAAAGGACATTATGTTTTTAATTAGTGTTTGGGATGAAAAGGAGGAAGAATGATGCATGACTCAATATACTGGAATTTAGTGGTAAGGCAGAGCTGCAGCAAGGCAAACCCTTTGTTTCAGTTCATCAAAACATCTCTGCCCAAGTTCTAGAAGTTTAGGATCCAACTTTACCACACCACTAAATGTTCATTTACCACATACAGTACACTGTTCTGGTGAAAACAAAATATGATACACTGTTATCTTAGCCTGCATGGATGCTGCTGCACATGTAAATACTTCTGCTTCCACATAAATCTGCTAAACTTGTATTTTGCTTAGATTCAAATGAAACATACCTGCAACAGAGCTAAAATGAACCGAAGGGTATTTTTAACTTCTCATCATAGTGAAACCCAAGGAATATAGCTAATATCAAAGGATATTTTGGAAAGACATTTACCCAGAATTAAAAGATAATGGTTTTGTTTTTCTAGGAACTTTGTACAAGTTGGGTAATTGGATTCTAGAGAACATGAACAAATCTTCAGTGAAAAAAGATGCTTAAGCTTCATTCTTCAGCTTAGTCCAAAAAAAAAAAAAAACAGTGCCAAGTTTCCCTCCAAAAATGCCGTAGTCATGTAGATATCTTGATAGTCATTACATGAAGCTGTGAAGTCTGTGGCTTGCAGTTCTGAGGAAGCTCCAAAGGCTTTTATACACAGAACTCTATGATACCGTCTAAAGGTTTTGGTCTAAAGGCTTTTTTAATGATTGTGATTAACTTTTGTTAAGACTTATATATGGGAGTTTAGCTGGAAGAATGTGTTGGCTATGCCATGCAAGAATAAAGATTCAGGTTTTGTAGTTGCTATAACCATAGTTCCTGACTATCAAATAATACTGGTCTAAGCTACCACGAGTCATAAACAGAATAGGATTTTTAAAGAAAGATGGGCTTGAATAGGTAGGAAAAATATTTTTCATTTAATCTACAAGGTAATTTATTTTATTTCCTGGATATGATGCAGTCAGAAAAAGCATATGGATATTCATGTCCTCACATTTTGCCAGGTCCTTCAAGAATCAACAATCATCCAAATACTGAAAGATTGAAATCAGGCAAGGTTTTACTTTATTTCCACCAACTCCAGAAAGTATCAGTGCAAACATCACCCTAGCTGATGCTGGTAGAAACTTGGTGACAAGTATGCCACATCCTGAGTGAAGCTCTATGTCCCCCGAAGCCTGTAAGCTTTCCTCCATGCTCTGCAACTCCAGAATACACCCTAACCATGCCCCATTTCACTACCACAACACAAGCTTAGTTTTGGCACGGCACATTAGGATATATAGCCATCTTAATATTAAAAGTCTTGTTAATAGCCTTTGGAAAATTGCATTAGTCTAATTTTTCCAGATGAGAGCATAATTATTGGCATATAAAGGAAAAGTCAGTGAAAAACAGATTACGGAGCTAGGCTGTCAAACATAGTCATTAATATAATACTTATCCCTTTCTGCTTGTAGCAGTCACTGGTCTAAATGACACATACAACATTTCTGCAACAGGGATACAACAATTCATTCTGTAGCACAGATTCTTGCAGATATCTGCCTCATTAGGCTTGCATGATAGCAATTTTTCATACTTGAAAAAAGCGTAAAGAGATTTTGAACTGTATGAAGAGGTAATAAGCTCTTAATGGGCTAGAGATACTGTCCCTGATCTCTTTCACTGAAGTATGATACTGATTCCTCTTAATTAGTAAAACTACATATAGAAGAGAACTGTAAAGAAAATTTTAAGTTGGACAAATAGCAACAAAAGTTTTGAGCTTTTCGCTTGATACAACCTGACTAATCAGCAGTCAAAACCAAACTATGGCAAAGACAGTAATTCAGCTCTTATGTTAAATCAAAGGTGTTGATGTATCTGGGACTAAATCAGCAGTCTAATAGCAAAAAATGACCTTCCATTTGCCATCTATAAACCCCGCAGCTACAATAAATGTACCTGCATGCTGGACTTCTTTGAGGATACAGAAAACATAATATGCTGAAGAGCAATCAAAATGTTAAAAGCTTCAGAAACCATAACTTACAACAAAAGCTTGAAGAAAGGAAATTTGTAAAATAAAAGAGCAGAGGAAAAACACACAATATCTTAGTAGAGCAAAAGATTCACTGAAAGATTCAGAAAATTTTAGGCATAATGTTTGGACAGAAATTTTAAGCCTGTACAATTCTATTGCAAAGAATTCATCTAGATCCTGAACGTCTCTTGTGGTCTTACCTCTATGTAAGCACATGAAATGAAAATCTAAGACTCTTGCAAACCTGCAGTGTCACTGTAATCAATCATTCACCTTGCAGTGCTAAAGGTGAAATGTTTGAGATTACCTGATTAAGTGGAGCTAGCTGTCTTAGGGGAAAAAGTCAGGACCTGATTGGCTTGACAGCACTTGAACTTCATTGCATTCTTCTAGGCATCCCTAATATCTAACCATCTAACTGTATCAGTATTTGCACTGGTGTTACTTGTTTCATAAATATTTTATGAAAACAAGTGTCTGCTACTGGTCTTCTACAAAGAACATCTCAACTACAAGCCTAAAATAACAAAGCTACATCATTTCCTCATCTGTTTTGTTACAATACATTGAACCTAATTCCTTAAGGTAGGTAAACATAAACTGAACTTAAATAAGTGGACAGCCTAGTGATGGGACTATTTCCTCACCAAAAATTAATCAGTGTCTTACACGGCAGTGGTCACAAAGCGTATTTGCCATTGCCTGTGCACAAGAGCATGTTCTGAGATACACTACCAGTACATTTGTGTGTCTGTACGTGGGAGCAGGAAAACAGTACAGTAGCTTCTGGGGAAAGAGAATTCAAAAAATTGAATGATGACTTGGTTGGGAGGCATACTAAACTCCAGCAGCCAAGGAAAAGTCCCAACTCCCATAGTAAGGAACATCTTGGATGTCTAACACAACTCTGCTGCAACAGGGACTCAAGAAGCTGGCTAATTCTGCTTGGCACTGCCCCTGCTCCTCTTTCCAGCATTTCTACTTCCTGATCAGAGTTGCTACTTCATGTGTGTCACCACAGTACTACTGCTTTTCTGCCTAGATAGTTCTAGAAGCTGAGACCACCAGAATCACAGCAAAGAAAGAAAGGTCACGGTATGATAGCTGGCCTCCAGCTGCCTCCCTGCACTCCCCAGGCTGTCAGCATGTTCTCCCTAATCATGCAGACATTCTGGGCTGAGTGTCAGCCACTTCATTTACTTCTACTTAATTCTTCCGGATAGACACAAACTTTTAAGGGCACACAGCCACAGAGCAGGCAGAATGTCTGAGCTCTGGAGATTCAACTCCACAGCTTGTTGCATCCCAAGTAGGGAACATGCATATAAAACCTGAACATGGAGCAGCATGACATATCAGTGGCTTAGAGACCTTGTGACCCTGCGAATCGCAATTCTTTCTCTCTCTTCTCCATCTGAAGATCTAATTACCACAGCCTTTGAAAAGGTTGAGTTTAGGAACCCAAAACTGAAAGGGACCACTGGAAGGATGACTGCATTCAGTTTCACCTTTACTGCCAGCAGCCAAGTGATAGATGATTTGCTCAGAAAGGTTCACAGAATGTGCATTCCACATGTCAGTACAAACACAAAACTTTTACTATAATCTGTAACAATCAAACTGTACTAAAATGAACAAAAAAGCAATTAAATCCACACGCAGACAAAAAAATAAAAACAAGTTAATAACAAATATTTTAGGTTCCTGTAGCAATGGGAAGTTAGATAAATAAATGAAAGTTACACAGCAAACCATATCACAGGAAAAATAAAGCAGGATACAACACTTCATATCTTATCAGAGGATACAATCTCTTCTGTCCTAATCTTTCTGATAGTTTAAGGCTAAACAGGACACAGCTATTCAGCACTCAGGATTTTCATTACAATGATGCTGCTAATCACCTGAACAATTTGCCTGTGTGCAGCCAATATTTTATTAGAAGACCAAAAAGTATGTCAACAAGCTAAGTCACAATCCATAAGGGAGAGTAAATGGTTCTCAGTGACCTTAACAGAAGCAAAAATGGCCCTAAAGCATGATATTAAGGCTTCCATTCCCAGCTTCAGAAACTTTGTTCTGTTGGGCAATCCCATCAATAAACACAGCAACTGACATCTAAAAATACCAAAGCATTACTCGCTTGTTTCCTCTTGCGTGCTTGGTTAGCTCTCCTAGAATTTTACCTCTCATTGTTGCTTAAGAACCTTTTTATGGTGCCACATCTAAATTTATTGAGATAAACACAAGTGAGAAACACATATCTTCACTTCATTCTCCTGCAGCGTAACACATCATCTTCCATGCCTTTTTAATTAACACACGTGTAACTGGTGGTCAATACCAAAATCTAGAAAACAGATGGCTCTCCTATCCCTGGCTTGCTTGGCTGAGAGAAGACACATATGATTGATTAAAAATGCATATACACTCTTTTAACTTAGGTAATCAATAAAACATGACCTAGATCAGGAGTTGCATAGTACTATTTAATTGCTTTAAGACATATGGCCATCTTCCATTTTGCCCCTATAAAAACATGAACTGAAACAAGACAATTCACCTAATTCATAATCCTAAGGTGAAAAGCTCATGTTTGGTGACATCCAGCACTGAGAGGGGTTTCATTTTCTGTAGGCTTATCGGCTTAACTATAACAACGGTTGCTGATACCTGAATTCGCATTTAATTCTAAGTCATTCCAAGTAATTTGTTACTAATAGTGGGTTTAACAGCTATTTCTGTAAATCATTATGAAAGCTTTTAAATTACTGGATTTATTCAAGTCTTAGATTATTTTTTAATATTCAAACCAAAATGGATTATAATGTTTATCCTCTTTGTCAAGGTGCCTGCAGAAAAAGAAAAATAAAGTCAGTCATTTCTGTGTGAAACACATAGCGCATGATGCTCCTATGAATGGCATAAGAAATAGGTAAGTGAATCCATGCTTTGAGCACAATATGAAACAGCGAAATAGGAAACTACAATTACTGAATGAAATGTATTACCTATGAAAACACCTAAGCATATTCTGAAACTATTACTCTCCAGGAAAGAATTCAGTCACATAAGTTTCAGTGACGTACAGAACTTTCAGTGTCAAAGTAAAGAAAACTCAAACAAATATAGAAGTTAAAAAAGGTTAAGAGGACCGAGTACATAAAACATTGTGTTTTATACTTAATAACCCCATGGCACCTGAGTATTTTCACTTTATCTCACATTCAAGAACAATAAAACTAGTGAGATTTTAACATACTATTACGGAACCAAAGAAGATAGATTTGTTTGGCATTAAGTAGAGCTACCTAGAGGCAGCTAATTTAAAGTTGTTCAAAAACCTGGACATCCAGATACATATGTACCATATAACACCATATATCTGCTTTGGTGTATGCCCAGATAGCAACTTTAATTAATTTTTAAAATGTACATGAAATTAATTGTCTTCTTCAGACTTTCCAGGATTCAAGTCTCGTTACAGAATTACATCTTGGTTATAATATCCAAGTTCATTCTTCTCAATAGGTTTGTAGGAATATAATTAATTATTGGTGTTTGTAGTTACTGCAACTCAACTACATTATGCTTCCCACAACTTATTTGAAGTCCTTATAACTCAAAGCCAGCTTCAAATAAGTAATAGAAAAATAGCAGCAAACAAAAAAATCAATTGCACAATTCTCAATATAAAATCTTCACTCATTTTCAAGAAAAAAACCCCAATAACAAAACCAAATACTACTGGCGAGTCATTAGATACAGATATTTAAGACAGCTCAAACAAAACTTAGATCAGCACATTCTCTTATGCGTCTAGAAAACTATGCTCCACCATGAATTAAAAGTTGCTTGGACTTTTACTTCATTTCATTATGTTAGTAAAAAGACTTAGTCACACAGAATAAACCTAAACAGTTGTCTACCTTGGGAAGATTTTCCTGTGTTTTAATACAGCTTTGAAGAATCAAGTAAGCTAACATCACACTGATTATCACTGATAAGCCAGAGCAAAGCAAAGCAAATTGAGGTCATCAGCCTGTCAGCAATGTGACAGTCTTGAAATGTGTACCATAGCATTCGTAAACCAGATCACTTAACCCTAAAAATGTTCAGCTTCTGTATCACACTTTAATTTTGTGGGCTACTTTCACATAGATTGCCTATGATTTATTTCCACTTTAAATACTCAAAAGTTTTGCAAAACCCTTGTTCCCTCAGATGAACTGGGAATTTACATGCTAAAAATAGTGAGTTTCTCCCCTTTTTAGGAGACTAGGAGCAATGGGAGTTGTAATCAAATACTTTTTTCTAATTAGAACAACAAATCAAGGTAATAAGAAAAGCTACATCCGTTGAGTAACAAATAAAGGTCTTACTCTGACACCATATATACAGTTAAAAACCAGCTTTTTAGAATATTTGCTCATTATAAAGTTGATGAATCTACCACTATCATACAACATCATTACCCATCCTCTTTAAATATTTGCCACATGTTTATACTCTTTTAGCAGAATCACATTTTTTCTTAGGACAACATTATCATTATAAGTATTTAAATTACTATTTTTAACTCCCTTTAAGAGTTTAACTTTTTTTTGGCATACTGTATTTAGGATTTTACCTTTACTGATTCTAGCTATGCTCCCACCTAAGTGTGCTACAGAAGAAACTATAAATATTTGCTGGAAACAAAACTGGAATATTGACTGATTGCACCGTGTTTATTGCAGAAACAAAACAGCCATGGACATTTTTAATGCTCATATATTGTAAGGTTACAAAAAAAATTATCTGAAAGCTCAGGAGCCATTTCCTTACATCTACACAGGAATCAATTTCATGACTACACATGAAATTTTTAAGACATTGAAGGTATTGCACACAATCCTTTTCCTAGCCTACACAGACAGGGCCTAAGCATCATTATCATTACAGAATGAGACGAGACAAAAAAGAGAAAACCAACCCAAAACTCAAAAAAACTTTGTTTGAAAGTCAAGTTTTATTATTCAAAAGGTACAAGTAAAGGCCAAGGATATTTTATTTGTCTTCTTATTTCGCGAATAGGAGAAGATATGAGGACAATTCTGTATCTACACTTCACACAAATGTAGGGGGAGTGCACTTGCAAGGGATGGGTTTTGAGATGCTTAATGAGATGAAATTAAAATTCAAATATAGCTATGTGACACCTACAGTTAAGGCTTCAAAAGCCTTCAATTTGCTAAAATGGTGAAGCGTTGCCAATTCAAATGAAGGCACTGTTAGGAAAAAAGAATTGCTGCAAGGCCTACCTACAATTGAGACAGGGCTTCTCCTATGTGAAGCTGCAACTAACCAGTGCCCTCACACAGAAAGGCAAGCAGCACACATCTTCATGCCAGTATGTCACCTTGGGAGCCTGACACAGCTCTTCTCATGTCTGCCTCTGCAACTGGTGCTTCAATGAGCTTGATGCCCAGTGGAGAGTTACCTGCATGAAAAAATACAAAAGGGAAAAATTGAGGTAAGTGCCCTCTTTCCCTCCCAGCTGCCCAGTAAAAATCAGATTATGCGTCCATGCAGGAAGATTTTGCTTCAACTCAAGAACAGTCTTGTTTCTTGAAGTCCAGAACTTCTTGAATGTTTCAGAAAAAACACACAACTCCCAAACCAGCCTTCAATTAACCATTCTAGCACTCAGCAACCTGTAAGAGAAAGATCAACTCCTTCCTCACAGATTTCTTCTTACCGTTACTTTAATCTTTTTCGTTTCATCTACAGTCTGGTGTTAATATTACCCCTGTAACTTTCTACACAGACACGCAGAGAAGACAACTTGAGAGCAACTCTTCTATCTCCTGCCAGCAGTGCCAAACGGGATTTAGGAATCACAAAACACGTCAGGCTGGATGGGACCACCATGGGTCGTCTGCTCCAACCGCCCTGCCTAAGCAGGGTCATCCCAGAGCACAGAACTGCGTCCAGATGATTCTTGAATATTTCCCGAGAGGGAGACTCCACAACCTCTCTGGGCAAGAAGCGCTGTTCTGCTAGAGGCCCCAAGAAGAGAAGTGGACTTTGCTTTAAAAGCAGAACAAGACAGAGCAGAATTGCCGCTAGCCCGGCCCGCCCCACGGTGCTGCTGAAACCGCCGCCCGTCCCGACCGCCCCGTGCTGCTCCCGGCCGGGCCAGCCTCGCCCCGCGCGGGCTCCATCTGCCCCGGCTCCTGCTGCGCTCCGGCTGCTCTGCCTCGCCATGGCCGCCTCCTCCTCGGCGGCCGCGCTGCGCCCGGTCACTCACCTGATCTTTGACATGGACGGGCTCCTGCTGGGTGCGTAGGCTGAGCCCCTCTCCCCTCCACGGCCGGGCCCCGCTGCGGTGGGCTCCGCCGCGCCGCCAGGCCCGGCCCGCCTGCCCGGACAGCGAGGGGCCGTAGCTGGCGGCGGGCAGCCTCTGTCCCTTCCTTCCCTTCCCTTCCCCCTCCGCGGCCTGAGCGGCCCAGGCTGTGGCTGCTCATTCACGGCCTCCTCGCTCCGGGCGAGCAGCCAGAACGCCCCGGGCGGCGCTGCTAAAACCAGAGTAAAGGGATTAAAGCAACAGGAAACGAATTTAATGCCTTCCCCTCCTTCCGCTACTTGCTGCCTTTCGGGGGCAGATTTCGCCTTAAAGTAACAGACCCGGGGCTGAATGTGAACGGGGCACTTGCTCTGGCTGGCGGAGGGCTGAGCGAGGCTGGGGTGGCTGTGGGGAGCGGTGGGGGGCAGCTGGGGCTGAAGGCAGGGAAAGCGGCCGTGGAGGAGAGCGGGCACGCAGTGCGGGGCTGGGGACCCCGGGACGGAGCAGCGGCTCTCGGACGGCAGGACAGCGCTCGGCAGCGTTCAGAGCTACCGTCTCCGCTGAAGAGCCGGGTAGTCTTCTCTTAGTGTTGGTATCAGCAGACTTGCTGCTTTGCAGGGTTGTTCTGTAACCTGACACTTCCTCTGCTACAGCTCGATTACGTTTTGAAGTTTGAATAGTCGCTATAACTAGGACAGTTTTTAAGTCTGCTCTTAACTGTTCACCGAGTCAGGACCTCTGCTGAGGAATAATGGAATATTTTGGTATGTGACTTAGTTTTTGAAATAGTCCATGTGAGTTATCACAGAGGAAGCAGTTCTGGATGTAGGTGAACTCTTAAAAGGTGATCTGGAGGTGTGTGCCGTCTTTCAACCTGAATTGTTGCAGTTTCTGGGAACACTGCTGTGAAGTCTGGTGAATTACACTGTGTTCCAAGAAATGTGCACTTTTCCCTCCTTCAGGGCTATAAGAGGTGAAGGTGATCCACACTTTTTAAAACAAAAATAGCTATGCTATGCAAAACAGTGATTGAGTTATTTTAGTTGCATTTTCAACTTCATCACTGGAGTCTCAAATAGCCTGGGGATACACACACACACATACATATAGGTAGGGGTGTGTGGGGGTGTGTGTGTGTGTGTGTGTGTGTGTGTAATCCTATAATTCAGATCCAGTTATTTTAATTTCATCCTTAGAAGATTCAGGAAGGCCTTTTTAAGTTACTACTGCTCTCTGTCAGAAGCTGGAAATCTGCTTTACAGAGACAGTATTCATCTTAACAGGACCGTGTTGGTAACGGTACATGTATATGATTTCTTCTATTTTAAAAAGTTACATATAAAGTGTGTATTGTATTTCAGAAATCTTTTAGCTGCAAGGAATTAGACTGAAAATATTCTTCAAGTATCTTCCAGTACATGAATAAGAGTGACACTACCTTGGTGATTTTCATGATGTGCACGTCATTTCAGAGGACTTTAGTATGTTTCAGCTTCTGAATACTATGAAATCTTTAACATTTTTAGTGAGCCTGTTTGTTTCATGATGAGCAGTGACACTTAGGTGGCAAAAAGGCAGTCAGGAGACTGCTTGGACTTCCAAGATTCCTAAATGTTTCAAGAAATTTGGAATAATTTGGGGGAAAGTATGATAAAAGGCATACAGAAATTAGATTAATTCTGCCCAACCTATCTACTGTAAATCTTCTGAATGAGACAAATGTTTATGTTGATGTTAACCTGCATAAGAACCCCATAATTTTTTCATGAAATCTTTAATGTGTCACGTAGTGTTCACTGAAGGTGATAAAATGAATAACATACATATTTCAAGAAGCTACAGAAATAGGCTCAAGAGTACTTCCCCTCAAAGAACACAAATAGAAGTTTTGGTATTGAATATCTATTATTACTAGCTTTTTTAAATGCCCCCATAGTTGGTTGCAATTTTTAGAATCTGAAGTTTCAAGTTTTGTGAAAATTTTTCCCAAGGAAGTAATGTCTGCAAATGTACATGACTATTTTTTAGATGTTTTCACCTGGAACCTTTTGATTTTATAGAACAGATGTAAATTGATCTATAAATGATGAGAATGAGCATTAAGTTCATCTGATGTAGTGTCCCATGAACTTGCTTTCTGTTATTGACATACTTGCTTCTGATTAAAGAAGGGAGGATATCTTCTGATAGAAAGATTTCCAAAATCTTTGTGAGTGTAAAATCCTTAAATGAGGTCTGAGCTGTTTACAAGGTTCTTGACTTTGGAAACAATCCAAATATTACACTATAGAACCTGCATCCTATAGTTTACTGACTGATGCTTGGCTATGTGAAAGTGCTAAGTCTATCAACTGATACTTTATCTCCCCCCTCCCTCTGTAACATAATTGAGACTGATTAAGTTGTCCTTGAGTCACACCTTGATATATCAGCTTACTTTCAATACCAAAGTTACTGCGTCTGAACTGTGTGTGCAAATACTTCAACCCTCTAATTCAGAGTCCTTGTGTATCATTGTTTTAAAGGTTATCTAACACCAATTTATCTGCATTTATAATCAATGCAATCTGCCCTTCTTTTTTTTTTTTTTAATTACCTAATCTTTCCCTTTGAGCTCCTGGATGAAATCTTAGGGGTTTTGCCTGTTATTCCAGTTGCGAGGGAGTTATCACTGTAAAGCAATCCGCTCATTTTGTAAGTGAAGTATGTGACAGTACTTCCAGATATCTCATTATTAATAGGTAAAATTAATTAAAGGACTTCTTTTTTGTAGGAAACTCCCACTGTAGCAGAAAAAAACAGACTTTGTGCTAATGTAGAGCAGTTGCATCCTACTTTGTTTTACATAGAATAGTAAAATATCTCAGGTTAAAGGGACACATAATGTGAACCACTGAGGCATGGACTCAGACCAGGAGGGAATCTGAATCATTTATTCAAAGAAACGAGCTGGTTTTATGCACTTTTCAAGGCACAGTATTTCCTTATATGATAATTCTCACTAGGTGACCTATCCTGTGTTGCAACATCCGCAGCATATTTTCTAAATGTCCTTTTCTGGGGTGATCACGCACTGTTCACCTGTCTGTCAGCTTGCAGGCTCTATGCATGGCACCTCCTGCCAAGGTCAGGTCAGCTCTGTGCTGCCATGTGCTTCTGCAGGCGAGTGCCACAGCCTGCAGCTCAACTCCATCCCATCTCTGCCCAAAACACAGGGATCGTTGAGTCCAGCTCCTCACAGGACTTCTGAAAACTAAAACTTTGGACTAAGAACCTTGTCCAAATGCTCCTTGAATTCTGACAGCCTTGGTGCCATGATGGCACCTGCTTGGGGGAGCCTGTTCCAGTGACTGATCACCCTCTCATGCAGCTTCATTAATTAGCATAGTTGATTAGTGGTGCACTGTGCAGTAGAAACCAGAGGAAAAGGAATAACTAAATCTTAATTTTTGTTTTACTGCTGTATTTTCTCAAAAAACCTCAAAAACAAATAGCAACAAATAAAACCGTGACAAAACCCCCCAGCACTTTAATTAAAGAGTTACATTTCTTAAGTTAAATTTCTATTTGATTTCCTACAGCAAATAATAACATTAAATGCTTAAAATAGTAGATTGTTTTTTTCTTAAAATGTGGTCCTACAGAAGAGTACTGTTTTAACCACTAGTATGTGGTATAGTTAAAAATATTAAACCTACTTATGTGTGCACTTATCCAACACATAGTACAGGATTAACAGATAATAATGACAACAACAACAGAAACTAGAGGTATTTGATACCTAAACAAATCCTGTTGTTATAGTTGGCATTTTAGCATATTGTAAAAACATACAAAATCAATGCTAGAGATAGTGAAAGAAAAATATATTTAACTTGTACAAAATATACAACTAGAGTAATGCCCCCCAGGATCTATCTTACAAACTTACTGCATAGGTTTCTTTTAAAGCTATGACAAGTGGTTTTGTTATATAATTCTAGCCAATAGCTACCCTACTACCAAAACACAGATAGGATTGAATATTGCTTTTCTTGATCTGTGATTAAATTTATAGGGGGCTGAAAACATTTAAAATACTCTACAAACTACATGTATAATATTAACCTTTCCCAACTGACAAATGAACTTAGGAAAATGGCTGCAAAGATAAGATGTTTCTTAGCATTGTGCTTAAAGCTGAACCAGAGCTAAACTAATATGCAAAGAACGTGACTGTTTATATAGGAAGTATATGAAGTTTAGTCATGTATTTATTTTTAAATTCCTGCTAGGAGTAGGGATTGTTTTATGTAAATTATTATCCTTGCCAGTGCCCCTTAGTGTTGGAAAACAGTATCGTTACATGAAATAAGTCAGTGTGTTCAAGTATGAGAGATGGTTCCTAAAGTAGCTTAGTTTTGCAAGATACCTTTGCCATAACTCGAAGTCATGTTGCACTGTACAGGCACAGGTATGCTTGTGTCCGTTTCTAGAGGGATGAAAAGTAGTTAAGGCAGCTGGGATCAGAAGTTGCTGCTGTTTTAGCTTCTGTCTCCTTTGTGTGAAGACTGCTGTGTTTTGTGCAACTTCTAAAATACTCCTGCGTGGCTGGCCAGACAGGTCATTTCTGGTCTATAATACAGAAGAAATTAGCTTGCAGTTAAATTCATTGTAGTTTTGTGAGATTCACAAGAATTTCAACATGTTTTCTTTCTCCCCAGTGTTACCTACTCATTGTCACAAGGTCAGAAGTCAAAAATGTACTCTTACTTTCATTTTATTGCACAAGTTGCCTAGGAGATGGCTGTTACAAGAAAACTGATGAGAGTTCTATGCTGGAGTTTGCTTATGTGCATGCTGTCTTTTATTTAAAACAACTTCCTGTTTCTTCTCCATCCAAGCAAATAACACCAGTTCAATTAAACATCATTCCTCTCTAGGTTGGTCTATATTATGCCTTAAGTGCAGGAATTAATCTTCTTATGCTATAACCTGGCAATCTTTGTAAGCCTATTTTCTGTTCTGTGTAGTGGAAACTTACCTTCTTGTCATTCTCACTTTCCATCTGATTTTCGGAACAAAGAGGGAAGAGAAAATACTCTCTTGCCCCTGTGTTCAGTATTTGAAAGTTGTTGCAAAACTAAAGAGATTAAGGATATTATTAGATTAAAATACCCTATAGATGCTTCATGAGCAAATCTTGGGCATAAGTGAAACAGCTCTTTATTGAGAATTAACTAACCATAAATACAGTAAATAAGATTTGTCATATGCTTGAATGCTAACATTTTAATTTAACAGCAAGGAAAATTTTGACAAGAACATAACAAATATGCTAACCCAGAGCCTGACTTCTGTTATTCCCTAGATTGATTTGCAAATTGCCCATCCACATGGCTGCTTGTTATTTGTGGTTAGAATAATCCAAAACCAGAGCTAAGTTCAGCATTTAACATGGGTTTTGTGGTTTTTGGTTTTGATTTCTGTAGTGGCTACCACATTTCAAAATGCCATGGGCAGCATTAATAGTGATAATTTTCTCTTCTTGAGAAATCAACCAAGCAGTGCTCCCAAGCTGAAATATCCATTACTTGATTTTAATATTGCACAGAAATTACACACAAATGCAATGTATTTTTGATGCTTGTTTATTAGTTGCCCCAGACTCAAAGCATTTTAGTAAAAAAAAAAAAAAAAAGAGAGAGAGAAACCACATGCAAAACAAGTTAATCCTAAGAGTTTTCCAATTTCTCTTTTAATAATGTGGCTTTTGTTTTCTGACTGTTACACATTTGCAATTGTATAAAGAGCCTGTAGTAAGTGGAGAGGTATGTTTTGAAAATGCTAGGAGTGTAAAGGTTCTCTTTAGTGATTTTAGAGGTGCATACATGTGTTGGGTTGATGTGGCCAGAAATGTGTATTCTATCACCATCTGTTAAA
>JANRMJ010000054.1:91270781-91290492 GCA_025584955.1 Alethe diademata | reverse complement strand
TTTTTTTTTTTTTTTTTTTTTTTTTGTAGTTTACTTACAGAAACCTCCTTTGACCTACCTGTCCAAGGCAAAAGAGTATACTTATGCATGCCTGTAAAGTGACATAACCTTGGATAAAGTCAGCATTCTGCTACAGGATCATTATTACAAAAAATTCACCATGTGAAATGGTGGATCTTTTCATGCTAGGACTGAGTCTTCTCTAAGCATTATATTATTACTGGACTAACAAAATGTTCTTTGCTTTATGGCTCAGGGGAGATGAAGCCATAAAGAGCTTATCACAATGTAATAAATTTCTAGTCTTTAAAAATTAAAAACAGTGTTTCATGGGGAACGTGTCTCAGGAAAATGAAAGTATTTGAGCCACTAAGGTATTGTGTATATATCTAATTGCTATTCTGCTGCCTAATAACTTGCACTGTTATTATTGTTGTAGATCATATTTTATTATATTTATCCTTCTACCATTTTTAATTTAAATGTTCTCATTTTTCATTAATGAAGGCAACTAGGAGTAAAGAGCAAGAAGTAGTGTTGCTGTTCTGGTTTTGTGTGTTCTAAAATGTCAAATGTTTTATGAGTCAGTTAATTGCAAATTGTAGAGTATTGCAAAATTTAATTTCTTGAAGTGTTTGATTTGGAGTTGATTTGGCATAATTTACTGTTTGTCATGGCTTTGCCATTTTCAAAAGGGAAGTGAACTATTCCCCTTCATTCTTTTGCAACTTGTTATAGAGATCCGGTACTTAGTATGTGGATTTAACAGTAACAAGATAAAATTCTAGGTTCTTAGGTTTAAAAAAAGTTTTGCATCTTTATACCTCTTTTCATAAAGTGCCAGTTGTACTATTTTTTAAATAATAATTTTAAAAAATAGTTCTATCTTAGGGATTAAAAAAGCTTCAGTTTTACTTGCCAAATGTATTCAAAGTTTTAAAGAACTTTTGATGTATGGTTTAGCTGCCTATTACATGAGTTTTCATACCTTTAGACTAAACATCTGCATCTTTCAATACCCTCACATGGTACCACTGCAAAATTTCTGGGTAGCTGTGACCTATCACACACAACATCCCCTGCCCAGGCTGGCCCCTGACCAGCTGTCAGAGGAGAGCTTTCTGCAGTTTGCTGTGGCAGCGCTACTCCTGTCCAGACCATTCCTCTCCTAGGGAAAGCAGGATAGTGAAGGGTGACAGTCTACACATATGTTGGGACAAGACTTGAAATAACATATGACATGAGTGTTTCTAGGTACTAGGGTGCACAAATAGCCTGTGATTTCCCTAGCCGATACATTGGACCCCAAGATGCAACTGCACTTATTAATGGCAGTGTTAACAGTGTCTAAGATTTTATACTTACATGTGTATGCAAATATACTTCATACAGCAGTTTTTATCTGGCATCTTGGTCTCCCAGGAAATGTCTTAGCCTTGCTTACTTCTTTGGAGGTGTCATAGCATATTTTTAGCATAGCATAGAATATTTTTTAAATTTATTTTACATTTATTGTTAAGATTTTTCTAATATTGCTCTAAATTCTGCAGTTATCAGATATAGATATATGGATATAATTCCTTGGATATTTTATGTTAGTGTTGCTTTTGTCTCAAATACTTTTCATAAATAGAAGGTCTTTGAAATGTTGATTATAGTGTTAGGCTTTCTGTGTTGTTAATTCTTTTTTTGTTCTAGGTACCTGTTTCTTTCACACACTCTAGAACTTTTTAAATATTATTCCTTATGTTTGGAAATTTTCCAGTGCTCTACAAAGCCCTACAATTCCTGTATAAAGCTTTAGAGATAGTGGGGATGTCTTTTCATGTGTGTATATGTATACAAAGGAGAGGATTCTTTCAATCTAAATGACTATTAAGATAATGAGCAGCTCTTCAGTAACTCTGAAGTCATCAAAGAAAAATGCCCTAAAGATATGTCAAAAACTTCTACAAGAAGTCTCTTAGCACAGTGGAGAGCTAACAGTAAAACTAGATTATAGGGCTTATGTTTATTAAACTAGGCCTTGTTTTTCCCTACTCAAAACTCCTGGCCTTAAGAGTACCTTAAGAGGTACCTGTCTGCATTATTCTGGTTAAAGTTCTCTCAATATAAATCCTCATGTTTCCCCTGCCTCTCCCATAGGCAATAATACAAGATGTTAAATTGTGTGTTAACATGTTTTTTCTCTCCTCATTCCCCTGGTTAATAGAGAAGTGGCTGTATGTTCCAACTTAGAAGTTTCTATTAAGAGGGGAAAAAGAAAAACAATATTCTTCAATTTATCACAAATCTGTAGAGGTTATTCCTATCCTAATTAATTCCCTTTTCTAATACTGTAGATCAACATCGAATAGATTCATGTTTTCTTTTTCTACCTTCTGCAATAATTGCAGCTTTCAGGGAGTAATGTAAGTATTCCTGTTTGACCCAGATGTTTTAGTATTTTTATGTAACAAAAAAAAAGGCATGGGTACTTATTTTCCCCTGGGTACTTTTCGGTAGATTTAGTTTGCCTTTCTCTTCATACTGTCTTACATACTGAAATTGTGAGCTTCAGTTCTCTGCTTTACATTCTAATTGTATATGTGAGAAATAACATTGTATGTGTGAGAAACTACATTGATAGTCTGACATTCCTAAGTATAGGAGACTTACAGTATGAAAAATACTTTCATTACCCATTTATTCTTTCAGGGTTGGATCCTGCATGTACCCTTCTTCTCTCATCCTGTTCTTTTAAAGTGTTGTTGTGTTGTGAATTAAAAACAGATATGCTTTAGAATAACAAAAAAACAAACCTCTGTAAGTTTAGATTCAACTGAGATTTGATCTGATTTTCTTAAAAATTATTCTCCCTACTATCTTGAAATTCTCATTTTATCTGTGTTGTCTTGACTTGGCAGCTGATTTGATAGTGCGTATCAATAACTTTTCCCAAACCCCGTGTTCTTTATGCCATTCTTTTTCTTAGAGGGGAGCATCATATAAATACAGAATTCAGAAAGATTGTATTTATGACGGGTTACAAGGTGCCAATACCTAGGTGGTATAGGATATCAAAGGTGTAATATGGAGTACCTTACAGATACTGCACTTTCCGTGGGTAGAAGTAAAGGAATTGGTTACAATATCCTACAGTTCTATTTAAATAACAATAGTACTCCGTTCAGGCTATAAAAATGGTATTGATAATGTTGGCCCGGCAGCGTAAATCATATATTCAACAAAATAATTTACAATTATCTATGATAACAGCTGTTGTATAACTGCACTTAATTGCAGTCTAATTTTGGAAAATGTATCACTCACTTTAATTGTCTATAGTGGAGCCTTGGAAACAATTTCAGACTACCAAGAAAATTATTTTTTCACAGAATAATGATGATGATGCAATTTAATGGCTTTAGTACTGACAGTGAGATGCTTTCTATCTGTGAGTCTGGCCTAGGGAGTTAAATTCTCGAGAGACATGCTAGATTTTCTATAATTAATAATTAGGGTAGAGAGTACGGTCAAGAAGAAGTCCCTCCTGAAGAAAACAGCTTTAATTTTTTTGTGTAATTTCAACTTTATTTGTAGTGGCAAAATTTTAAAGTTGTATAGAATACAAGTTCATAACAGAAATGATGAGAGGCTGACAGCCCTGTAGCAATATCACTATGATCTGTGTCAACCTGAGACAAGGAGAAAATCTCCAATCTCTTATGACAAGGTCAATGATTAAAGGAGTCCTTTGTATTAGAGAGTGTAGACAGTAGCCATAGTCAGTAGTGTGTAGTTCTCTTTTCTCTGATTGCA
Organism: Alethe diademata; assembly: GCA_025584955.1. Taxonomy (NCBI): domain Eukaryota; kingdom Metazoa; phylum Chordata; class Aves; order Passeriformes; family Muscicapidae; genus Alethe; species Alethe diademata. The sequence goes on along the minus strand of JANRMJ010000054.1, from coordinate 91,286,691 downwards.
ATGTTATATACAATTGGATTCTTTTATTAATAGTTAGATTTGCTCTTCAGAAAATAGGAGAAAAAAAAGTATTTCTGCTTGTTGATGGATTATCAGGTTTGCATTCTTCTGCAAAGTTTTTAATCTCTTTGAAAACGACTATTCAGAGATTGTTAGAAGTTGTGACCTAGAGTGTGTGCACCTCTTGCAGAAAAGAAAGGTCTTCGGTTGACCAGCTGTTTTATTATTATTGAACTTGTACACCTCATAGTTATTTTTTCTTTACATTTTAGGAAACTGTAAGTTACCCTGTATAACTGGTTATGCAGCTCTAACTATATGCCTAGCATAACAGTTTAAAAACATAATGGGTCAAAAAGTATAGAACTTTTTATCTAAAACTCATTAAGTTCAGTGGCTCGGTTGAATGTATTCAGCAAATAAATTAGACACTTGTTTTTGCTGATTGTAGGAGAAAGGCTACTAGATTTTTTTCCTCCTTTAGTTTTTAGATAGAGCAAAGGAAGTTTAGGCTATTTTTGTAAATAAAGTAAAAAATCTCTTTTGTCTGCTTATTGAGCATATAATTTTCCAGTCTGTCTTTTGCAAGCACTGCTACAGTAAAACTAAGCACACCCCAGTGCAGTAACTCCTGTGTCAGGCTTATTAAATTTCAGCCACCAGAGAGTGAAGCTGTTTGTGTCTCAAGATGTAAACTTTGACCTCAGCTTGCTGAACTGAGGCAGAAGGGAAGAAAGATTGAAGGAAAGTGGAATAACTTCTAGTTCAGTTCTCAGTATCTCTTTTTATTTTTATCACATTACTCATATGGAAGAATGAAATGATGGACTGAAATTTCTTGCACTCTTTGAGTCTCTGAACACATATTTTTTTTATTTCATTTAGTAGGATACACAGCAGTGTTTCCTGTAACTCTAAGCTATCACGCTCAACACAGTCATAACATAATATTTCCATTATGCCCAGAACCACTCTCTAGCAAAAGAGGATTCAGCCTCTCCCCTTTGAGATAGCTAAAATGATAACCCTAGCAGCTACTGTAAGAGAGTCTTCTTCCAGCTTTCTATTTCTCCTGTAGTCCTCATGTGAATTGGTTTCTCTGACATGTTAGTGAGATTCTCTCTGAACCTTTTTGTAATTACAGTATTCTTTCAGGATTGTAGTGTGAATAAGTTTTATGTCTTCTTATAAAACATCTCTAATACTGTTTTATTATTTTCCCCCTGTTTTAAACAGAGACAGTAGTATTTAGGTTAAATAGATTTTGATGTTTGAAGACCCTATGCTACTTTAAAGTTGTCATAATGTGCTAAAATAATACAAGGTCAGTATGACTCAAGGATGGGAGTTAAGATTTCTTGATCATCTCCTCTTTGCCAAGAAAGTGACACTATTAGAAAAGCTTTAAAAGCTAAAATATTTTACTTGAAAATAGGCACTGAATCCAATACTTCAGCCTTTAGGTACCTGACGTGTGCCAAAATTTTAAGTGTTGTCTGTGTCACTTCTACTACAATAAAATAATTGTGTGCAATTGTTAGGATCTGATTATTGAGAGATGCTTCTATCTGAATTAAGGTGCAAGCAGGATCATAGGCCAAAATCAATAGTGTGGATTTTATTTTAACAGTAAAATGTGAGATAGAAACATGAAAAAGAGAGGAGGGAGAGACAGACAGATTAAGCAGAATATAGCCACCACCCAGCATCCCATTGGTCCTTCTTCACCGTGAGCTTCTTGGTGGTGAGAGTCCTGAAGTTGAAAAATTTTCACTATTTATACATTTTAGAAAACAAAGGAATTTGTGTTTATTGGCTACATAATTCTCTTATTCTATTGGTTAAATAATTCCTTCACTTCTAACAGTAGTTCATCCCATGCTCAGTCTTTCTGGGTTTTGAGTCAGTGGGTTTCTAGAGTCAGTGGGTGCTGATCTCCCCCTGCCAGATCTAGTCTGAGCTGATTTTAGCAGTGTTGCTCAGTTGGTTTTCCTTGTCCATTATCAGTGATATATTCTTCTCCCCCAGCTTTTTTTACCTCCCTCTAGTCTGAGATAACACTCAGACAATAGTGCCACCTTTATCTTTTCTCAAGTTCCCATCAGGTGGCTTAATTTACACTCCCAAGTTCCATGAATCAGTGCAGGTGTATTTGGAGGAAACACCTTCAGTGGTTGCAGATGAGGAATTGCTTCTTTACACAGTTTGCCATGATGGGCAAAGACCTTCAGTGGTAACAGTGTTTGAGGCAGGCCACTGTAATTTTTAAATCCTTACAGAAGCATAGAGGTTGACAAAGTTTTTTGCAGATGAATGTCCCTGGGGTGAAGAATGACAGTGTTGCTTGGGGCTTCCCTGGGTACCTGGCCCAACCAGGAGTAGCCCACCAGACTCTTAAGAAGATACAATTGGCTGTTCTGCTGCTGACTTGGATATCACAATAATCCTTCTGGTTTCTTCTGCCTTGTGTGGGAGTGGTTTTATCCAAGTGCCTTGGAACATCTCATTTCAAGACAACTTTTTAAACCTTGTTTTGCATTCCTTGGGCCAGTGAACTGCTGCTCTGTTATCAGAAACATCTCAAGAAAAGGAGGTGCCCCCTTGGTGAAAGTCTAACTTCCTTGTGAATATGCTATAAGCTGATAGGGTGATCGGAGCTGGTAATTGCTCCTCTGGTTGAGAACATTGTATAAATTTCCGTGGTTTATTAGCTCATATACTCATACACTAGTGACAGTGTAACTGTTGCCTGAGTTGAGTCTCTCCATACACATTGTAAGAAGCTGCGTCTCTGTAAACTAGATTTCCACCCAACAAGCAGGATTTTGTAGGCACCATATCAACTGCTCTTTGCATAGTTCTGTCTTTAATGGTTAAGAGCATAAGAAAGCATATCAGGCAGTTTCTATGAATCAATAGCTTTTCTATTTTTAAACTAATGAGATGCTGTCACATAGATGATGCTTAATAAGTACAGTTTTAGAATGTTTTGTATTAAGTTATAAATATTACCTTTATATTTCAAAGTTCAATTCCCTCATGCTCTGGAATTGAAATACAGACTTTTCTTTACGTTTTCATGTGCTGTTTTGCATTGGTTGCCAGTGTTTGTTTACAGCTCCACATCGGAAGAGTTTGCATGCTTTATTAGTGAACTGTTTCTTTCACTTTACTGTGGCATTAAAAAAGGATAAGGTGTATATATGAATACAAGATAGGATTAAGATATGTCTGCTCTATTAATGTAAACTAAAAGTCTTTCAAATTTGTTTAGAAGCTTTTTCCTCTCCCCATAGAAGTACCATTTTTCTCTGCATATGAAATGAGAAATTGACTTCCTCTGTAGCTGCCCTTGAAGAATTCTCCCAGTAATAGAAGCCCAGAGGGGCAAATACTCATTTGGGAACAGTTTCATGCAGCTGCTATTGTTTGAGAATCAAATTTACTTCCTTTTTAAACCTGTTAGCAATAACTTGAATTCATGGTAGGATCTCTCAGAGAAGGGCAAACAGACTGACAGCACTGAATTAGCTAGTTAGCAGCATGTTTCTCTGGACTTAGTAAAGTAATCACAATGTAACATGTTCTCGTCTACCTTGGAGTGTACTTACAATAATATTCAAGTACAAGGGAAAATAAGAAGTAGATTTGCAAAAATTACAGCTCCAGAATAGACTTATACCTACTCCTTACTAAAATGAATAAAGTATCTTTTCAGTGAGTTTTTCTAAGTGCTAATCAAAAATATAATGATTTGCAAGTCATTACTCAATTAAATTGGAAGCAGTAATTTTAATTTTCAGCTATTATAATAATTTTTTTTCTTTATCTTTGGAAGTTACAGTTTATCAATCATGCAAAATGGTTTAATAAATAACTTGCTCTTTATAACTAGCTTATGATTTTTAAGTAGCCATTATTTGGTGCTTGATGTTTATTTTAATAGATACTTCACCTTCCTTTAACTTCCAGGGAACAATAAGATTAATTTAAGTGGTAGTGGTTATAAGAGTGGAAAGGTACAAACAGCTGCATTTCCCTTGGTTTGGTGGTCCAGACTGGCTTTAGGTTCTGTTTTCCTGGTTGGGTACATCAGCCTTGACATTTAGGCAGTGCTCAAGTATTTCACTTGAGCACGTGAAAACAGTGCTTATTTCCTCCTGTGGCAGTGAACTGGGTGTGTCTAAGATGATAAATTTAGATTTCATTTTTTTTCCTAAACGAGTTCATGGAAGGAATGGGGGAATACTGCAGTAAAGAATTGAACATTCCTTTTCCTTGTGTACTTTCAGTTCTAAGCATTTTGAACTACATTCCTTTAATGAGCCATTAAGTTTAGAGGCTCCTGGTTGGTTTGTATTCATTGGCTAGTACTCATTCTGAGTACAATTCTTTAAAAGACACTTTTGCCTGTAAAACACGGTTCTATACGTAAACCCTATATAAGTACATATACAAAAATAAATGCCTATATGCTTTAGATATGTGTGTACAAGCATATAAATGGTTTATCTGTATAAAAATGTATACATTTACGTAACAAAATAGCATGAAAAATGCCAGAGTATGCTAGAAAAACAGCCTTAGGCCCTTAGGATGGATTGAAAGACCGAGTTTCATTTTCTGAGCTAGTGCTCTAGCAGTTAGGCTATTATGCAAAAGGTAATTTCTATTGCCTACCTTCTTAATCCCTACTTTTACTGGGCTGCTGTAAGTGATTTCAAGGTCAGCTGTTAAACTGCTGGGGTTTTTTTTCCTGTTAGCCATCATAGCTAACCACTGTCATGCATTTTTAAACTAGCTTTCATAGTAATGAAAGTGTGAATAGAAGGATGTTGAGGGGGCAGTGCAAAACTGACCTTTTGACACAAATTCCAGGAGAGTTGTGTAATATAGATTGTTTATTTAAAAAAAAAAAAAAAGAAAATCTCCTTTATTTCTGTTTGCTTAGCTAACTCAGGAGGCTTCAGCTCTAATTCTTAAGTAATTCTTGTGGTTTAACTTTCGCAATTTCAGACCTGTTTCAGTGACAGTTGCATACTTGCTACTCTTTTGCATTGCTCATATTGGTTTTATCTGTCTTGTTTGACTGCTGATACTGTAAGAGGAAAGTCTTGGATTCTCTCTGACAGAAATAAGGGAGAAAAAATTATGGGGAATGAGTTATGCACAAATGTTTATTCAGTGACATAGACTATTTCTCCCTTGGTGACCATTTTTTGTTTTGTGGGTTTTTTGGGTCTTTTTTGGGATGAAGCTGTAATTTATAAATTGTAGCTGTCAATATCTTGACTTCTTCTTTGTGTTGAGAGGATGTTCCTTGTTCCATTTTAAGTTTGCTGTTCAGACGCCATTGGTTTCCCATTCTTTTCTATTTTCCTGATTACCAAAACCACCAGTAGAAACTTGAAAGTTTGTGGATATCCATGCAGCTTTTATCTTGCCAGTGCTACTTCCTAAAATTTGTGATAAGTCCACATACCATTTGGAAATGTCTTGAATGGCTCACTGAAACTCACATCCTCAGTTGCTGAAATCCATGTATTTCAAGAATTGGTTAATTTGTGTAACTGAATGAGCTAAGAGCACGTACTGTCTGAGGGAAAAAAGGTTGTAGAATGGCAAGATTGATGAGCGATCTCTTTAGAGTACAGAAACTTAGCTGAAAGACATCCATCCACTGGCTTTCATGCAGTGCTGCAGCATTTTTTTTTTACTCCTGAGTCTCACAGACTTGACACCCCAGTCAGTGAGCTGCTCAGATGTGTCTTTTGTGTGCTTGGGAGAGGAAGAAGAGCTGTGAGTACATGATTTTGCTGATATTGAAATAGGTGGACGTAGGGATCAATGACTGAGCATGTGATGGTCTGGCCTAGACAAAGCATTTCTGATGGGTAATCTGTCACTGTTTTGGCTTTGCCACTGCTTTGTTTAAATCCCATGTTCTTTAAAACTGTTCAGTTGATACAATGGGAGAATAAATGCACAAAGACCTGTGTTATATCTTAATCCAGAAGTCAGAGAAAATGTGAATGTCATTACTATAACTCTATATGTAGAGGAAATACCTAATCTTGATTGATCTAATCCCAGTTGTCCCCGTTTCAGCTCTTCCATAGATTTCTTTGCAGGTTAACAGTTTATACTGTATTGAATACCAGCAAATGAGTTACAAAAAAGCAAAAGAAAAATTTACACTTCTGTAATTATATTCTGGTTTATAATTATATTTGTCTCTTCTACCCCAACTGAGTGTTTCAGTAATTTGTATGTTTTTTTACACTGTTGCATACTCTAAAAAGATTATGGGAATAAAGTGAAAGACTGATAGGAAAGCAAAATCATAGTTACCTATATGTTCATTCAGTATTGATGGTGACAAAATCTAATGAGTCTTTCTCAGTCCTGTGCCAAAACGTCAGTAAAAATGACTGACTGTGTCTAAATTTGGCTAAATTGAATACTGAAAATAATTCATTTCTACATGTGAACAGAAATCTGTCTCACAGATATGCACACGAGAAACCTGTTGCTTTACTTAAAATTCTTCTCTTTGATCACTTTTCTGTCCTTTAAAAAAAAAAATAAAAAAATCCTGCAGTTTTGTTGTCCAGGGTCTGATTTTGGATTACTGAAATATACTGAATGCACACAATTAGCACTCTGTTTAAAATGGTTTAGGCTCCTAGCAGAAGGATAAATCATAGGTGTATTTCATCTGGGAAGCTTAATGCAAAATTAAGATGGGTTATTCAAACAAAGAACTCAAAACTAGTGACTAAGATGATCTGTGGCTAAAAGGAGGTTTCATGCCTACTAATCTCACCCCCTTGATAAACTAGAGATTATTTTAGCATAGCAGTAACATAATATTCAATTAGAAGGTATAAAGCCTTCTGAAAAATTGAGTTCTGTATTCATGAAGTCACAATTTTCTATCTTAAACTGTCTTTATATGTAAGTGATAAAGATAAGGCTTACATACTGTTTTGATGTTTGCTGTTCCCCCAGCCTAGGTAGATCTCCACATCTAATTGTGACTCTGCAGTGATTTGAGCAGATCATGCACTCATATATTCACTGTGGTATGTTGCTAAGTGACCTGCAGGTCTTTCTTAGTACACGTCAGCATATTCTTGTGCCAGACCACAAATTGAGTAATCCAGTGCCTCTGTCATTTTGGTCACTTTAATTGTGTTTGATGTGGCTGGCTTTTACACACCCTAAACAACACCAGTGGACCTGACTGCTTTTATATTGAAGAGGGGTCTTTATAAAAATGACTAGAAGATGATGTGTGACTAGGGAATGAATATTATTCATTTCCAGTGAAATATAGCGAGCAGATGGACAGTATGTTGTGCTGATAATGTCCACGTAAAAGATATTTCAAGAGATGAGAGCTAGAAATAAAGAGTATTTTGAAAAGTTATACATTTACTCAAAATTTCAGGAGCTGAGAATTCTTGCTTTTCCTTCACATTATTAGGACAGGCCACTGCCACATATGTCCTGTTGTGTTCTCAGTTTGTATTCCTGATGGAGGCTACCAGCTGGGACTGGATTCACTTGCTGAAATGTGTGTGTGAGTGTGAAACACTTGGGATGCTGCAGGGCATCTGGCTGCTCATGATGTGAAGTGTGAGTCTTGCCCAAATTACCTTTTTAACATTAGATGTGTGTGGATGTCTTGGACATACCAGAGTAAATAGCAGGAACTTGAGTTGAACTTCTAATTCTTCTTGCTTGTTTCATTTCATCAATGGGTTTTATTCATGTGTGGGAGCTAGATATAATTTGTTATGTATAGTATATTTATAGCAGTATGAAATTATGCGTCACTGATATATTTAAATTCAAATCAATCCTTTGACCTGTGTATGGTTTCTTTCTTGTTACAATGGTAAAAAAGCTAGCCTGCCTTTTTTTTGAGATTCCTTCTTTCCAATAGGAATAAGAAATCTTGAAGTTGTATCATTATTTAGTATTTATTATTTACTGCTCTCTAATTATTAGAGGAACATATAGATCTTCCTTTGTCTTTAATCAAAAGAAACATGTCCTTATCTGTTATACATGTGTGTAGGAAATGCAGCTTTATCAGCAGTGATCTCAGATTCCAGCTGGATTTTACAATGTATGTATGCATAATTTTTCCACAGATTTCAGATTTTATTCATGTACTGTAGTGCAACATATCTATCTGTTTGAGCAAGTAAAATGTCCACATCCATGCTTTTGTCATCTACTCGTGAAAATTAAAATAATGTTGATTTTCAAGCAATGCAAATATGTAGAATTTTACAAAAGGTCGGTGTCCAGAGTCCAAATGCTGTGACTTAAGGCAGAGTGAAAATGGTGTCTTTGGAAGAACAGTTGAAGGTTTCATAAGCCAGGTATTTTAACTATAATTAATCAGGAAGTGCTCTTCCATTGACAGACTGCAATATTGCATAAAAGACTGCTTTTAAGTCTGCAATCTGGACATCGTTAAGCTTTTTTTAAGGAAAATAAATAAAATTTCATTTACAAGTCAGCTATGTGATATTTAAAATGCAGGAGAATATTAAAACTAGCAGATTTAGCTATTAAGTTGAACCTTTCACTTCAAATAGATTAACATTTAATTCTTGTAGAGACCCATAAGAAAACATTCATGTTCTAGAACTTTTTGTTTCCTTGCTTTGTTCTGCCTGGTTTGATATGTGCTATTTAATAGGATAAGGATTGATTTTCAGTTTCAAATTTAAACTTAGGATAAGGATTTTATGTCCTTCACCTGGTGAGTCTGAGATACAGAAGAAAAACTAGTTTATTTAAAAAAAAGGAAAGAGAAAACTGTGAATGTTAAAAACTGTATTCTTAGTTTACCTTCCTAGCTTACAGAAAGTACCAGTCGGCATTTTCAAGCAAAATGGAGGAATTTTTGTTACTGTTCTTTTTTCTTTTCTTCTTTCTTGTGTAAGCCAGTTTAACACTTTCCAGAGCCCCTTTACATGTTTCTGTTGTGATGCCTTTCCTGTGTGTTTGAGGGGTATCCAAGATCACTTGTAGGTTTTTTTTCCGTTAACTGTAGCTGTTTAAGGAGCATTTACAAAGAGTAGTACAGGTGAGGGGTTTTTTTGCCTCTATTTTTAAGGTGAGAGTTTTTTGTGAACCCTTTGCTGCTCTGTTACACATTCCAGACAAGTATGTTGGGTCTTCATCTGATCATTCGGCCCAACATCCACTCTAGTTACTGAAAGGAGATATGGACTAGAGCACTCTGGCAGGTGGAGAGAATGTATTCTGCACTGCTCCATGTTCACACGATGGTGAAATGGCCCCTGTGTTTCTCCTTTGCTTTCAGATCAGAATTGTCTGCTGATCTTGGGATGACAGATTACTGTGGTGAAGTAGGAAGCATTTGTCAAACATGCATGTGTTGTACTCATGAGCTCTGTGCTGCTTTCTTTTGACTGTTTTCTTCACAGTATCTTTGTTAAAGCTTAAAGTTTAATCACTCCTGCATAATTCTTATGTATTCAGAAAATGACACAATATCCACATAAATAATTTCACTATTTCATTTTCTTCATTAAAAATATTTTTACATGGCAAAGGACATGTTGATAAGTGAAGTCCCTAGTTTTCTAAATAAATCTCATAAAAGTAACTTCTTTCCTTGCTTTTGCCTTTCATTTCTAAAGTCATGATAATAAACATATCTTTAGAGATACAGAAGGCAGAGATATGCATGAGAAGGAAATTAAAGCATGGCTAACAGCAGTAGCTGACTTCTCAGAGGAGACTACTTAAAAAGAGAAACAGACTGGTAGGAAAGGCAGTGTTTGAGATCTTTGCTGAAATGAAGGCACAAGCTGGAAGTACATTTCATCCCCTTGTTAGTGTTAAATTGAATGTTAATAACCTTCTTTTTCAAAAATTTGTGGCGGGAGGAGGGGAGGAAAGGGCCAATTGTTTGTTTGTATTATAAAAAATAGCTTTAAGCCTAAAACCACCTTTGACATATAAGCTGATAGTATCACTGCCAAAATTCAGTCTGTAGTTTACTCTTGTCTCAAGTCCCCTGGAAATATAAGTGAGTGTGTTTTGCTTGAGTAATCTCTTGTAAATGCAGTGGTGCCAGCAGCGCTGTAATAATGACCATAATGTCTTTGAAGGCACTTGGAAGCTTCCTCTCAAAGACACTCTTAAATAATTAAATCTTTTTTCTTTTTTTCAGTTTATATAGAATATGTAATGGTATCCCCCAAGTACCAGGTTTCCTTCCTTCCTTTATCTTCTTTCTCATCAAAAGCAAATAGAGTATTTTAATTAAGACACTGCTTGCTAGCTTGGACAGTAAAGAAAGGTGATGGAGGAGCAGGTCCAAATAGTTATTTGTTGAGACCCTAAGTTTCCTTTTCTTAATGCAAAAATGACAGCTTGGAAAACCTGGGTACCTCTGAGGTGATGGTCTTGCAAATAAAGGGAGGCATTTTATCCACTTTACTATGTGTGCTCTGGCTCCTGGCAGTTTATGTCTTACCATTTATGTGATCTCTTAGCAAGACCAGCTGCTTACTTATTTGTACATTTTTTGGTTTTTTTTCCAGATACTGAACGTCTCTATACAGCAGTATTTCAAGAGATCTGTCAGCGTTTTGGGAAGACCTATAGCTGGGATGTGAAATCCTTGGTTCTAGGCAGACAGGCCCCAGAGGCAGCAGAGCTTATTCAAAATGCTCTAGATCTTCCAATGACCAAAGAAGAGTTATTAATGGAGAGTAAAATGAAGTTGGAGAAGTTATTCCACACTGCTGAGTTGATGCCAGGTATGTTTCTTTGCGGCATTTATAAACTCTCGAATTAATTAAATGCTAATCAAGGTAGAAATTCGTATTCTGCTTTCTGCAAAGCAGTTGCTCTTACAGATTATGTTTCATTTGTCTTGTTTTAGAAAATTAACCCAAATCTACCTGTTCGTTTACCTGTTTAAAAGGATATTTTACCTACTAAAGTTGACAGAATTTTTATTTGGTAAACTAGACATTCTTTATAATTGTTATTGGCAGCTGTGTTTTACCTGGCCATAAGCATAGTCTGACTTCGTTAAGCACAGATGCATTTGCCTGCCCGTCTAAAAGTATGTGGGCCCATGGGATTCTGTTGGGATTAATCTTGCCTAACCTGAAAACTGTAATTCAAGTACAATGTCTGAGTGTGTCAGTGAAGGAAGGTTTTTCAGGTTATCCGAAGACAGGTGAGTATCCTTATCTTTTGAAGGTATGTGTCTTTTACCAGTGACTGCAGGATGCTCAAGTGAGTAGCTTCAATGAAGTAACTCAAGATAAGCAAGAGGATGAATCTTACCTGTAGTGTAAATACATTCTTTTGTATTCAATTACATTTAGATTTGAAATGCTTAAAGACAAATCTTCAGCCATGCAACATACCAGTACTTAAAGCTAGGAGTGCTGCTAACTTTATATACAATGTTAAACTTTCTGGAGCAAATGTCAATAATTTATGATGGGAAAAAAACCCAAGAAAACAAAACTGCAGAAGGAGAGGACTATAAGAAAAGTATTAGAAGTGAAATAACTGCATGTCACCATACATGTTTAACAGTTACCATTTTTTCTCTTTGAACATGTGCTCCTTTGTTCTGACAATTTCTACAATGCATTAATATTTTAATTTTTAGATACTTTTTTATACCTAGTTTCATAATACATTAAGATGAAAGTTTAAAATATGTGATATGTTGGGAATAAATAACAAGTAGCAAAAATGTGACTTTTTCAGCAGTCTAAAGAAATAGTATATTGTGTGTCTAACTCAGTTCTCTCTCTTAGTTATCTCTCTAAAGTCTTTTATATGCAAGATTTTTCAAATTGCATTTCTCTCCCTAAAAGATCCACCTCAAACTGTAAGCTTAGTTAAACTTTTCAGAAAAACAAGAAAGCTGGATTGATGTATTTTTCGTTTTTCATCTCAAGCTTCTGGGATTGACTTTTCAAATATATCTTTTGCAAGCCAAACAAAGAAAAACCTTGTCTGGGTTTAGAAAATTCCAGATGAACAGACTGCATAAAATGTTAGGTGGCACAGAAGATGTTTCTTGTCTTGTAAAGAAACAATACAAGTAATTCGTGCTATTAGATGGATATTCTATGCTTGCTGAAGACTATGATAATGTGGCTGAGCTGGCTAGAACAGAGTTGGAAAGGTAGTGGGACAGATAAGCCAAAGAAAACATGAGGTTTTTTACTGTTCCTGCTTCAAAAAGTGAATTTTGGCCTCACTGAAGCTGGACTATTATAGATGAAATAAGATGCCCTAAGTTTTAGCATTCATATTTTCCAGATTCTGTACTGCATTAGTATGTAGCTCTGAACTTCATATGAAATTTTAGCAAGTTCTCTTCACAGTTTAGTTAGACAAAACAAGCCTTTTGCAGCCTGAGAACCAAGGACAGCATTGCAGCTTCAGGCCCAAAAAGTATGAACAAGAGTGAATTGAGGAGAGCAGTCTGAGAGGATGGGACTTGATAACCTGAAGCTGTAATTGAACAATTAACCCCAATATGTAAATGGACCAAAACTTATAAAAGTGTGAAAATGTGTGACCTGTCGCCCATCTTGGGTGGAGCCATGGCCAGGCTCTCGTACTGCCCAGGGTGTGTCCTTTGAAGGCCTTTTTAATAAATGCTTACTGTATTCCTTTAACAATGTCTAACCTCTATTCTGGGTAGCCTCTCAAGGCATCAAAACAAGCAAAATTCATACTAGGAAAAGCAAGTAAACATTTTCATCATCACCAAAATTCAGTTCAACTGATTATCTTTTCAGTTCAACTAAATACACGTGAGAACTTTTTTCAGTCTATATTCTAAAGTAGAATTTATGTGAACTAGGATACAAGCTGAATTGCCATGAATTTTGGGAAACCAGGTGGATGACAGCTAATAACCTAGAGGAGAATGTCTCTAGCTACTTACAGTTCAATTTCTTTAAGAAGTGTTCTCTAGTTAACCTGATTTTTAAATCTGATTCTGTCTTTTTGGGTCTTCTGAGGATGTTTATTAATGGATTGTGGATTTATTCTACAGTCAATTAATGTTCTTGAATTAAGAATGGGCTTCTTGCGTGTGTTGTGCAAGAGGTAAGATTGTGGTAACATTTTGAGTTTACATTGTTCTCTGACTAAACTGATCTTTCAGACGGTTACAGGAAAATACAGTAAAGTGAAAGTAAATTGTCATATTAACAGTGTGAGAGGACTCTAAAGTGCTGTGTCTTTGGTCATCTTTTGAAAGTTAATAGGCAGGTGATGTTCTATTTTCCAATCAGTTTCTAAAGGTTGCCCAAAAAATCGGTTTGACATTTGATTTGGTGGAAAGCACTGTTAAGCAATTACCAATGATGTTTGAAAAAGTGACTCACAGTGGCACTTGTTTCTGGATGAGCTATGCACATGGTCTTGCCAAAGATGATAATATAAATGTAAATAATGTAAATGTAAATGTAAATAAATATAAATGTAAAAAATGTAAATAATGTAAATTTCAAAATCAAGTAAATGACAGATGTGTTATTGATGGTTAAGGATAGTGTGGAAGTTGAATGAGTATTTAATTGGCAAAGCAGTTCTTCATCTGACAAATTAGAACCTGTCCTGGTTCTGGCTGAGATAGAGTTTATTTTTTTCTTAGTAGCAGGTGAAGTGCTCTGTTTTGGATTTAGTATAAGAATAAAGTTGATAACGAACACACTGATGTTTAAGTAGTGCTTACCCCAAATCAAGGATTTCTCATTCTCTCATGCTCTGCCAGTGAATAGGTGCACAATAAGCCGGGAGGGCGCATGGCCAGGACAGCTTACCTGAACTGGCCAAAGGGATATTCCATACCATAGCACACCATAAATTACCAGTGTATAACCAGGGCTGTTACCTAGGACAGGAACCAATTGTGGCTTGCAGATGGTCTGGGCATCAATCTATAGGGGGTGAGCAATTGTACTGTGCATCACTGTTCTCAGATTTTGTCTGTCTCTCCCCCTCTCCCTTTCATTGTACAATTGGTAGTATTATCATTATTGCTTTGATTGCTTGTAATTATTAATCTGTTCTTATCTCAACCGACAAGTTGTTTTTTTTTTCCTGATTCTTCTTCGTGACCCATCAGGTTGGACATGCGCACTAGGTGAGAAGCTGTCTGGTACTTAGTGTCCAGCTGGGGTTAAACCATGGCACAGGCTATATGACAGGCATACCACTTAGCATACAACACCTCTGAGATGTAAGTGGCTGAAGACAGAATTTTAGCTATTTCAGTATGGCCAGACTGACAGACAAGCTTCAGTACATCAGGCTATGGTCAAAATACAAATTTAATCTAAGGAGAAGCTCCATCCATTTCTAATATGGAATTTTCTGGTAACTATTTGAGAGTTTTTCACAGTTAGATTTATTTTTAGTTCTTTTAGAACCTTAAGGAATGGTAATTTTGATTCAGGGGAGAAAGAAATTAATCCAAGATGACACTTACAAAATGACAGGCCTGCCACTAGCTGCTTTTCTAAATATTTCTGTCAGAGCACAGACATTGTTATCTACAAGAGTAATGCAGTAGGCTTTCTGTTTCTGCAGATGCATTTTGAGTATTTGTATGTTGCAGGGAAGTGCATAGTCAAAAGATGAGTGAATGACAAGCAGAACAGAAGAAAACCATGCATATGTATATTTACCTATACGTATATAGGTGTGCTTTTGCATAAACCTAGAATATGTAAATAGTGAGAAAAACTGAATTCCAAATTATACAACTGCCAGCAGTTGCTGTAATCATGTCAGGGTTATGAAACTACTGTTATTCTTTTGCTGTAGTCTCTGGGTTTTGGCTCATCATCATCACAAAGCACAGATCTTTAAGGATTGTGTGGCTGTGTATGCCTTTCAAACATTTTCCATTCCTGGGTTGTTTTCATGATAACTGGGATTCAGTTGTTGCATCTCCTCTTCAGCCAGTGCAGAATGTGATGTGCATACTATTTTCCAGTTCAAGTACCGTTGACTGTCCCTTGCAGCCATGAGGAGATAATTTCATACCTCAATTTTAGTACCAAATGAAGCCAGTCAGAAAGCACAAACAGAGAAGAAAGGTAAACAGGTCAAATTTCAATGGCAACTCATTCCAAATTTCTTTTTTCTTGAACAGTTCCTTTCAACCAACAATCTCATTTGCTTCATTATTGCTTCCTTGATTCATATTATGCCCTTAACACAGACTTCCTACCATGATCTTTTCTTTTCCTTGCTGTTTTTGTTTTAATGGTAAGAAGCTCTGGTGAGTCCATGCTGGGCTTAGTAGCCTGTAACCCCTAGAGGTCAGCCAATTAGCTGCAAACTTGGAATGATGCTTCCTGTTTGGCTGATATCAAACATTTGGCCTTTACATCAAGTCCTAAAGGACTGCATCCCAAATGCTTTTATCAGGAAATCAGCAACACAGTTGATTCAGGTTTTGAATTATGTAAAATTCAGTACTTACATTCTTTCTATGGTCATGCATGTATCAGTATGTCCAGATTAAAACTAGGGTAATAATTTGATGAATATGAAGTCTCTCCAAACAGAAGTATCTCTGATACTTTTTAGGGAGCAATGAGATGAGGAGACAAAATTCCTTATTAATAGTCATTGCCTTCCAAAGTGGGGAGGTAGGCCACTGGTTTCTACCTTCACTTTTGTAGCTTAATGAAAGGATGACATACCATTGCAAAAAGCATTTTTAAACAGTATGTCATAACAAATAAAGAAGCAGGTTGATCTGTGAGTTGTGTTTCCATAGTTTCATGAGATTTAGAAAGAGGATGGGATGGGATGGGATGGGATGGGATGGGATGGGATGGGATGGGATGGG
>JANRMJ010000054.1:91245049-91270681 GCA_025584955.1 Alethe diademata | reverse complement strand
TAGAATAGAATAGAATAGAATAGAATAGAATAGAACTATTTCAGTTGGAAGGGACTTAAAAATGTCATCTAGTCCAGCTGCCTGTTCAGGACTGACCAAGTTAAAGCATTTGTGAAAATTAAACCAAGCAGTGGGTAACCCCACCTCTGACACTGTCACCTTCACAGCAGCAATCTTGACTTCACCTAAGGATTGAGAGCAAGTGCGTAAAATTAATAGCAACAGTGATGGGCTTGCCATTGTTGTAGCACACTAGATTGCATAAAAAATATTTTAAAATAATTTTGTTACTTAAGTTAACAGATAGCATCTTCTTTATTTCAGTGAGGTTGTTTTGTTCTGTTGAGTGCTTTTAGTGTTCAGAGGCTGCTGAGATTTCTTGCCGTTGATTTGTTTTTGTGAACTTAAGGATTATCATGAAATTGGTTAGAAATCTAATCAACATGACAAAGCTCTGAGTGCTGATGTTAACTTTTCTTTGATTAAAGAAAGCGATGGAATCTTGAAAAGTCAGATTAAATAAATAAATAAGTTACACCACCCCCAACTACCCCTCCCAAGAAAGCATAAGCATGTTATTAAGCATGATATTAAGCATATCTATACATAAGCATGTATAGATAAAATAAAATAAAATAGACATAAAGAAAGATCTGGTTGCCCATGAAATGCAGTTTTTGTTCTCTGTTAAAAAGAACTTCGTAACATATTTCCATACTCTATTTTTTCAAACCAGCACATTTCTTATTAAAAAATTTGGGAAGAAGATCTTTCTTTTGGATCATAATTGCAGTTGACAATAATATAAATATTACTAATAGTAGTATGACTCATTAGTACATAGTACAAAGGGAAGTGGTCTTTATAGCTTAGTTAAATAAGGAGAACCAGTATCTTTTCAACAATGAAAATTAACTGGCCACCAAATGATTATAATTATAAAATACAAACGTAGCACAGGACTGTAATTGGATTCACTTACCAAATAACCAGTAAGTGCCTCGAAAGAGGGGTAAAACAATCTGTAAAATTTTCTACATACCTCACTTTTTCTAAAGTATTTTTGTAGTCCCAAAACTATGTCAAAGGATACCCAGCAGCAATGGGTAGCACTATAGTTGCTACTTTAATAATAATTATTTGAGGCCTATGTGAGTAAAGGTTGTTGGACTCGACGATCCTTGTGAAACTCTTCTAAGTCAGCTTATTTTGTGATTCTGGGAAATGAGAACTAGTATTTTTATTAAATGAATTCAAGTGTGGAGAAGCTTTTGAATGTAGTAAGTCATCTTCCTATCAGTTTTTAAATACCCATTTTCTATTTTGAGTTGTTTTCAGAATTTGTGCATGTTTGCTTTTTGAGTAAAACATCTATGAAGTAATCTTACATTATATTGTTTCTTAGATTATTAGATGTCTGACACCGTAATTGCTTTAATGAAGACAGTGATCATTTAGAAGAATATGAGGTATTACTGTATATGAGGGTTCTGTCTTCCAGCCTGCTCAAAATGTTTTTTTCTGTTGGTTAATACTCTAGCTAAATTAGTTGTAAATTATAAAGGAATATTATGTGTGGTGATTAGGTCAGATCTGAAAGCCCTGTGACCTGTTTGGGTTTTGTTTAAGGGTGGGAAAATGTGGATATATGTGAATATATGTCCTTCCTACCAGAAAATGTTAGCTTTCAGATTAATTGAGAGCAATACACACACATTTGCTCTATTGCCTATTGATTTCTTGGTTTTCTTTCTGAGATTTCATTGTGGATAACATACTGTTAATCATAAATAAGCTGTAATTGGTACCTAGGTGCCACTCAGGGAAGAGCTAAGCAGTGGCAAGAGCGTTATAGTACACTGTGGTGTTTGCAAAAGGATTTTGAAGCTTAGTTTTCATACGATCTACCTTATAAATTGTAGGTGTTCAGCTTATTATGGTCCTGTTTTCAACATATGCTTTTTTTTGAGAGAAGCTTGTGTAGTTCATTTTCAAGGGCTTTTTCTTCCACAGCTTATGTTCATCATTTTAGGATTGAGACATTAGAGAGGACAGGGGGGTCTGTCTGTGTAGACCTGAGCATTTATGTGACCTTGCTCCTGCACTCTGTGCTGACAGTACACAAACCAGCTGTTTTCCTGAAGCTGGAAGACTGTAGGACTTCGAGTGTGTGTATAAGACCATCAAACAGTGGATTTTCAGGCTAAGGTATTGTCAGAGCTTGCTGTGTAATTGTCTGTATGACGGTGTTATGCCTTCAAATGAATCAACTGCAAGAAGAAATAAGAACACCAGTGTGGGTGAGTGAGGGTCCATAGTGATGCAGAGTCTCCAGGCAGGTGCAAAGGAGCCTTATTGCAAAAAACAGGCCTTTTTAAGAAGTTAGCCCATTATCAGCTACATACTTTTAAATCATAACAGACAATTCAACCAACCACCATACACCAGGATGTGAACACATAATGGTTACATAACTTGTTTTTCTGCCCCTAATTTAGCTGAGTCTCTTTCCCGCAGTCCTTTTCTGCTTAGCCAAAGTAACGGGCCTGAGCCATGATTTTACAAGGCCTCCTCTTTGTAAGGTTTACCTATGTGCAACACACCAGACATTCAGTTGAGGAGCAGAGGAAACTGAAACTGAGGTTCAATCCTGAAGCAGCATGTATAATTCTCTTCCTTATGTGAAGTGTTTTCCCAGTTTATCATGGATATCACTTTCTTGCTTATCTTGAAAAACATTCTTGTATAATTCTGTAACACAGACAGAAGTTTTGTTGGAGACTAAAATTTAAAAAAAAATAGACGAGCTTTATAATCTTTCCTTCTTTATCTGAAAGCATTTCAAAAGAAATAGATCTGAATCTGGACATGCGGAAGTGGTACAAGTTAAGAACAGTGTTTTGTTCAGAGATAGATAAATAGCAGAAAAGTGATGGTAAAAAAATTTGAAATTATATCAAATAAAATGTAGCAAAAATGTATGTGCTGTTCACTGTTCTAAACTATTGTGCATGAAACAGAGATCATGTTTGTATAAAGCAAAAAAGAAAACAAATATTCTCTTTGCTTTCCATCAATTTGATGGAAAGTTTTCAGGAGTTTCATCTTGTTAATTTTCACTTCATGATCAATTATGTCATTTGATTTTAAAATGTGATAGCTTAAAAGGAATAATGTAGAAAACAGCATTGTAATAGCATGTAAACAATTAGAATTAGATTATTTTAGTGTACCATTATTTGGTTTCCTGAACTCTTGGTGTACATGTTTGTATTAGTCAATTAGAAGGAAAATGTGACAGTTCGCCCAAGGGTTTTGTTGTTCAGTGTAAGTCTTATTTTTAGTTTGTTAGTTGATCCAATGTATTAGTCACCATTATATCTGCTGAATCTAGAGAGGACAACACCACATCTAGAGTCTAATGGCGGGATAAAAGTTCTTTTTTCAAAAAAATAAAGCAATATATATGCTTTCCTGCAATTTTCAGAACAAAAGAGCCAATCTCTTTCTTTTAAATGTGTCTGTGGTCTCAGAAGAAATAGGTCCTTTCTGTTGGTTTGTTTTCTTTTTTTTTCTTGAAGTTGATAACTTCATTGACATTTGTGATTAATTGGGTTTTAAAGATGCTGACATTTAGAGTTGATCCTCCTTCTTTGCAGGTCCTGTAATGAAACTCTGCTTACAATTCTTTTCACTTATTTTTCGGTGAAGTAGTCACTGGTGCTTAACTGTTGTAGTTAGTATATATTAAGCTTCTGTGTTGATCTGAAATTTGTTATTTAAAGAGATAGCATAAAGATACCTCTGATTACCTGAAAACAAGGGTACATTTGGAAATAAATCATAGCAATGTGGGATATTTATTCCTAATTTTTTGTAACCACTTGAAGAATTTATGTGGTTCTGCATAAGATATTTATTGCCTGTGTGCATAAGGTATTTATTGCCTGTGTGCCACATTTGGAGTGTATTCTTATGCTGGAAAAACAGAGATCCTTAATTCTTTTGATGTTTCTTTAATTTTTATTCTTGCTATGTATGACTAAGCTTTCAGTAGGAGAGGTGAAGGGTAGTCCCAAGAAGTCTGGCAGAGAAGTCCCTCTGGGATTGGTGGGTCTTGATCCCTTACATGGTAGCCAAAAGTAAGTTAGAAGTTAGGGACATCATGGGAATTTTCAGTATACTTCTTCATAGCCATTATGTTTTGAATTGGTTGGTTTTGATTGTCATTTCATTGAAAAATCTTTGTAGCTATAGACGATATAATGACACGGTATTTGCCAGGGAAAGTTTCTTACAGGTCATTAAAGCAATTCCTCAGTTCCCCTTCTGTTGATGTTTTCTTTAAAAAAAATTACAAAGATACTAAGGAAGATATTATCTTCTTAATGAAGAATTATATGCTGAATTAGTACAATAATTGTGTCAGTAATTTGATGTGGTGGCAAAGTGTCTAGAGCTAAACTGGTGGTAATTTATGCAAACAAAAATGGATTTTCTTGATGTATAGCTTTTACAAAGAGGAAAGCAAACCTGGAATTAAAATGTTTTTCAGCTGCTACTGTTTTGAGCTTGTCAAGTTATGCTAGCTATTCTTCCAAATACAGTTTAATTTTTTTTCTGGGCAGCTGATTTTCCACCTGCATTTTTTTTTTTTCTATCTTGCTCTATTTAAATGTATGCAAATAATATTATTTTAAGTGGCATGTTCTCTGAATAATGTAAATATTTTCTTTCTGGAGATATTAGGGACAACTGTATTTTAGCTCCCTTGTTGTGAGGGATGCCAAAAAGAGAAATCAAACACACATGCGTACACATTTACACACTGAAATCTTGATGTGCTTGAGGAATATAAGAGGGAACCCTGAAGAAATAACCTCTCTGCAACAGTGGTTTTCTGCAGCTGTCTACCTCCAACAGAAACATAGAATAAACATACCCAGTGAGAGATGAACTGAAGCTGTGATGCAGTAGGATTGAAGAAAATTATCTATTTGAAAAGAGCACAACTTTAGAGAAAACTAACCATATCAGAGTAAGGGTGTAGGAGGTAGGAAGAGTCTTCTGCGTGTGTAATCTTTGGATTGCTTTAAGTTACCACACTTATGTATGCTAGCCTTGCTAAACATTGCAGTTTATTAAATTCCTTAGAATGAATGCATTTTATTTTAGGGAAGAGACACTTATAATACTGCTTTACATTAAGGAATCTTAGTGCTTCCATTAATTTAATATAGACTTATTTCACATGATTCAGAATGAGGGTATAAACCATCTGGAATAAAAAGCTCTCTTGTACTTAACTTCATATTTCAGTGAGAGGACATTGTAGCATCATTTGGGAAAAAGTGCACTTTCTTAATATAACCACTTAAGGGAGCATAGGAAGGCTTTTAAACGGCAGATGTATTGACCTTAGAGGAGCAGTAGTACTTGCTATGTCTGTCCATCTCAAAATCTAACTTTAGAGAAGAGCATGTATTTAAAGTTTAAAGGCCATCTTCAAATAAAAGCACAGAGCTGGAAATGTCAGTTATTGATTGTTTGATTAGATATTGGAGAAAAAATGAGAAATCTGCAGAGAGTCATACCTACAAGTCCTATTTCCAAGTATGTAGATTAGTTTCTGCACCTATTCACGTATCTATACACTTTATTATCAGTAGTACGTAGAACTTCTCAGAGGTGGGCATATGACTATATTGGGGGAAATAACATGGTTGTTTATAGAATTGAATGGCTGGATCACAAGGGAAATACAAATCAGAGGTGCTGAAGTGGCAGAGGAGTAGGAATGGTTTAAGGGAGTGTAGACTAGACATAATGATGACAATGAATCAGGAGGAAGGGAAT
The DNA here is from genome assembly GCA_025584955.1 of Alethe diademata. NCBI lineage: Eukaryota > Metazoa > Chordata > Aves > Passeriformes > Muscicapidae > Alethe > Alethe diademata. The sequence goes on along the minus strand of JANRMJ010000054.1, from coordinate 91,264,825 downwards.
AAGATAATTTTTGTATAACCAGGCATGAAAAATAGGATAAGAATTAATTTATTTGGAAGATGAGAACAGAATTGTGCTCAGGTATGAAAGAGCCAACAGTCAGCTGGAGTCTACTTGAACCTAAACTACCTGAAACTAATATCCTGTGTCTAGTAAAGCTGGGATTAGTGCCAAAAAGCGCAGCTGAAATTATTTTATAGGTATGGAGGATTTTCTCTTGTGAATCGATAAAGACCAGATATCCACACTTGATCTTCATTAGATAATGCTAATTGTTTTGTCTGGAAAGGTGTCCAGCATTCAGAATGCTTCAGCAAAGGAGCATTAAAACTCCTTCAAAGAAAACTTAAAACTTGCATCAAATAAGAGTATGTTTCCCCCTTAGACAGTCTCGTTGTGTTTTCACTGTTCACTGCATTAACCTTCCCTAGAAGACTGGATCAGATTGAAGTTTCTACCCATTAGGCTTGAGGTGTTCATTACTCAGGGTTCACAGCATTGATAGATAAAGCTCTGGTATTAACAGCCGTGACTGACAGCTGCTCTCCTCTGCCCAGTGTTACTTGCTTTAGTAATTGCAAAGGGAGAAACAGCTCTTACAGGCTGGTTTGAGCCAGCTGAATACTTACTTCAGAAATTAAAACTGCAATCCAGTGAGAAGAGTATACTTCCTTGTTTGTTTGTTTTTTTTTTTCCAGGAGCGTAACTGTATATGAAAGAAAATGTTCTACCAAACTCTTAGAGTTTCAACTAATAAACTTACATGATGTGGGGACATTGCTTAATGAGTTTATAGTGGGTCTCATGTTGTGATGTTAATTACATTTTGGACATATTTTGAGAAATCATTGTTTGACAACAGAAAAGGTATGTATATAACTTACAGAATGTTCCATGATTTTTGAATGTAGAAGGAACATTCTAGATATAGTGAGAATTTTCTTTTACAATGACTGTTTGAGATAGGTTTATTACGTCCAGTAAGACAGCACTGTTGAAGTATTGCTAAATGCTATGTGATTGGGTATAAACATTAATATATATACCAACTTACTTGCATATACATAAAAACTAAAATGTATATATTTGTCTTACAGGGGTCAGTAAGCTGGTCCATCATTTACACAAACACAAGATACCCATGGCTGTTGCCAGCAGCTCGAGTGAAGCGTCATTTCAGATAAAAATAACCAGACACAAGGACTTATTTGGTCTTTTTCATCATGCTGTGTTGGGAGATGACCCTGAGTTGAAGCGTGGCAAGCCACATCCTGATCCATTTTTAATCTGTGCGAAGAGATTTAACCCTCCTGTACCACCAGAAAAGGTAAGAGGGGGAGGGCACAAATTAAATTCAGGAGTTTTCTGTTTGGGCCATATTTGGAATTTTTTTTTTTTTAATGTGATAGAGACTTAGATTAACATAAACATTATAAAAACCAGTGACCCCCGTTTTCAAAGACGTACTTTCAAAGAGAGAGATTGCCCCCCACTACATCTAAAGATTGTTATGCAGAATGCTCTGATTTGCTACATGGTAGCATGCAGTAATAGGAAAGTATAATGATTTTCTGCTGTATACATAAATCTGCAAGCTTAACTTCACTATTCGGAGTTTGGAAACAGTTATTTAAACATAAGTCAGTTTACTTTTCATACATTCATGGCTGATTTACCTCTTAAGTGTCAAAACATTAAATATAGTTCTTTGTGAAGAGGGCATATATTTTTCTGAAGCTATTTCTCTCTTTCCCCTAGCAGGCTGAATCTCTGAGATCATAGTTCTTGTTTTTTAAACTATCAGTTTGAGCAATCTTTCGCAAACAATAGATCTGTTTAGTTTTCATATATATATATAACTTTACAAACTATTCTGAAATAAAAATCTGTAGGGAGAATATTTCACATAAACTGAGACTTAAGATAATGTCTTCATTTATTTTAGATTAAATTGCCTTTATCCTTAGAATATTTTTCTCACTCCTTCTCTGGCCATGTGGAATGTTAGTTCAGAAGTTTTGGAGTTAGTTTCAATGTAAGTTCCGAAGTTTTGGAGTTAGTTTCATTACTGCAGAAAAATGCATTACATGCTGATATTAAGGAAAAAAATGTAGATTAGACTGTGATTACTGTTCTCTCAGTAGAATTATTGGGGGGAAAAAAAGACTACACAAATACAATGGAATGATTAGCTAAGATTCCTCACCTTTCATGCTTCAAGTTCTCAAACAGAGTCTAAATGGTATTTCCATTGCCAGGGAATACAACATGAATTAAGTTTGATGCAGTAGGGTTTACTCTTGAACAGAGTTAACCAAACTGGACTTGTGTTTTGGTTTGGTTTGATTTTTTTCTTGATGTTCTGTATATGTGAATCTACTTCATTTGTAAGCTTGCATGTTCACCAAATGTACATAACCAAGGAAATTGAATGTCAGCTGTGTTAATGGCAAATTAAACTATAATTTCATGGGAGGAGCAGGAGAGCTTTCCTAAAACTCTTAGTTTATGTGGTTCTATTTCAGAAAACCCATAAGGCGGTAATACTTAGAAAGAACAAAAATATTAAAAAACAACCTAAAAGGAAGCAATAAAAACAGCAAACCAGTGACACTGTGTAGATACTTGTATCCTTTAGTTGTGTTAGCATTGAAAAAGTATGTGAAGAAATAGTAGCATTTGTATTACACTGAATATTTTTAAATCATAAAGGTATGTTAGACAAAAAAAGTCACAGATTTTTAACAGTAGTTTTGTATTTTTAATTTTGTTGACTTTTCTTTGAAGAAGGGCATAGATGTTTGAATCTATATTTTTCCATTCTAAGATGTTTACAGCATCAAATTCCTTTAGTGCAGATAATTCAGCTGAACTATTTTTTTTTTTATTTCATCTACAAAAGTCACAAATGTTGAAGTTCGGAAAATTCACATATGCACAGAATTCCCAGGAGCATGGAAATGAAAACAGTACATGTAAAACTATCCAAAATATTTGTGATCAGTTGCAGTGTAATGGTGTCATCTGCAGTGTTTTGTTCCAAGGAGTGAACTAATAGAGCTACAGGTTTGGATTTCATGCCAGCAATCATCAACATGCAAAGTTGCAGCCAAGTATTAGGGGGTAATGTCCACATAAGCAAATAATTGGACTCAAGCAAAACAGGTTGTTAGAGCATCATAGGTAGTGCTTAGGCCCATACATCTATGCTATATATTATTTGAATGTTTTGAACTGGATTGGATTTAGTGTGATCCCAGGCCAAGATAAAGTTCTTCGGAGCTTTTTGTGTTCTTAAACATTGGAGGTTGCTTGATGAGTGCCTGCAGAGAACTTTTCACAGGAGCTGCCTGCTAGATCAACCTAGTGCATACCAAAACTACCCAGTGAAACAAGCTGTCAGGGAGAAAGTGAGAACTTTAAAGTTTGCTTCAAAACTTTGTTGCTGCTGTTAGCAAAAAATATAGTGTAGGCATAGAATTTAGGTATAATGTCGTATCAGCCAGTGGCTATTGCTGTGCAGGCATACTTCTGCATGTAGATCAGTATTTAAATGATTTATAAATGGATGTGATATCTGCTTTACTGTTATTGAAGGATGTCATAAATATCCATCTTGAAATTTCTTAGATATTGACCTTTTGATTTTCAGTCTTAACTAGGAACTTAATAAACATAATGATAGAATGATAGCATAGGAATTTCAAAAAAGATACAGCCTGCAAATTCAGCCTAGGTCTCCTATCTTGTGCTGCATGAAGCATCATGTGAACTTCCAACACTAGTATCAATGCAAAGTTGTATAAGTAAATCAGTCAGGTAATAAAAATATGAACTGGAAATTAAATACTAAAAATTTTATATTTTCATAATTTAAAAAATATATTCCAAATTCTGCTCTCAAATGCAACTTCTTTGAAAACCATTTGGAACTGTATATGTGCAGAAACAATGTATTCTTGAATGTTGTAGAAATTTCAAGCCACAATGTTTAAAGTACTGTGTTCTTTTTCATAAATCTTATTTAGATGATTGAAAAACAGTTTTCATAGTATTATTTCTGCTTGGATTCTGGTCAAACTGGACATTAATGAATCGAGGGACCCTAATGGGATGCACTCTCAAGTGCTGAGAGATCTGGAAGATGTCCTTGAAAGACCACTTCTCATAACCTTTGGTCTATCGTGGCCACTGGGAGAAGTGCTCAAAGACTGGAGGCAGCAAATGTTGCTCTTACGTTGAAGCCAGGCAGGAAAAGAAGGATGACTCAGGGAACTGCAGGCTTCTCAGCCTCATCTCGATCCCTAGAAAAAGGTGATGGAACAACTTATCCTGAAAATCATTTCCAGGCACGGTAAGGACAAGCAAACCATCAGGAGTAGTCAGTATGGCTATGCCAAGGGAAAGTCATGCTTGACAAACCTGATTAACTTCTTTGATGGAGTGACTGTCCTGGTGGACATGGGGAGAGCTGAGGCTGTTGTCTACCTGAGCTACAGTAGTGCCTGTGACACTCTCACACATATGATGTGGATAAACAGACAGTGAGGTGGTTTGAAAACTGGCTGAGTGGCCAGGCCCAGAGGGTTGTGATCTGTGGCATAAGTCTAGTTGGGTGCCAGTGATTAGTGTGCTCCAGGGGTGAGTACTGAGTATATTTAGCCCTGTTTAACATCTTCTTTAGTGGTGTGGATGAATTAAGAGAATGCTCAATAGGATCTTACTAATGCATATGAATACCTGAAGAGAAACTGTGATGAAGGAGGCAGACTTTTTTCAGCAGTGCCCAGTGGCAGAACCTGAGGCAATGGACACAGACATACTCAGGACGCTGTCTGACCACAAGGAAATACTTTTTTTTTACTGAGAGAATGGCCAAGCACTTGCAAAGGTTGCCCAGGAGATTGTAGCGATGCTCAAAATTTGTCTGGACACAGTCCTGTGCAACAGTGGAGGTTGGACAAGATGAGCTCTGGAGGTCCCTTCCAATCTCACTCATCCTATGATTCAGTGATTAACTTCACAGATTTGATCTGGGGAAAAAAAGAAAGAAAAAAAATACTTTTGCTGAACAATATTTTTCTGTTCCACTTTAATTTATAGGCCTCACATTACTTAAAGTCATGCTTTTGGAATTAGAAATACTAAAATATTAATTTTTGATTTAAAAGAGTTTATAGTAACCCGGCCATTTGTATGTACTTTTTATAATTTATATATATATATTTATATATCAACTATAATTTTTCAATACTATCTTGAAGAAGTTTTGTTTCATAATAACGAAAATGGTATGCAAATGAATTTATTTTAAATATGACTCTGAATCAGAGGGTTTCTGACATCTGCGTGCCAACATATTTCCAATATACTCCTGTCATCAAAACCTCGCAGATTAATTAACTTCCTGCTTAAGGGCCTTGAAAGCTAAGGCATTTCTTTCCAGTATTCTGGTTGATTTGCCTATAGCTTTTCTGTAGAATAAAGGACCTTAGTAGTAGTTTAAAAGCAAATCAATCCATTCATATGCACTTTTTAAATGGAGGGATAGATTGTAGCAATACAAATGGTCATAAGTCTCTTATGAAGAATCAATCTGTTCTATTTAAAAAGTTCCAAGTGATGTAAATCATTGCCTTAATTTAAAACACTATTTCTTTGCAGTTTCTTCCATTTCTAATTAATTAATTGATCCCATAGTTACAAATAATCTCTGTACCAAATCTAGAGAGAGCTCATTAAAATTTTTTCACACTGATTAAATGGCATTAGGATTTATGAGTCTCAGTGGGCATTTTGTCATAGAACAGAGAAGTTCAAAGAGAAATTTTCTGCAACTTTTTTGCTCTAGAAGATACAAGGAACGAACAGTAGATTCAGAACATTATGACATTCAAATATTTTGTAATTTTATTCTATATCATACAACTAAAATAGCATAAAGAAGGCTTATTTAGCACTTATTGTGACTCACATTGTTATTGTGAGCTTTTGTAGAAAAGGATGCTGAAACCATTTTTTTTTGTATTATCGCCTTCATTTTTAAACTTTTTCTACTTTTTTTCCCCCCACTCACCTCCTCCATTTTTAGTGTATGCATGTAGTGTATATATTTTACTCACTATGGTTTTCAGATAAGCAGGTATTTAATTAGTGATTTTGCTGTTATTCCTTGTGTGTACCTGGGGGTTGAATGCATTAGGAGTACTTATTTAAAGTACAGAAATTACAGACGTGAGCAGCCATTCTAGGTGGTGCACTGAGCTGTAAATTGGAATCCCTGCTGTTCAAATCAAATGTTCTAGTCACCATAAATCTGTCCCTTTTCAATTTTATTGGCTTATACTCTTCCCTGAATGTTTCCAATTCACATTTTTTTTTTATTTTAGAAATAAAGGCATTAAATGTAAGAACACAGACATTTTTCAGCTTAGTTCAAATATACATCAATGGCTGTTTCTTCAAGCTTGGCTCTAATCTTTCTTTGCATAGGCCTAGATTACCTATTTTTTCTCATCTGAAACAGCCTTCTAAATAGCTATTGATGGTATACCCATTCTGATTTACCCAAGCCCTGCTGTCTTATATCCTTGGACTCACAGTTCTCACCAGCTGTTTTAGTATATTGTTAGATATTTGTTTTTTCCAGTGGATATAACCTGTGATGGTAATGGTCGGAGTATAAAGTGTTAGGCTGCCTTCAGGAAGAGATGACAAAGAGTTTGTAGATGATCAATGTTGTTCTCAGACAGTGTGGTCTGACAGAGGTGCCTACAGCACATGCCAGTGGCTGCTTATTATGAAAAGGGATCAATTTTGCTGCACAACTCTTTCTGGCTGAAGGTACATTTTGAGGTAGAAAGCAGAATTTGGTCTTTCTTGTCAGAAGCAACAGGACATTCTTGTCTGTACTGATGTATTACAGTTCATTAATTAATTAGGCATTTGTTGGGTTAGAGTCAGTAAATAACTTCTTGCTTTGCCTGCTTTGTTGATGCCAGCTCCAGTGTAACCATGTGGCTAGACTGAATGAATGAAGGTCTGGGATGTTTGTTTCTGGGATGTCCCTCATCTGCAGGGTTGTACTCTGTCAGTGTTCTGTTAGCCTTGCATCCTGTGCTACACGGTGACCAGCTTCCAAAGGCAGCAGAGAAGATTCTCCCATGGCAGAAGTGTGTCGTGGTGGGGATGGTACACCCTGAGAGGTGGTAGGGTAGCAGCTGATTCAGTGCCATGAGAGGTTGAAATCTCTGCTCCTGACTGCTCACACCTTGCTTAAGTGATTTGCGGCAAAAGCAGAGTTCACTCCCTTAACAAATTTGGATTACATAGGTTTCACTCTTATTGTACATAGAGTAATTAAAAGGTGAATGAGCTATGTCCCAGCATTTGTGTGTACCCAGATTAGTTTAGTTGTATCATGTAAAACATGCTCTGAAGTGTTGAAAGTGGATAGCAAGTGAAATCTGAAAGGATGTTGTATCTATGGCTTGGGTGTATCTTGGCTTGTCTGCCTTCTAACCAAGATGAGGTGCCAAGTCCAAGGAACCACCCTTTTTCTGATTTTCTAGCTTTTTGGAGAAATGAATTTTTTTCTTTTATGTATGCATCCATAATTGCCCAGTCTTAACAGCTTGTGTCTTTTTATCAGGAACTAAAAATACCTAGCAGTTAGTCTTTTGTAAAGCATAATTGGAAAAGGAGTTCCAGCACATTTCTACACTGCCAAGAAAAATTCTCCATAGAGAACATAACAGCAATCTGGAACTTCAGCTTTCTTTTTAAAGCAGATCAGAAGAGAGTTTTATCCTTGTCTTGTCCACTGTCTGGACTACTTCCTGAAAAAATGGAGGAAATTGAGGAAAGCATCTTTTTGCACACTTTTGAACCTGAGCAATTCAGTCTCCTAACCTTTGGGCTTCCTTGGGAATTGTCCTAGTTACCACATGATACATCAGCTCTTTTTTCAGAAAGGTTCTTTGGCTAGAACTTTTTCCTGAATTCCTGAAGCCTTTACGTTCTTGTTCTACAATGTGACTGAAGGCATTTCTAGATGGCAAGTTGTTTTTTGATTATTTAGTATATGTTGCTGGACTAGTTCTTGAATTCCTGCTATTATGGGGCACTGCAAGATAATAAACAGCATAACTTTTTTTATGGGTTCTTCTCCCTGCTGGAGAAGCTATTGATATCAGACAAACACTGGAGAAATTTAAAGGAATAAATTATTAATAAATCATACTTGTGAACTGTGTACTGAGCAATTTAAAGTAATTAGGTATGGAACAGTATGGTTTTATATATATTTCTAGAAGCTTTACAGCTTGGGATGCAAAGATACAGCACTCCAGTGGAATGTACTTCTATTGTGATACACCGGTGAACAGCCTGTTGGCTGAATTCTGCGCCTTCCTCAGCTGCTGCAGAGCCTAAGCATGTAGCCCTTACTTGTGTCTCCCAGGCTGGATGATGAAGTTTGTTGTTAAGAAGCTTGCCTTCCAGCTGTAGAGAAAAGAACATGAGGTATTTAACCATGTCTCATAGTCTAGGACTTCTGAAGATCTATTTGTCACAGCCCATGGGTAGAGAGTGTGATGTTGGTTATAGGTTCTTGTCAGGTGGAACAAAGGAACCACATGTCAGGAAACTCTTATGTTTTACTATAGTCTTAACTGTGGCAACCAGCTCAATGTTAACAGTCAAAAGGCATTGGCTAACACACCCTTAAATTCTTACAGTACATTTCCACAAAAAGTATTAGTTAACAAGCCCTTAGTTACAGTACACTTCACAACTCTAAAAAACCTCTTCAGAAGGTGCTGGCCCACAAACAAGCCGCCACACCACTACATAAAGGTAATGAGTTGGGATGGGGGAGGGGAGCAGGAAGTTAGCCCAGGATAACACCGCCACACCTCCGTGGGACCCTCTCCTCTGATGACCTTTTCTGTAGCAACACTCCGAATATTTGAGACAAAACATGCTTTTAGGTCTGTCCTCTACACTACTATACACAGGCGTGTTTTCCCTAAATTCATAATAGGCCACTATTTTATACTTAAAAGATAGTTAAAGTAAGGGGATGGATTATTTTTTCATTTGTTTTTCAGTTTTTTTTCAGTTACCATGCTCTCGGTTCCTATGGTTGTTTTACTTCCTCCCTTTTCTTCTGAAGCATGTGTACATGTGTGTTCACACGTGCAGTCACCCCAACCTATCCCTCCCCATGCTGGCAGTCTTTATTATATATTTGTGAAAGAAAAATGAGATGTTGTATGACTTGCAAGTAATTTAACTTTTAAGTGTTCCAGACATTGCCCTTGTTACTGCGGTGCATGTTTATTTATGGATGTATTTGTCTTACGGAGATGAAAAAAGTCATTGAAATTCCACACAAAAAGTAACCTGGTCAAGGTTTGCTTTCACTGAAGGTATCTTAATGACTGGAAGAGGAAAGAAGGATTATAATTAGTTCTTAGTCTTTGGGGTACTCTGCTTGGGGGGGTGGAGAGGTAGGAATTCTTTTTTTTTCCTTGCATTTGTCTTGATAATGTATCAAGTAGCTGCGAAGGGACTTGATGAAATGTGATGCAGAATAATAAATTATGCTCTGCAGCCTTCTTTGCTTCTACGTGAGGTGAGTGTGTAAGCACAAAGAGACTGGTGCTCCTCCAAAGTCAAAAAGCATTATATTCAGATTAGCAGGTCACTGGAGATGTGTTGCTAATTGTTTTAGGGAACTCATTACGGGTATTATCACATGTTAATTATGCATGGTAAGTAGGAAAAAAGGGGAAAATCCTTGTTTTATGATAACTTGCTCACTGAGTTATCTTTTCTTTCTTTCAAGACCTTGAGCGTTTTCTTAGAGATGCCAAACAGCAGTCATTGAATAATTAGACTTTAATTAACAAGAATTTTCACAAAAAATGTTTTTAATGTCTTTTGAGTTATAGCAAGCATGAATAAATCCTCTTTTAATAAAATCTAGTGCACTGATTCTCTGTATCTGGAGTTACCTTTGTAATCACCCAGAGCTTGCTGTAACAGTGGTTTTCAATAGTTTCAGGACAAAGAATGAAGGAATTGCATTGTTGGCAATATTTTTTGGTTGCTTCTTTGTAAATTACTGTCATGGGGAAACCTCTGGAAACCTTTGAAAGACTACAGACAGCTATGTGTTGTTTCAGTGCACTAAGGCACTAAATGATGAGTTTACTTTTTGCTCTTAGTTTGTTTAAATTACTTGTTCTTTGTGGAGATGTGGTTGTAGGCAATTTTCAGAGAGCTGGTATTACATGGTAGGGTTCTTATTCTACTGTGTGATAAAGAATTTGTAAGAGTCTGTCTTTTCGGCATGATTGCAGAAAACCTACATATAGAATCATCAATTAATGCTGGTAAATTATTTATAGTTTAAACAGGGTAGAGCTTTCTGCTCAGACTGATTGCTGCATCACAAAATAAGTGCACGTAGAAGGTGATTACAAAGTGTACTCCATAAAGCAGTATTGGAGATGTTTTTTTTCATTATTATTGTGATAGGTGTTATAACGATAAAAGACCTTGTAGTATACAAAAGAACTGAAGACATGAAGACTTGTCTGCTAAAAAAGAATGCTTAACATTTCCATTTCAGCATCTTTTTATCTTAGAATAATAGCATAATTCAAAGCCAAGAAGGAAATGGTTCAAGTTAAACTTCAGTAAGACTGAAGTGATTCTGATTTAAAGTAGAATACAATTCCAAAAGATGGTAGAAATGCTGCCCTCCTATTCCATTAAAAAATAATAAAAAATAGTTTTTTCTAAATTATACTAAATATAGGAATTGCTGTTCATGCTCAGTGTCCAGATTATTTGGTAACATCTCTGATGACAGCTAATAATCACAGCTCAATAATCACCTTTTAGCTAGAAGGGGTTAATTTATCCACTTAACTTCCCATATCAAGTCATTTTTAACAAAAACAAATGAAAAAAATATGCTATAGTAACCCTTCCACAGGATCTGTGTTTTTTCTTTATACTGATATGTGCCTGGTACAATGAATTCTGTATATGATGCATATGTTCCAGTGTCAGCTTTTTATATGTTATGAGTGAGAAAGATAAGAAGTAATTGATCTGCCACTCAGTATTGTAAATGCTGCTTGTCACATCCCTTTTTATTTTTTTGCTCCGTAAATTAAGCTCTTTAGAGTCTGTTCAAAACCTCCCCATCTGGACAGGTTGTGTTTGGGATTTTTTTGTCGGGGTGGGGGCAGTGATATTCTTGTTTGTTTGGGGTTTTTTCTCTTCAGATGCATTCTGATTGCATTTTTTCAGACTCCTTCTATCAAAAACATTTTAACATAGAATAATGTCTGTGGGATATTGTATACAGAGAATTCCAGATGAGACCACTTTATATATCTGTGAATATAGACAGTATCACCCAAGCTGTAAGTTTTCACTGAGCTGGTCTCCCAAGTTCTGAGTTTTCACAGAGCTGTTTACAGTGATGTCCAGTAACCAAATGTTAGAAAATGTATGTGTCATTTATTTTCCTGCAGCTAATGTGTACTGCCACATTTCTTGATCATTTCATTTGACACTTGACTGCCAAGTAGACTACTTTTTCACTCCAATGTTCTTACAGATGTTATCCCAGATGACCTACAAAACTTTGTGTTATCAGCAGATTTTACCAAGTATAGAGATAAGGATTACTGGTCAATACTACCCTGCAACTATTTTCTAAGATAGTGGCATGGAATGGAACTGGCCTTTGATGTAACTCTTTCACTTCATAGGTTAGTTGCTTCAAAGCCTCAAGGTTTTGCTGACTAGTAAAGACTAGTTGATGAGATTTCATCCATTGCTGAAAATATCTTCTGTTACAGAGCATGTTTTCTTCCATTAAGAAATTGTTTTCTTTCTTCTGAACAGACACCTGGTCACAGTGATCTATTCAGTTTGTCTCCAGAACATGTTATTGCATCCTGTAGCTCAGACTGGAGACGTTAGAGATTGCCTTTTGTCCTGAACTTCAGAATTATTACAGACTCAAAATATTACTGATTTAATAAAGTACCATGGGCAAAAAGTGTAATAGTATGTAACTTAGCTTACTGCTTTTCACTTTCAGCAATACAGTTATCCCAGGCAAATTAAAACAGAACCTTTCATTTTAGAAAGAATGATCATGTGTCTGAGGTAGAATGTATTTGCAGTCTTTAGATTAGCTACAATATATCATTTGAAGATTGGTATCAGTTGTGAGTTTTTAAATTTCCAGGCCAGAAATTTTCATTGAAAAGATTTTTTTTTTAATTTAAGTAAAAAATGTTTGCAGTTTTTAAAAGATGTTCCTCAGAAGATAATATTTTTGCAGTTATAGTAATAACTAGTACAATGGTCATATGGTAATTCCATGAAGAGTTATATTGTGGAGTAGATGTTTGAAGTTTGGAAAAGTGGAATTCCTGTGGTCAGGTATTCTAGAAGTCAGGAATAATGCTATGACTCTACCATACTATGACCAATACCGCATCTGGGAATGCTTCCGTGGTTTCCTGGTGTTTGTGTGCTGCTCAGTGTGGTCATCATAGTTACATTTAAGTTACACATTAAACCATGAGAGGATAAAAAGCATCATATTTATGTATGCTGGATCACAGGCATGGAGCCTGCTCTGGACAATTGTTGGAGCACAATGAAATAAATGTGAACATCTAAGACTGTAAGTACAGATGTAGTTTGTAGAAACTAAGCACTATACACCCACACTGATTGGCATTTATTTAATGAACATTGCAGCTGTTTTAATGAACAAGATTCTAATTTCTTATTCTAGATGGCAAGCAAGTATTGTCCCTCAATTCTCCTCAGAGTCAGAGTTAACAGAGGTCATTCCTGATAGAAATAAGAAATAAATCTGCTTTCAACTGTGTTCCCTGCTGCCCTGGTCCAACAAGGAGTAAAAGCGATTTAAGCAAGACAAATTTTAGTTAATAGCTTAGCAATAAGAAGGGGAGGAAGAAGAACTTGTACCAATGATTCCTGAAAGAGTGTATTTTTAAATATACTGCTGGAGAAGGATGAAGAATGTAGGCATGAAGATTGTACAAGGCACAGAGGTCAGCATGATATAAGACATACAGCTGAAAGTGGGAGAAAAAGATAAAGAATGCAATTAAGTGAAAGGATAGAAGATGTCTAGGGAGTAGAAGGAAATAAAAGCAAGACATAAGTAATTGTGGATAAGATAATATAGGGCCTTGGAGGTGAAAATGTAAACTTGAATTTGTAACTGCACTAGGTAATCTATGTACCTTCATTATAAATAATAAAGAGTTAATAGTGTGTGGTAGCCCATTTGTCCTTAGAGCTTTCTCAAGCATTTTTTTAGGGAGTGTAGATGAAGAGTGAGGAAATAGTCTATAAGTTAATGATGTATATACTGAAATAGTAAAAGCATTTACTTTTTTGAGGCTAAGCATTCCATCTCAAGAGGATTGGCAGATGATGTGACAGGCCCAACATTGCAGCAAAAACTCTTCAAACATTTAGGATGCTACATGTCTAAATTTAAAATCTCATGAAGATAGTGGAATGAAGAGTCAGCTGCAAATGTGCACTTTGGCATGTCTCTCAAAGTAAAGAAGTTTTCTTTAGAAACACTCATGTCAGAGTTTCATCTTGTATTCTAGTATTGCGTTAACTAGTAATTATAAAGTGTTTGGACAATTTATTTCTGTCCCTTTCTCTTGTCAATTTATTTTTTTTTCCTTATCTTAGCAATCAGTTGAAGAGCAAGTATGCTTGAAAGATGATTGTTGACTTTGAGTGGGCTGGTGGAAAACTGTTTTATTGATATCTTCATATTTACAGCTCCTCTTAGCAGCTGATATTACTGACAGCCTTAATTTTCTTTAAGATGATTAATATTTAGTGCCGTGACTTTGTTGTTTCACTGATTTTGTTTAAATAAAACAGTGCTAATGAATGGTGAATAAAATGTTCCATAACTTGAATACTTAGAAAAGGCCTTCAGTGTAGTTTTTCTCAGAAATTTTGAAATGTGTCTGTTATTTGCTAGAACAATTCAGTCTCACCAGCTTTCATACCATTTTTAAAAATATGTCAATTGAGTCCTTAGCTTCTCTGTCTGAGTTGAGTATGTGATCTGGCTTTGTGTAAAGTGATTACTAGTAAGAGCTTCAGGCTCAATGTCAGTCCAAGGATGAAGAAATCCATCACAGAATGCTGTATTTTAGTAAAAGGATTTCAGTTACTCGGCAGTATAAAGACATAATAATGCTTGTGACATGCTGTGGTGTATTGCTTTAGGATCAAACTGAACATTGGAATAATAGCAGCGTTGAGAAGAAGGGAAAAATAGGATGTCTGATTTGAGCATTGCTTTTTCTTCTGTTGATTTCTATATTTAGCATACTGTATGACGTGTCAGGCCCCAGTTATAAAGACCTATAAGAGAAAGTACTTGGATTCAGGGTCTTGCATATTAGGAATTGAGCAGCATGTGATGCATAGACTTGCATAGAATTGGGTGAATCTTAAGGAAGATCTGCTACCACATGCAGATGTCTGGGTTTGTGTTAAAAGCTTGTTTGCAGACCCACAAAAGAGCTGAGAGGTGACATCATGTGGGGGATCCCAAATCATACCTTCCAAACAGTTCTGACACCTGTCACAGGAGTCATCATCCCATGAGGTGCCCATCTCCGTATGGTCAGGACAGCACAGAGTCCCAAAGGTAGACAGAAGCTCAGGTTAAGGACTCAAAGGACTGTTCAGGCTGTCCCAGAAGTGTTATCAAGGTAAATCAGTGCTGGATTAATCTTTCTGGACTGCCTAGGGTATGGCACTCAGTATGGTATGCAGAGGAGGAGAATTTGGGGTTTGATCAGGATTTATTACAGGGAAATAGAGGGATAAGAGAATAAAAAACATTGGATATGTAAATAGGCCAGACATTTGTCTGGCCATGCACAGCTCCTTACCAGTGCAATGTCTCTTGTGTTAGCAAATTCCACTTCTAACTCTTCCTGGCTGAAGGGCATCTGGTCTATGGTCTCTGTGCGTGTGGCCAGAAACCAGACCCAGGCAGAGGCCCACTCTTCATGGTGCCAGCAGCTGGAGCAAGCGCAGAACTGGATGCTAGCAACTGGGAAAAATGAGGTGCCAGCCCACAGCCTGGGGCTGCAGGTCACAGGGGCCTAGCCCAGGCATCTGCGGAGCCAGTGGCCAGGCTGAGTGCAAGCATGTGAGCACTAGAGAATGAGGCAGCTGAATGACCCTGTGGGTCCTTGGGAGTGCTGAGTATAACTGCACTGATCTGTGTTTCTAGCCTTATGTGTATATATATAAATATATATATTTGTGTGTGTTTGCTGGTGCCTACTGGGACATACGTGCTCAGCCTTGGTACTCTTTGGGCTGGGGGCATGGAGCTGTGGCTGCCTCCCCTTTGTCAGGCTATTAGATGAGGCCTATCCCTAAACAGCAGTAACCCATTCCCTAGCATCACATTTCTCTCTGTAAAGGGAGACTGGATAACCTGGTGGTGTTCCAGGTAGGTATCATGCTCCTATAGGTTTCAGTCTCCTATAAACTGCCTCCTTCCTAAACATCTCTCAGAGCCATTTGAGGTGAGCTACATAGCAGAAAGAATGCAAAGTAAATGTGGAGCTGTACCCCTTTTCTGTTTCCACTTCCCCTCTCCATATTGCCCAAAGGTGGGGGATGTTTTCTCACTTGAGGTTGTCACCATAAAAGTCTATTTAAATTTTTAACTTGATACTTTTTTATATATTTGTGCAAGTAAGTTTGTAAATACTTCTTTCTTTTTCACTTAGAATTTCTCTTACTACCCTGACTTCCTTCTTGCATCAAAAGGAAGAAAAGGAATAGATTGTTTAATCAGAATCTGGATTTTCTGTTTACAGAACAATAAGTGTTCTGAAATGAACTGCAGTTGTATATGTTGTAAAATTGCTTTTGTTTGACAGGTTAATAAATCTTAGTCAAAGGTCTGAATGACTAGGGATATTAAAAGCTTGTGTTGTCCGACAAAACCAAATAAGCCAACCATCTTTTTGCACTTCTTTATAAATATAGCAAAGGGCTCAGTATTATTTCAATTGACTGTGGCTCTCAGTTTATTTGCAAAGCCTTTGTCTATGTGTCTTCCACACAGTTTGTATGGCTTTTCCGGGTGGGTTTTGTTTGTTTGTTTGTGTGGACAACATAAACCAAAATCACCTTACTTGGCCAATGTTTAAAATGCTGTATTTCTTCAACAAGTACCCATGTTCATGGTGTAGACACCTTCCAGTAACTTTTGGAGCTATGAATAAGCCTGGGAATTTTAGAGAATTTAAATCAGTGTTTTCAAACCTATGCCTATGTTGATCTTGTGGAGTTACTGTTATGTCACTTTCCTACATAGACATACAAGACAAGTCTACCCTGTATTCACCCTGCAGTAAGGATCCTTCCAGCAGCTGGATTTAGGTACTCGGTTGTCATTGGATCCCAGTCCTGCGCTTCCATCATTCCAGAGTCTCTCCTGTGCACACACAGACAGATCTCTTGGACAGCCCCAGATGCAACAGTCTACAGCAGCTGGCCAAAGCTGCCCTGTGCCTGCTGTGTTCCTCCAAGAGCCAGGACTGACTGTGCTCTTGCCCATAGGGTCATGCCTGGCTTCCAGGACACTTCACCTACTTGCCAGCTACTCCAGCATGCTCTTTGCTGGCCCTCAGGCCCTCACTTGCCCACCCATCATCACTTCACCGCTGCACTGGGGGCATGTGGGACTCCTGGTCCCATGGCAGCACTGACACTGAACCCTCCATGCACATGTGTGTGCACAATTTAAGCGCTTTTCTAATGAAAACCGTTAGAAATGGAGTTTGATTGGAGGAGACAGGACAGACTACACACACTGTTGCAGGAATGGCTCCTACTGACACCCCACCAGTCCCTTCTGTCTCACATTCCCACAGGGTGCCCTGACCCAGGGAGCTTCTCCTGTTGGCATGTCAGTGTGGGTCTGGCCTGCTGGCACCCAGAGTGGCTGGCCCAGGGCCTCACAGGGCTGCTGGGGCTCATCCTGTCCCATCAGGCAGGGCAGGAATGAGCTTCTGGTGGGTTGATGGGGTGTATGGCTGCTGGGGTGTGTCTGGGAGCAGCTGGCCCAGGGTGGCCCCCACCTGCCCTCGTTGTTTCTGCCGTTCTTCTTCCCATGTACAGTTCTGTCATATAAACTAATGTGTACATATACGTACGTATTTCTGCATATGACAATGTACAGATCCCTCTCTGTAGAAAAATTGGCAATTTTAAGTGCTTATATTTCACACATGCTCTTTGAAATTAGTAGTAATATGCTGTTTCATAACCACAGAGTATTTGGAAGGAAAGACTCTTATTAATTAAGATCAGCCTTCCTGAACTGTGTTCCTTTTCTTCAAGGAAGGTAGTCAGGAGGGCACCCAAAAAAGAGAGAAAAACATTTTAGTTTATAAGGGAAGTAGAAAAACATGAAGAGAACCTTGGCTGGATGCCTGTGGCACCACTGCAAAGCACAAGAACATCTGGTTGAGAAAAACATTTTGAGTGTCATCATCTCTGTTCATCAAGGTGTAAGATACTGGGTATCTATGTGAACTAGCTCAAAAGGACACTTGTCACTTGATTTTGTAATATTTTCTTCATGTTACTTTTGGTAATGAAGTTAAAATGTGACTTAGTTGGGCATATAATAATAGTATTTCTAGACAGAGTAGTTGTTTCTTTCCAGTTTTAATCCATCATCTTGATATCCAGTAGAACTACCTGTTACATTCCTACTTTTGTTGTCAATGAGGTGACTGTTCTCTATGGCTTTAAAGGCACTGAAGTGGTTTTTTTTTCTGCAGATGCAGGGTGAATGGAGAAAAAATAATTTTTAGTGTCTTCTCACACTGTTTTGCTTGCTGAGACTAGAACTTACAAGCCTTTGAAGACTATGAAACAGATGTTTCTAGCCGCACGTTCAAGATCTGCAGACCCAGAACATAAATCCCAGTCAGTCTTTATGTGTGGATGAGATTTTCAGTCCTCAGTCTTTAGACATATTTGCTATTTTATTTTTCTATTTCCTCTATTCAATGATGAATCTTACCTATTTCTCACTAGAAGCAGCTGGAATCAATTTGCAAAGACTTGAAATATAATAGAAATGTCATTTATATGACCACTACAACTTCTTAAAAAAAAAGAAAAAATTAGAAAAAAAAATCACCTGAGCCATTTTCTGTGTGCTGTATCACAAAGTTTGTTCATCTGACAGGCAGCCTATCCTGTGTTATTTTTTGTAGTCACAGCATATTTTACCAGGTAGCCAGAATATATAATTCAGAGGGCTGTGTGGCAGTGATACTTTTTCACCTTGACACACTTGCGTCAGTCTGGCTTCCCTAGGGAATCTTTATATAATGTTTGGGTGCTGAAGCTTCCAAGTTATCAGTAAACTGCTGCTTGTAGCACAAAGCTGCTTGTCAGTTTATCCAGATCCTTGGCAATATCTTGGCATCTATTTCTGAACTGATTCTGTTACTGTATTAGAGGTACTTTCTTTCAGGTCATGTGTTGTGATGGTTAGAGCAATGTAAAACCACTCTTTCCAGTATGTCATGGTAGTCTAACTAATACATAAATACACATAATTTGTTTTTAAATATAAGAAAAGCAGAATGGACTGTATTTATGCAGAGACACCTCGGATTTTTTTTCAAAACGTGTGTGTTATAAGCACATTAACTCTCATTCAGGTGCTTCTCTGTAATTTGATTGCAGGCATTTGCAGAGAAGGCAATTTGTCTTTGACTTAACTGTGAAGAAATGTGTTTATATATCAGTATTGGGGTGACTGAGACACTTCCTAATGGAGTGTTTTATATTCTCATCATAGGTTTTCTAATGGTCACTTAGCAATAAGTTTTGTCTGCATTTTTTGCACATTTGTCATTCAGACCTTTAAATTTAGAAATTCCATTACAGTGTCTTCTGTCCCTGCAGTGAATCTAGCTGCACATTTTTGAACAGGAAAGAAAACCAAACTGATTTCCCGGTCAGAAAAAAAAGGTAATTACAATGTCTGGTGGACACTGAGTTGACCATGAGCCAGCAATGTGCCAAGAAAGGTAAAGTGAGCTTGGAGAAGAGAAGGTTTAGGGAAACATTAATGTAAGTAAATACCTGAAGGGAGAATGCAAGGAGCCAGGCAGTTTTTAGTGGTGCCCAGTGACAGAACCAGAGGCAATGGACACAAACTGAAAGACAGGATATTCCCTCTGAGCATCAGGCAACACTTTTTCACAATGAGGGTGACTGAGCACTGTTGCAGGTTACCCGGAGAGGTGACAGAGTCTCTCTCCTTGGAGATACTCAAACACTGTCTGGATGTTGTCCTGGGCTGTAGATGTCCCTGCCTGAGCAGGAGGTTGGCCCTGGTGACCTTCAGAGGTTCCTTCCAGTCTCAGTCACAGAATCACAGAATATTCTGAGTTGGAAGGGGTCCACAAGGAACATGAGTCCACCTCTTAAGTGAATGGCCCATGCAGGAGTTAAACCCGCAACCTTGGCATTATTAACACCATACTGTAACCAGCTGTCTGGGAATCATGTGATTCTGAGTCCATACAATACTTACATACCATTTTCATATTTTCTGTGTATATATGTATATTATGTGGGGCCCATTACAAAGCAATAAGTTGCTAA
>JANRMJ010000054.1:91228415-91244949 GCA_025584955.1 Alethe diademata | reverse complement strand
TTCTGTGTATATATGTATATTATGTGGGGCCCATTACAAAGCAATAAGTTGCTAATAATTGCATAGCAAAATAATGTGGCAGCAAGCTTTAGAGTAACAATTCAAACAGTCTCAGAGATGTGGACACAGTTTAAATGGGAAATTAGCCCTTATCCCTTTTCTAAAGACTCACTCAAACTGTTGAAGGTGAGCAAATGCAGAATACTTCAGGTCAGCAGATTCAGTAAGTGATTCTTACTTCTAATATAAAATCATTATTGTGTTGGATGAAAGTAGTTTTCACCTAAGCATATGGCCTGATGAAGTGTTTTGAGGACTTTGCCCATGAGAGGTTGTTTTACAAGCAAATACATGGTAGTTTTCCTTTTGTCTGCCATCTGTCAGCTTTATACCCTGTTGAATCTGAACATTATTTGTGTTTGAAATATATGGAATGGGAGGGGGTTTTAGATAACAATTATATTTAGGAAAGCTAATGAGAACCCAGATACTGTTAGACTCGTTTCTTTGAAGAACTGAATACCCAAAAGAAGTTATGGCAGAAGTTGTGTGGCAAGTATAATAACTAGTTGCTGATACCATGGCTAGTATTCCCAAAGTAATGTTCATGTTAAGCCAGTGTCGTGGCTCTGTTAGTTACTTAAACTGAATAAGCCTTATGCCACAGAGTCAGAGAGATTATCTGTATGGAGACCATATACACCATTTATCCACATGCATACATACACAGAGTTAAATAAACATGCTTTTCTATTTTTGTTCATTGTTTACTCTTATACATTCATTTAAATGCACACTTTATTCCTTTTATGGAAAATGACCTATTACTCTTCCTATAAGCATGCCTGAGTCAAAATAAGAACTGAGAGCCTTTGGTTGAAGTGACTGTTAGCATTCTCTTACCTGGTAAAGCTGGTCTTAATAGAAAAATAGGCACAGCTTAATAACTGTGTGTCATCAATGGATTTTAAAAAGTGTTACTATGCGGTATGTAAAATAGCTTGATCATATTAGGGGAATTTCAAAAAAAGCATGTTGATATATTTTGAGATTAAGGCTCAAATAACTTTCTACATGTGAATTCATTTCAAGAGTACATTGCTTTTCTTATTTACAGAAATATTTGGGCTTGGAGTTTACAGTAGAAAGACATTTTCTAGACGAGCAGTCTGTTTTAATGGTTGATCCACATAACACTGCTTGATATTCACTTGTTTTCTTTCTCTGCATTTTTCAAAGCTTGAAATACCTAGGTATTGGCTTCCCTAAAATAAACAAAGGAAGCTGATAAAAACAAGCTAAGAGATCAATGTGAAAAACACAACTTCTCTACTGGAATCTTCAAAAAATAATTATGACTTCTTTAGACCTTCTTCTAAATACATAATATATTCTTATTAAAAATTCGTTTTCACCAATAATAATTGTATTGATCTAGTAGAACTTGAGTGCACTTACAGATAATCCCTCATTCAGGGTTAGGAGAGTGGGTCCATTTAATTAATTCTTTCTCATAATAAATACTTCAAAAAGAGTATATCATACATAGTGTGTGTGGAAATGTGAGTTTTATAATTGATTCTTTTACTTTTGGTAGATTTCAAATTCTTTAGAAATATTGTATTTAGCACACAAATAATTTCTCAGGTAAAGAGAATTATGTAAGAAATTTTGAGTTCTGAGTATCATTTGCTTGCAGAGTCAAAGCAGCTTTGCAGACTAAGAGGCTGAGAAATCATCTTTTGAAATCATGAGAATAGTTGCTTAAATAGATCTGGTTATTGATATAATTAGGCCTTTCATTTCAGATGTGGGATTTTTAGATTGCTGTTGCAAATACACGGAATCATGGCATTCCTAACCATAACCGAATGTCCACAGGTGGGCTACTGTTGAAAGAGCACATTCATAAATACTTGCACAGCCATTTTGTGGGTTTACACAGACAATCAACTTTAGGCAGGTAAGGTATAAGGTGGTAGGTTTAAGGGATGAACTTGTATGATTCAGATTCTGGCCAACAAGAACATTTATATTCCTCTTAACTTTAGGAGTTAATACTTTTTCCAACTTAGTTTGGTACATTCTTCTTTACTTTCCTCTGAAAATCTATATTGAGAAGAGAGAATTGCCATTTTTAATATTTTTGGGGTTGTTTTTCTGTAGTTGAAATACATAGAAAATAATTACTAGAATTTTGTTAGTGTTTTGTTTGTTTTATTTAAAGGTGGTAGTTTCTGGCTTTGTGCTTAAAGTTTTATGCTAATGATCTTAAATATTTTCTAAAATTGTTTTCAGCTTTGAATTTTGAAAGAAAGTCTCGTCTCTTTCTGATCAGGAAGAGTTGAAGTGTAACACAGCTATATCTCACCAAGTCACTCCAGACTGGTGACACTCTTGTGTACAGTTCAGTGAGAGGCTTGTACTGAATAGAAAATGACCTTTTCCATGACGTTTTTGCACTCCCAATGAAAACGTGTTTAAAGGTTAATGCCTCTTCTCACCCTTTCTCTCTTTATTGAAGAAATTAAGAATTGACCTATGTTTGAAGCATATAGGGGCTGTTATTAACACTTCCATCAGACATTACACAATCATTAAATAATGTTTCGGTCAAATTCATGTATATTTCACTATACAGGCTGATCTTTCTGTGTGGGAAAATAACACTGGCCAATGAGGTGTTACAGAACAAAAACAAGCTATTGCCAAAATAGATTTTAAAGAAATTAGCTTGCTCCATGAGAATCAAGTGCCTTCTGCAGCACCTGCTGAGGCAGCTGTAGGCAAGTGATGGTGTCCAGTTACCCAAAACAAGCAGGAAGGGTACCTGCTCCAGCAGCCTGCAGCTATGGGTTTGTCCACATTCCCTGTGGAAAAAAGTTCAATGCTGTTATTCAAGAAATACTTTTGCTGGCTACTTCCAGTTTCAGTTTGAGACTCAGAATTTGGATGCATCAAAACAGTTCCTCCTTTGAATGTTCCTGGTTTGTATTTCTGATGTCTTTGCTCATGAGATGGGCCCAGCCTCTTCTCCAAGGTGTCGAGTGATCATGCAGTCAGCAACAGGCAGAAGATGGAACACAAGAAACTCCTAGATTCTTGGAAAACCATTTTCACTATAGGGCTGGTTGCACCATGTGCTTTCACCGTAGGGAACAGGTGTCCAGGAGGTGTGTGGAATCAGCATGCTTGAAAATGCTCAAAGCTCTTCTGGCCAAGGACCTGAGCAGCCTGCTTTGGCTGGACATGTGTTGAGTAGGGTGTTTCCAAATGGCCTTCAGGCACCCTCTCAGTGTATTTTGTTCTGAGCTTTGCGTGCAAGGTGCATTGCTTGAATTTGTTATGTATTACATGTCAAGGAAGTCAGTGGGTCTGATAAAGATAGTTCTCTGTGGAAGGGAAGGCAGCACAAATTAGCTATTTCATTGTACAGAATTACTTTTTAGGCTACTTTTAGAGACAAGTGACATAAAACTCCAGCATGTTATGCAATATGAGTAGCCTCAGTAGAGAAGATCTTGAGTGTTTGCCTTGTGTTCTCCATAAAAGAACAATACCCTTCTATGGCTAATCCAAGCTGCAGTTGATTGAGTTAGATTTCTGCTGCCGGGATAATTGGACACTGTTTCAGAAATGCCTGAGAATTTCTTGAGGCCTGTAACACAAGTTACCATACAAAGTTCCCAGTGTGCTGTCCTTAAACACACAGTGCTCTGTGAAAAGAGTGCTCCAGCCATCCGGAATGATCGGAGTAACCCCGCATGTAAATGTGACCTTCCCCTGCCTCACAGAGCCACTGTGTCTGGGGCTGACTGTCACTCACAGAAACACTTCTTTTCATTTGATCAAGTCTTGAAAACCAGCAAGCAATATGAGATTTCTCCTCCTTCTTCCCCATCCAAACCTTTTTTTTTTTCCTTCTGGCCTTCCTTGAGATAACTTTCTGTGAACTGGTTTGTGAGAGGAGCTGCTGGTGTGGTCTGAAACATAAAGCGACATTTATGTAAGAGTTAGAAACCCAGAGTGATCTAATTATGTGCAGATGTAACACCTTTTTTTTTCTTTTTTCTGTTTTGAAATTATGCAAATGATTTTTTGTTTTGTAAGTTTTATGGTAAATAATTTGATTCTTATATTGGTCTGCAACATACTCCTAGTAGTGAGTTAATAAAAATCTGAATTAAAAAGCATATGTGCATGTAATTTCCAAACAGTTCTTATTATGAATCATTGACTCATAAAGAATGGTGGCTGTAGTTAGTATGCTGAATATTCTGGTGCTTAATTCATTTGATTCTAAGTTTCCAGTTTATTCATTTGTTATAGCATTTAAAAATATCTTGGCTAACTCCTCATTTTCCGTAATGGAACTAAGTTGTGGGGCTTTAAGCTGCATTACTTTCTTAACAGCATATTTAATATGTTTCTGTTATCCCTGGCTGGTCAAATTGGCACGTCCTTAAAATTAAATGAAATGTAATTCATTATTGTATTCACTATTGGAATTTTTCCCAACTATTTCTGGAAGGAGTGTAAATCCAAAGATTAGGGGAGAAACATTAATCACGTTATTCCATTATTGTTTTTTCTTAATTCATCAGAGAATTAGCACAGTAGGAGACCAAAACTGCAAATATTGCAGCTGCTTAAAATGAATTCATTCAATAATGTTTAAGTAATTCTGATTGTAAATGGGTTACCCAGAAATACATTTTCCCCTTTTCCCAAGGTATTTGGAAAATCAAAACATAGGAAAAAAGAAAAGCAAAAAATAGCCCAGCATCTGTGTAATGATGTTAAAATTGTTGTTTCCTCTCTCTTTTTGTGAATTTCCACCGCCTCCCATAAATAAGAAACAGGACCTTTTAGGCATCTCAACATTTTGTACGGGATATGGAGGGATCTATGCTGTATTCTGAATTATATTAGGGTTCTTGAAAATTTCTGGGTTACTCACATGACTAACACAGTTGGTTAGTAATGGAATTATTTTGAAAATCTGGAAAATATTGAGCAAGGAAAAAAATTACAAAAGTTGTTGAAAAAACTGCAAACAGTCATTGCAGAAGTAATGTCTTTGAGACTGATAATTTACTTCTTAAATGCTACTTAGTTTTGAATTTTAACTGTATAGTATGGGCTAGTTTTTCACAAAGAAGAAAGTAAAAATACTTCTATCAGTGAACAGTCAGCAAGATATCTGTAGAAATTTACAGAAATCAAGTGTCAATTCTGATATCCATGTGACCTGGCTGTACTTGGTGAATTTCTTGCTGCAGCCTATCTTGGGGCTTTTTTTAGAGATATGGTGAAATCTAAATTAGTTGTTAAACACTTACAGAAGACTGTATTGTGCACATATACATAATATATAGGGGTACCAAATATTGCTGCAGTGCAAATTTTACAAATCTCCCATCAAGCTTTTGACTAGTTGATAAGATTATGAAGGGGGAAAGCATCAATTAAAAATAAAGAAGTTACAGAGTATAAGATGCAATCCATCAGAAGGCCAAAACATATGTCACATTCTGATACCAAATGTTCCTGTGTCATTTGAGGACTGATGATGAAAACTTTCTTTTCATTCTTTCTTTACAGAACAATAGAGGGTAGTGTTAAACTTGCAGATGAATTCCGTGTGTATAAATCATGGCATCTTTAGTCTCATCCTTCAGTCGGTTTTAGAGCTGATATAGTGGTATCATATGTTGTCAAGGGATACTTGTTTGATAAGCACTTGTTATGCATATATATTACATTCACAGGTCTTCCAAAATCTTAATTTTAAAACTGATTTTAATCTTTTATCCTTCCAGACTTCTTGGTTATCACTAACTGCAATAATACATGGATATCCCTGTTAGTCACATAATTATTCCGTCCAGACTTTTGCAGTATATAGGGTAGGGAGGGCCTGCTGTACATACCAAGAGCCAAACTAACACCCTTTTCTTATATTCTTACATTTAATGAAGGTGGATGAGGTAAAGAGATGCTGCAGTAATATTGTTTCTTTCTCTGGTTAAGTGATTAATTTTTCTTTTTCTAGATTCATAGAGTGAAATATAAATTAATATACTTTGCTATACTTTTTTAAGCATTTAGTTAATTCCAAAGTGAGAACTGTCCTATATTAGTCTGACCTTTTGAGACATCTCATAGGAATAGTATTGATCAGTGACACAAGTTTTAGAAATAATGCACAGAAGCAGCCAGAATCTCAGCTGAAGTCTGTATAAATCTCATCTGTCTCTCAGTTGGAATGATGCTGATGTTGCAATACTTATGCAAAATGGGAAAGAACTTGGCTGCTTTCATATATCTAAATTTAGTGTGTGTGTGGTCCAGGACAGTGAAGAGTTTATAACATCTCTATGTATTAATAAATCTATATTGTGTGTGAACCTCTGTAAACTTTCCATCATCCATTAAAATTGTGACTGCTGTTAACAATAAGTTTCAGTTGAAAGAAAGACTTAAGGAAGACCCAGTACACTTATTTCCTGTAGCATGCAAGACACTATAATTATGGGTCATTTGCCTGGTTTCTTTGGTAATTAAGAGTTTTAATTGTGTCTAGTTCCGGGGAATTAGTTAAGCTTTTCATTATGCATATTGTCTTCTGTAATCATCAGCTCCTCTTGTACGGTAAGCTTAGTGACGTCGTGGAAGTCAATTAGGTCTTTCAAGGCAGAGCAGCGAAGTACATTCTTTTGTATGAGCTGGATCAGAAAAGGTTTCTGAAAGGTCTTGATAATGCTCTTCTGTGCAACATTTAAGCTTATTCTTTAAGAAGCAAAGCCTGTCAGAGTTTCATTTATTGTCTTCAGAGTGCTTAAGCTCATGAACTAAGCTATTGTTAAGAACAAA
The DNA here is from genome assembly GCA_025584955.1 of Alethe diademata. Lineage (NCBI taxonomy): Eukaryota > Metazoa > Chordata > Aves > Passeriformes > Muscicapidae > Alethe > Alethe diademata. The sequence goes on along the minus strand of JANRMJ010000054.1, from coordinate 91,238,073 downwards.
ACCTATAGGCAGAGCCATGCTTCCATTCTAATAGCAATTGTAAAAGGTTTCCAGGATCAGCTGCTTACATGTTTGTAGTTAGTAATAAGCAATAATGATCAACATTTGAAAGTATCCCATTGTTCAAACTGGAATGCATGACTCTTTGAAGGAAGTGAGCACAAAAGAGATTGGTGTGATTCCTTTGGCTCATTAAAAATCATTAATTAAGTTCTACTTACATGCAAGGTAGAAAGCACCTTTTACTATTCTCTTGACAGACTCCCAGGTTGTTGTGATATGTTGAAAGGCAAGAATCAATATTTTAAAAATAATGGAAATCAGGAGAGGGTTCTTTCATTTTTTCCCTTCCACAGTTCCTAATAGATGAGTATATATAGGGCAGACATTTAATACAACTTGGAAAAATGTCTTTCCTTTGAATGTAGTAAAGCTTTTGCAAGTTGCAACTTGGTTCCCTTAGAGCACAGCCAGAACAAACACTGTGCATCCTTTATGTTCTGCCGTGAAATAGTCGTGTGTTTAACAACCTAAAAGGTGCAGTATGATGTTGTATGTTCGTAGACTCAGAGAACATTCTGAAAGGACTCACAAGGATCATCAAAGACCAACTCCTGGTCCTGCGCAGGACAGCCTCAGGAATCACACCATGTGCCTGAGATCACTGATTAGTAAACGTGAGGAAAATTGCCCTAACCATCCCAACATCTGTTTTCAATTAGTAAAATTACTTGTGGCAGTGATTTTGGCATTAGTAGTAGTAGCTGTGCTAATAATATTGATAATAAATGCAGCGTGAATTGGAGAAGTGTTAGAAACCATGCATCAGTATAGGTCAGGATTTTTGAGGTCCTTGAATGCCAAAAGTTGCTTTGGGTTATCCATGACCAAAAATTCAAACTGAATTTGCAGGTCATGGACAGGAAGAGGCAGGAAGAAATGCTTCATTATGTAAATTCTGGAATGAGCTCCAGAAACATTATCTTTAATTACATAAAATTTCAGACTATATGATTTTTATATGTTTATCTTATTTGTTTATTATTCAATATTCTGACATTAAATTACAAAATCCACATAAATAATGTATGATTGTTTTTAACAACTTTGCTTCCAAACTGCAATCTGGAATGATTGTGACTATTATAAGGCATGGAAGTTCTACCTAACTAAACTCTCTCTTCTCTAAATTTATTCTTCCAATATAATTGCTTGTTTTCTTTCTCATCATTGCTTTGGAAGAATTAAGCAAATAGAGTATGACGTTGACAGCACTCTTCTGATAAGTAGTGTCTGCCTCATCCAAAGTCCTACTGTTGACCTAGGTTTAGTGTTCCCCGTACCTTGTATATGTAGGAAATGCCACCCATACCTGTGAATGAAAACACTGCTTTTGCCATTTTGCAGGTTGTAAAGACGGTTTGGAAAAGTTAAATTGCCTACTTATAAAGGTATTTAGGGACTTGCTTAATTTTACTTTAAGCTTGTGATTAAACATATCCCTATAAAAGCGCTTAGGAACATCTGGAAAACCAGTTTCTGGGATTCAAGTAAGTGTATTGATGTTTTTTGAATTGAAATTAATTAAAGGTTAATTACCATGCAGATGTCCAAACTGAGAGGTTTGCTCTTGTTCTAATTAAGAGCGTCTAAGCCAAGAATGAAATTTAGTTTTCCTGCTAAGTTTCATTCAGGATCATTGTCTCTTTTAAAACAAGCTATTAGAAGTTCATAGTAACATTACAATTATTTTTTCATCTCACCTTCTTGTTTCTCAGTGTCTTGTGTTTGAAGATTCACCACAGGGAGTCAAAGGAGCCCTGGAAGCAGGAATGCAAGTGGTTATGATTCCAGATGAAAATTTAAATCCAGATCTTAGAAAGGAGGCAACACTGGTGCTGAATTCCATGGAAGATTTCCAACCAGAACTGTTTGGTTTACCAGCATATGAATGATGCCTTATGCCTATGAACATGTTCTTTACTGGAGATAAATTAAAAGTTAAATGAAATTTTATTTTGGTTTTATTATTGTTTTTCATCTTTTACTCTCTTTCTCAAAACTAGAGCACAAAAATCCTGTTAACACTGTCTTTTACACATTACCTTTGATAAATTGTCTGGAATGTTTATGATATGTCCTTCTGATAAATGCTACATTAAAGCAAAGTTAAGTGAATCCAGCCTTGTTCTATTCACATCATAATGTTTTCTGGGAATATTATGAAACTATTTAGACAATTTATTGTAACTGCATTGGAAGCTTCTTGTCCTGTTTCCACTTGAATTTTTACTGTTTACATCATAATCAGAAATCTGTTCTGGATTGCCTTTTATCCCATTAAAATGTTTTTGACACCGTTATTGCTATCAATATGTCCATCCTTTTCCTCATCCCATTGATGCCTTGGCCTAGCTACCTAGAACAGAAGGTATACAAAGTTAAGAGAATAAAGTGAGTGTTTATTAAAGGCCTTCAATAGATACACCTTGGGCAATCAAAAGCCTTCCAGAAGCTACACCCAAGATGGACAATGGTCATGAGTTTTTCAGAAAGATATTAATTTGGTCTATTTGTATGTCAGAGGTTAGCTGTCCAATTACAGCCTCAGGTAATGAAGTCATATTCCCCCAGCTCACTCTCCCCACTCCAGTTCACTTTTGTTTTTACTTTTCAGGGCCTCTGGCTGTATGGTGTCCTTGGGTTCCAGGCCCAGAGGAATTGTTTTGTCTGACCACACTGTGAAGGCAGTAGTTAACAATTTATATGAAGTTTAGAGTTATGCACTAATGCAGCACAGGATTTGAAAAATAGAAAGGCTAAAATCTTCAGGCATCACCATACTTGCCCATCTAATCTGCTTGTATTATGTTGCCTTTTTTCTTTGTTTCCCCACTTCTTTGCAACAGGGATACTGTTATACTTTCTGTGGTTTTTTTTTTTTTCTTCTTAGAGATTGAATGAGATTACTTCCAGACATCCCTTAAAACCTCCATTATTCCATATTTCTGTCATTATCTTTTCTGATATTTTGGTCACCTGCTAGGAGCTATACAAGGTTATATGATCTTAGAATTTAGTCAAAATGCTTTGCATCTTAATTCTTTCATTTCCTTATATCCTTCCTGTTGTCCTTTTCTTGTAGCCTTCTCTTTTATTCTTGTGAAATAAGTGTGTCCTCTCTCTGTGCTTCAATTCTGATAAAGTTGTGGCCCTAACTCCTTTATCCAAATAGCTTTCTCTAGGCTATCCTTAGTTTCCATTCTTACCCTGTCCTTGAGCCCTTGTTTTTCCACCACTTTTTCTACAGAGAGTTTTTTAAACTATGCATTTCTGAAGTGCAGAAATTGCAGATTTGGTTTAGATAAATACTTAAAATGTATTTTTCTGGCTACCATAATTTCCATTAAATGTTTATGTTGTCAGCTGTCCTTCTTACTTCTGTCTTTTTCTGGTATCTTGTCAGTTCAAGAGTAAGGGCCTCTTATAAAATGCTAGATACATAGACAGGTTTTGGTGGAGTCCACAATTACATGTATGACATGATGGAAGCAATGTTCTTTTACCTTGTCTAAAAGGTAAAGTATATATACCAAAGCCATAGTATTTATGTAGCTTTATGACAGTCTTATAAAATTAAGTATTGTATTCAGCACTTAAATCCCTACATTTCTAATGAGTATCCATGAGTATCCTGAAATATGTCAAATCAGATAATTTCTTTGTATTACAAGAAGACTGCTTTGAACTTGGGGGTTTTTAATATGTTTATTTATGAACTTCCCCACGAAAGTATTTTCTAGGCATTCGTGGTGTTTAACTGTTTCAGATTTAAGGGTGTTTTGTCAGGAACAGAAATTAATTAATTATAGACCCTTCCGTATTCGTGGTGAATTTCCTTAGATTTTCTTCCTTCTATATTTATTAAAAAAAACTCAATTTTTTCTTTTATGTAGACTGTTATTATTTTCTTTTATAGTAGTCTGTTAATACCTCAAGAAATTCAAGACATCTTATTCTATACAGTCAGTTAGATATGACCAAAATTATACCATAATCTTTGTATACATATAGTATAATGCTTTGGAGAGTTAAATGCTTTCCATTCTAAGGATCTGGAGGCATTTTTTCAAAAAAGAGTAAATATTGATTCAGTGTAAGTGTTCTCCACAGTTTGTTGTTTCTTTTGGCCGTGGATATTGCAGTCATAACTAGTTGTATAGTGATAACAACCTGTGCCATCCAACCTGAACTCCATTTCTGGTCTTCCCAGGCAAGATAACGGAACTATTGCTGTATAATTCCTCCTTCGACTTATGTTACATAGCACAAAGTTTTACTGTAGAGCAATAATTCTGAGCTTTCAAATGTAAAACAGGTGCCTGTTGGGATCCTCTTTGTTCATAATTACTGAATTTCAACAAGGAAGTTACTATGTAGAAGAAGCTTTAATAAGCTGTAATTATTAACTTTTTCAAAGTTTTGCATATATTTAATTTAACTGGTGAGTTTTGAAAAAAATAAAAGTGAGACATCTCATTTATATTTTGAAGGAATTGTCATCGAAGTAATGAATGTTGTTTTTTAAAATGTAGATGCAATAAATATATCACTGACAAAATTGTGACTACCATGGTTAGACCAGCATAGTTCTAATTTAATAGCCTTATCTTTATGAAAATAATTGATCAGAAAATTACTGCTCCTTAACTCATCAGCAAATTCTATCACATACACCTTTTTTCCGTTTATTTAGTATCTCACCTGACACTTGTCAGTGAAATTATGGCCCCAAACTGAAGTCTGTGAACCTGAGCCATATGCCATAGCCATCCCATCATTCTGGAAAAATTTCTTCCATGTCCTTTTCAGCTTGTTCACCAACTTCCTGGTCCTATGCTGAACCATTTAACTGTTACTAAGGTAATTTTGACCATTTTTAGCTTTTCTCTTGACTGAATGAGAAATCTAAACAGCACACGAAATTAAATCCTTCTTCTACAGTAGCCCTAAAAATGCTGTCATCTCCATTATATGTGAGGGAGATATTCATGTCTGCAGTAGGTGACTGTAGCCTGCCTGATTAACCATGTACCAAGTATCAACATATGTTTGTATATATTTCTTTACCCAGTTTTTGGTTGGATTTGTGGCTCTGTAGCTCTATCATCTCAACAACATCTGTTTAGAAAAGGAAAAAAAGAGAAAAAGGATTAAAAACTTGGATCCCCTCCCTTCCTTCCATCTGCTGCTTTCCAGATGAAGTCCTGTTCTGACTGAACTGAAAAAAATCCATACCAGATCCTGGCTACAGATCATGGGAACATGTGAGCAATCAGGACATTTGAATGCTCCATCTGTGTTTTTATGACGAGGACTGCTAAAAGCTAATCCAAAAAGTCTATCCTCTAACTCAGCAAGCAGACTTCAATCCCAGTAAATAGTTAACACATGCTTAATTCATTTTTATTAAGCAAAGAATAAGCACTAGCTTAATTTTAAGGATACATTGAATTTTATTTGGCTTAATATAGAACATGTGCTTCAGGCATATCCTGAGAAGGGTTCCAGCCTCCAGAACATAAAAGCAAAAATTAATGACCAAGTTTTTACTATTGAAAAATAGGATCAGCACAGCAAGATGGAGCTAAATTCAGTCATGAAAATAAATTTTAAAAAGGGAAAAAAAAAAAGTCAAGTTTGTGATATATAAAGTATCATACTGGACCTTAAATTCCTTTCCACCTCACAAGTGAATTAGGATTTACATTTTACTGGAACTTCAATGGGATTAATTTTGGTAGAATTTCCAGATTGCAAAGATCTACATAAATGGGGTTTCATTGAATATATTCACATAAAAATTCATTGCCGTGGAACAGGATTAATTTTAAAATGCAGTCTGACTTCTGTGAAGCTTGGTATTTGCCTTCTTCAAAAACAGATCAGAAAAAGCTCTGATATTCATTCCTCATTTGGATTAGATGTGTTTCTAAAGAGTGCTATACTTAAACCAAAGAAACCTCTGCCCAGAATCACTCATGTTTTAAATATTCTGAAAAATGTCTACAGTAGAATCCAAATTAGAAAAAAAAAATCATAGTAAGAAAAAATGCAATTATTTTCTACTACTTTAAAATTCATATGTATCTTTAACAAGTAGAGAATGAAGCTTGAAATTAGCTGCTTTCTTGCTAGCTCTAGATACTGGTTATCCATATCAAAATCTGCTTTATTTTTTTAAATCTAGAAAAATTTAGATACAAAAAACACTAGCTAGGCAGTAAATTCCACAATTCCACAGGCTATATAAAAATTTTTTTTATTCATTGTTTTATATTAGAATAATGTTAAACGATAAAAATATGGCAAACCCTTTTTTTCAAATTAATTCTTTTCCATGCATTTGTTCCTAATTTAACCTGCTTGTATCTTTGCTGAATTTACTGTGTTTTGGCACTGAGAACGTAGGACTGCTTTTTTTGTCAAACGAATGGAAATAAATGGAAATAGTGGAATGGAGGAAAAGGAATTCTCTCAAAACACTTCTCTACCCCAAGGGAAACATAAATCTGATCAACACTTTATGTTAACTCTCCCTTTGGCCAACAAGTCTTAAGTTGTGGGTCTAATTACCTTATTACAATAGAGGACAGAAGAAGGACAAGGACTCAAACTAAAGAGTTTGAGAGCTCTTTCAGAGTTCTCAAAATTCCAGAACTTCCAAGAGCCAGAGAAGCCAACTCCGGCAGGAGGGCTCACTGCATGTGCCAGTGGCTGTTTACACCAGGGATCTCAGTGTGAAAAAAAATACATGTATATACTGGAGGACAGGAGGCAGCATAAGAAAGCCTTTTGGTCTCTCCTGCTCTTCAGCCCTTTGATTTATGGGTTAGAAGCCATCATATTCAAAATGTTAGGTGCTGGCACACTCTGGTGATTAAAACAAGCTTCAGCAGAGAGAACATTCCAGCTCTCGCTTCTCTCTTTGTGGCTCTTTCCCCAGAGTATCTGCAATATGAACTGGGACATGAAATAAAACATTAACAACATCGTTGTTAATATCCAAAGTTCCTGTGATTCCAAAAGTAGCAGAGAGGGCATTATTGAGTGGAGAAGAATGGAATGGTAGAAGAAGAGAGCTGGAGACCAGGAATTTACCCATGGTATAAACCATCCAGGACCTAGCATTCCAATGAAATGAAAGAAGAGAAATATTAAAGTCGTCCACTTGTCCTTAGCAAAACTGTAAAAACAACAAATATAATGGGAAATTTGTTTTCATTAACAGGAGCAGAACTCAAAAACATCTGTAAAGGCACTCTGTTATGAAAAACAGGTTTCTACAAATAAGTGTCAGCCCCTATGGCAACTAGAGCGATTTGCCCATAGAAGGGGATATTGATTTTGACTGCATTTCATTCATGCTACTATGCTTGCTTGAGCAAAGTGTATTATGGTGGTGTTACTACTCTTTGACAGACAACAACTTTTCCTTATTTAGAGAATTTCTGAAGTTGGAAAACCAAGATTAATTAAATTTCCTGTAAATTTGACAAAGCAGTTTCCAGTGTATCATCTCTATGTCTTGCTAGTAATTTAATTGGTTACTTCTACCTATGTATCTAGAGTGTAGGCAGTGTGTCTAAGAGTAACAGTATCCGATCCAAATCACTGTATGGCTGCAGGTAAAATTGCTATCTTACACTCCAATGTGATAAAATGAAAAACATCAGGAATTTCAAACTAGAGGTTCTTTGTCCAGATAACCATCTTACTTTTTGTGAAAAGGAAGTGTTTGGTAAGAGATCACACAGATCTGCAGCTGATAGAAAAATACACTTGCCACCAGCTCCTCACAAAATGATGCAGCTTGTTTGGGGAAGAATGTAAATGTGGTATTTCTACAAAACAGTTTAATTCCAATGACTTTTTCCAAAGGCAGTGTAGGTAGAAAAGAGGAAGACACACACAGATCAGTCTTTCTGAGCCTCCTCTGATTCTCTGCCTGAGACCATGAAAATTAAAGGAGTCATTCTAGCTGTTAATCAAACAAGTTCAGGAATGCTCAAATTTTATCTCTGCTGTCCTTTTTTTCTATTGCACGTGAACTTTAGAGGTAAAAAAATAATTAAAAAAAAAGTGAAATACAGTTAGGCTTAACTTGCAGAAAAATCTCTGTACACTTTGCCAGAAATTCATAGACATTACTTTGTGATATAGCAGAACAGCCACATTTCTCAGTGGTTATCTCAGCTGCTGCTTCTCATGCTCCTGAGTTAATCAGCTGAGACGTGGTCGAGCACTGGACCTTTGTATTTCCACTGAAGAAAGAGAAGGTAAGTGCTACACTAGGGAATGTTTTTCCTTTCCAGAAAATGCTGAAAGACGTTCCATAGTGCTACACCTTGAGAAGTGTCTTATTGCTGTAGCAGAATGTAATTTCAGCACAGTAGTTTTGTCACATAGAAATATTTAATGTATTTAACTTACTGCAGAATATCTGCAGAGACGTGGATATCATAAGCTGTTTTTAAGGAGGAAGAGTTTTCATTACAGTACCAAAAAATGGAGAGGAACAGGGAAAACAAGTGTTAATCCTTGCTAAAATAGCATCTTGATTTAAATATGTGAAGACTATGCAAAATTAATTGAAACTTTTTATTACTATGTCCTCATTTTTGGATATTATCCAGAACTGCTAAATTTTACCTGAAAAATTGGAAAGCTAGTTTAGTCAAAATGGATTTCCTGGAGGCCTATGACTGCAGCCTTGTAAACTGATCCATTACAGCCCTCAACATTGTTCTTATTTCAGATGGCTGCATCTGAAACATTGCAAAACCCACGGCATTTGGTTTTTTCAGATCAAATATATTAGGTAACTGATTTTATGTTTTTCAGTGCAATATGAGACAGAAAAACATGGTGGATTTTTCCCCTCTTTAAAGCAAATCTTACTGTAGGATTTATTAATCATGTAATTTCATCCTGTCATATTTCCTTAACCTGATTTGTAGCTCTTAGTAATGATTTTATTAATGCTATGGAGCACATAGGTGACTGAAATCCATGTTTGAAATTATTTTTTTTGTCTGGAGTGTCCTAAACACTTTCCATGTGTCCTAAACACATTTCATTCATCAAATAATTGTTATTTTTGTTGGTTGAAGGAACTTGGTTTGTAAAAATGTCTGATGGGCACAGGTCCTTTCAGTTCTGATGTTCTAGTGAAGACTCAACCATATCAGGAATAGGTTGCAAACCTCTTCTGGTATGAAGGACTCTTTGCATCTACATGAAAGAAGCTGGTGCATAGCTATTGTCTGTGCTCTTCTTCTGTATCTGATAGGAAATAAATTCCCCTTATAACCTCAGCAGAGAGTGCTGTATCCTTAGTGAAGTTCACACCTGTATGAAATTTTGCTGAGAGGAAGAGTGGCTTGGGTTGCAATGCAGGATGTAACCAAAAGTAAGTATTCTATCACCATCTGTTAAAACCAGGTGGGGCAGTGTTCTTTATCTTTTCCACACTCATCCTTCCTCCATGGAAATGTCTTCTGTTAATGGGCTGCTGAGTGTCACTGCATGAGTGATAAAATCACATCATCCCATTGTGAGATGCTCCACCCAGGGGGAGGAGCTAAGCCTTTCCTAC
>JANRMJ010000054.1:91209016-91221966 GCA_025584955.1 Alethe diademata | reverse complement strand
CTGTATTTTACTGACTGTATCTTTGAGAGAAAGGTGAGAGAATTTTGCACCAATCTGTAACAAAAGTGACTAGAGCCACTTAAGCGCCACCTAAACATAAAGAGTCCTTTCGCACAGAATGAAGTGTCCTGGTAAATCACAGCTTTGAAAACACTTGGGATCATTTGGGATGGGTGCACAGGACATGAATTTCTGGTGCAGAAGCAAACACATTGGTTTGGAGTTGGCAAATCTTGCAGGCAGGAGGCATGCCCCCTATTCCAACCAGCAGAGAGGCTGCCTGCAGACCACACATGCACACCACGTTGTTCAGTACAGTATTATCAGTAAACTGCCCGTTGCACGGGTGATGCAGACAGGCACATAGAGCCCTCACACAAACACAGGCAGTGCCAAAGGATTTATCCTGCCTGGCCCACTCTGCAGGGTGAGGGTTGGCTACTGAGAATATAGAAATACATGTCAGCACTGAGGCTCTTTCCCACAGCTATGCTTAGACAGCCGGGCTGCCCACAAGACCTTTTATTACACACCCAGACAATATCCTCAGTCTGGACATGCTAATTTTGGCTATGTTAAATTTTGAGCCAGAACTAGAACTGCCATAGTAGCAGTCTACAGCTTCCTCAAGAGGGGAAGCAGAGGAGCAGCACTGGTCTCTCCTCTCTGGTGACCAGTGAGAGGACCATGTCCCCATTTCCAGCAGATGTATCCTTGGGCCCCAGGCTGGAAGGCACTTGCCATGTCAGCTTTCCTAATGTACAGAAAGGCATCTGTTCTTGAGGCTCTCACTTGTGCACCTGTCTTGTATGAGAGCCAGTCTTGTGCACATGTTTAGAGGGATGTCAAGTAGAAGCAGAGAGTAGGCTCTAGGTTTGGTTCTGGTGCCACCTCTGTGATAAAGGAAATTACCAGAAGCTCTTCAATTTAGCACGGTTTTTGTAATCTAGAAGTATTACATTTCAAGCTAGATAAATTCAAATGAGCAAGTGTGCATATTTGCAATGGAATGTTGTTGCTAGGACAACAATTGATGTAGTGGATTCATTATTTCTCAAAATGTTGAAATGAAAACTAGAAAGTTTTTGGGCTTGGGGGTTTTTTTGTATGGTGGTTGTTGTTTTTAATTAATGCTTAATTCATGTAAGACCTAATTCAGGGAAATATTTAATTGTCTGTCAAAAAGTAGTTCAGATGTGAAGACCATAGTAATTTTACATTGCCTTATACTTTGTGAAGACAAGCTTTAGGAGCTGTTAGGTCCTAGCTGAAAAATGCTCCCAATCTTTCATGCCATTGAAACATTGAGTTGCAATATCTTTTTACATCAGGTCCAGGTCTGCTAAGTGAAGGGTTTTCTTCTAACAAAAAACAGCCAGGCATAACATTTCATGCATTTTTAGTACCAGATGTATAAATCTCAAAAGCAATTCATCACTTTTTAGAAACCATAAGATAACTCTCAGGACAACCATCATTCTTTAAGGACTTTAGAGACACATGGCTGTATTGTGAAATTTTCACTGTAAAATACAATCTCACGTTTCCAAATTTGTTTCAGCTTTAAATCTCCTGAGGTATAATATGTCAAACATACTCTTTTGGGAAATGCCTTAAAAATAAATTTTCATAGTTTTGGGTTTGGTGGTGTCTCTTTGTCTAAATAGGAATTTCAGACGCACACCTTCTCACAAGAATTCTGAGATCTGTGGTGGCAATGTAAAGCAATGTAAGTATCAACTTTGCCTTCCTAGGGTAAAACAAACCATTATTTTCTCAGTTCAGAGAAAGAAATAATAAGGTAAATGAAAGGGTTGCCCTCATAGTGATCTCATGCAAGCAGTAATATAAAAGCACTATGAAAATATTAATCCTTTTGCTGTTGCTTTTAAAAACTGAAAAGTGTGACCAGAGGGAGGGAAGGCAAAGGCTCCAGGGATAATTTTCTTATTTTTGCTTAAAAGCAAAAATCTCCCAAACCCCTTAATTTTTTTCTATTACAGTAGATATAATTTAAAAATGTGTTAGAAGGTCATACAATAGTTGTTGAGAAGAGGAAAATATTTTGTCTAGCTCATCCATAATGATATTTAAAATCGTAATGAATGTGGACTGCCGTTTCTCAATATTATCAAATTCACAGTATTGTATTCAAATTAGTCAGGTTAATATAATATAAAATAAAAATTCATAAACTAAATAAATAATTCATAGTTCAACATAAGTGCTCCCTATGGACTCAGGGGAAAAAAAAAGGGATTTTATTATCTTTAAAAGAAGGGACAGGCAACTTGAAAGGGCTACAAGGATATTGAGAGGTTATGCTGGGAGAAAAATTAAAAGGGCCCAATCTTAACTATAATTTAATCTCACTATTGGAATAAAAGGCAATTAAAAAAAAAACATTTCTGTAAATGCATCAGAAAAAATACAAGGAGGGCTAAGGAAAATCTCCCTCTTTTATTGGATATGGGGGAAAACAGTGAAAAAGAATGAGGAAAAGGCTTGAGTTAATTAATGCCTTCTTTACCTCAGTTTTTAACAGTAAGACCAATTGATCTTGGGTTACCCTGTCCCTGAGCTGGAATGAGATGGATGGGGACCAGCACAAAGCCCCCATAATCCAAGAAGCCTACAGGACTCGATGGGATCCATCCACTGTGATCTACTGAGGAAGCTGGTGTAAGCCACTGAGCCATTTTCCATTATTTACCAGGAGTCCTGTTTGACTGGGGAGGTCTCCATTGACTGATGTTAAAAACCGTGACACCAACCTCCAATAAGGGTTGAAAGGAGGATCCTGGGAGCTAAAGGCCTGACCTTGGTACCAGGGAAGGTCATCTTGAGTGCCATGACATGGCAGGTACAGGACAACCAGGGGATCAGGCCCAGTCAAAATGGATTTAAGACAGGAAGGTCCTGCTTGACCAACCTGATCTCCTTCTACAACAGGATGATGTGCTTAATAGATGAGGGGAAGGCTGTGAATGTAATCTACATAGAATTTGTAAAGCATTTGCCATTGTTTCCCACATCATTCTGCTGGAGAAGCTGGCAGCCCATGGCTTAGACAGGCATACTCTTTGCTGCGTAAAAAAGCAAAGTGTTGGGGCCAGTCCTGTCAAACATCTTCATCAATGATCTGGACGAGGGGGTTGAGGGAACCCTCAGTCAGTTTGAACGTGACACCAACTTGGGCAGGATGTTAGTTCATCTGCTGGAGGGAAGGAAGACTCTATGGAGGGATCTGGGCTGCATGAGTCAATGGCCTGAGGCCAATTGCATGGCCTTCAGCAAGGCCAAGAGCCAGGTCGTTCCACTGAGTCACAACAACCTCATGCAGCTCTGCAGGCTGGGGAAGAGTGGCTGCAAAGATGCTCAGTGGGAAATAAGCTGGGGGTGCTCTTTGGCAGTGGCTGAACATGACCCAGTGTGTGCCCAGGTGGACAAGAAGGCCAACCTGGCCTGTGTCAGAACTAGCGTGGTTGGCAGGACCAGGGCAGGGATCATCCCCTTGTACTCAGTACCACTGAGGCCACCCCTCACTACAAGAACACATGGAGGCATGTGCAGAAAAATGCAGTGGAGGTGGGTAAGGGTCTGGAGAAAAAATCTTACAAGAAGCAGCTGAGGAAGCTGGGGGTTTTTAGCCTGGAGAAAAGAAGGGTCAGGGGACACCTTATTGCTCCCTGCAACTATATAGAAGAAAGTGAGGGTTAATCTCTTGTCCCAGGTAATAAGTGATAACACAAGAGAAACAACCTCGATTAGAGCCAGAGGAGCTCTAGATTGTATATTGGGAAAAATTTCTTCACTGAAAGGGTTGTCAAGTCCTGGAATGGGCTGTCCAGGACAGTGGTGGAATTGCCATCCTTGGAGGTATTTCAAAGACATATGGGACTTAGGGACATTACTTAGTAGTGTACTTGGCATTTCTGGGTTTACTCAATGATCTCAAGGGTCTTTTCCAACCTCAGTGATTCTATGTATATATGCATGCATTATATACATGTATGTTTTCATAATATACCTATTTTTGCACATATATATCTATCTCCATATTTATTAAAGAGGGAAAAGCAATTATTTGACTTTCAAAAGTAAACATTTAATTCCAGGTGGTTTTGAGTGCTAAAAACATAGTCTTGAAAGAATGGAACAAACACAGAATAAAAACCAGATTATCTAGCTGAATAGCTCTAGACTGCTGGACCAAAATGACCTTTTGATATAAAAGTTGCCTCCCTCTCCACCTCCCCCAGACTGAAAGATTTTAAGACAATAACCTCTAGTAACCTCTTTGTGCTACAGTGACATTTCTGTTTTATTCCATCATGCATATATTATGTCCTTCAGTACGTACCTGCCTCATGTATTTTAATCTAATAGTGTAGCACAGATTTCCATAGAAAATGTCATCTTCCTCCAAAGGGTTATGGACTCAAAAACATTCAGCTGAAGGATCTTTCTCCACATTTTGATGAAATAAAAAGTATTGGTTTTGCTCTCACTTGTAGAAATATAAAATATAACTTTCTCCAGTGGATCTTCTAAGATCTACAGTTTTTCAGGTGCTTGAATTTGCAGCTTGAATTCATGGTCCAGACCAGTTACAGAATCCTCATTGCTGGCAGCTTCCTAAGATGAGAGACTGGAGATCTGAATCTGTGTGTTGGGACTGATGTGACTTAGTTTGCACAGGTGTGAGGACTCAGGCTCTACCTTTGCTCTGTAGAAGCTTTATCACCTCACTGCTCTTAGATTATTTTATTTATTGTGTTATACAAAAAATGACCATAGACTATTGTCAAATATCTCTATTTAGAGGCTTTGAATACTCATAATCACACTGTTTACTTGGCATTAAATCTCTGTACATTTGCCTCTTGTTTGTTATTCCCTTTGCCTACAGGCATTACTTTGCTTATTCTTTTGGAGCATTCTAGAGGCATCATCACTAGATTCACTCTTCCTGATGACAGATACCTCAGATTTGCCCAAATCTTCAGTTAAATTTCTACTAGCCAGACAATGCTTCAGTGATTAAAATAATTGTATCTGCTATTGCCACATTTCCTAAGTAAACACACCCTCATTTAGTGCAATGTTGTACATTTTTTAAAAGTGAAGAAAGAGAAAAAAGTTCAGTGTTATTGCTGATTTATATAACTGAAATAATACAGATTCAGAATCAAGGGTACTTTATTTTAATTATATGAACTTGAGTTTATGGTATCATGTCCATGAAGCATTTAATTCTTCAGTGTTTCCTTAGAAAAGAGGCTATATTGCCAAATTTGGTTAAAGATATAGACACTGAAAAACAGGATAAAACAAGTCTCTATGAAACTACTTTAATAACGAAAAAAAAAAAAAAGAAAGATAACCAGGGTTTGAAATTTTCTTAGTATAAAAATTTACTTTTAGAATTTATAGCAAAAAAATAAGGTATGAAAACTTTTAAAAGTCATTTGACTGGTTGGTTTTTCGTATGCCCAAGTTTTAAAAATTAAATCCAAAAGTAATTATAATAGTAGGTTGTAGTTGAAAAATATCTGGGAAAATATGTTTTTTGATGCATAAAAGGGATAACTTCTGTTGGTCATTCCTGCTGACAGAATGTTTTGTTAGTAAAACAAATGGAGTTCTGTGCTTTTGTAAACACACTAGTTACCTTCAGTGATAGTCCATAATTTCTGTGGTCCTTTTTTCCTTCATCACATGTCTGGACCTAAAGTCAGGCATTTGATAAATGTTCAGATCTATAGACTTGCCCATAATACTGTGTATCCTTACCCTGGTGCATTTTATGCATTTGTGAAGACATTAGTTAATGATACAGCTTGAGAAGACAAGAATCCTTCTTAATATATAGTTACTTCTTTTTGACCTGAAAATTAAAGTAACCTGATTAGTTTAATATCATGCCTGCTAAAGGCTTTGTACCTGTAAGTTTCCATGCATTACTTAAGTTTTTTTTGTTGGATGAGGAGTTTAAAATTTACTTACTCTGAGTTTATAATATACCATTCCTAATGGAGGTGTTCTAAAGCTAAGCTTTTGAAAGTATCATTCTTCCATAAAGACAGATGTTCATCCTTTCACTTCTTAGAGAAAGCAAATAATCTCTATTCTTCTCCTTAATCTTCAGGAACAATTATTTGAGAAGGCAGTGTAGGTCTAAATTATCATACATCCACTGATGTAATCATTTTAACTCAACTGCTCTGTCTTGGCCTACATTAGCTGTGTGTGACATCTGCAACTTATTCATCAAGTGTTTAGCAGTAGTGTTTAACTGAGCTGACAAAAATTCCCATATGTATTAGATTTTTAAGCAATTAGAAGTATTGAAGGAAATGAGCCAACACACTTTCAAAGTTGATAGCCATATTCTCTTTGTGTATTTTGGTATCAGGGCTCATTTTATTCTACAAAATGTGCACAAACCACACATTCCATTGCAAGGAATGAGACAAAGCACTCTGAGGTGTTGATGCAATCTGAGAATGCCATATAGAATGTACAAACTCTTAATTTAAAGAGTGCACACTGAGGGAGTCAGGGTACACTTATAAATTAGGCTTATAAAGTATTCATCAGATTCCCTTTGTGCATTGAACTGCTGCATATGCATTATGCATTTGCTTTGCCTTCTACATCTCTCTTTTGATCCTTCTGTATGCAATTCATGCAAACTTAGTCTCAAGTTCAGTCAGAATCACTGGACAAATCTGTATATTATAAGAAGTCTACAAGCTGTATTTCCTTACACATCTGTTATTTCAGTGTATTTCTGTGACTCTAAGGTCCAAAAATACAATTGTTTACAAACCTCATACATCTACTATGGAACTGTTGTACTTTACACAGGCTGAAAATAATGGTCTCAAGAGTACTTCACAAAGATCTGTGCAAAGTAAAAGGACTAAAAGATTGCAAATTATTCATATTTAAAATAATTATAGTTCTGGACTTTTGATCATAAAGTTACAAATGTAAAGCACAAACAGAAGTACATGTTTTTTTCGTTTCCCTGCTCATCTCCTCCTCCTCTTTTCAGTTCCTCCCTGGAAAGTGATTGGCAGATTTTACAACATAGGAAAAACAATCCTGAAGATTGTTCTTTCCTTGTGTTTCAGAGACCTTCTTTCTTCGACAGAGAATTTAAAGAATCAAGGTAATTGCTTCTACTCAAGAGATTCTTATCCAATTTAAGGAGAAAAATTGAGTGAAGTGTGGGAGTTGAAAGTGGAACAAAAAAGGTTATCTTACATATTGTGTCCATGACTGAAATTTTAAAATAAGAGTAAGTTATGCTTACAGTGGTTATGCTGATGTAATTATCCAAAGAAACCTACTTTCTAAATCTTCTCAATAGCTCCAATTTTAATGTGAGGCTTTATCCATAAATATATCTCAAAAAAAAAAAGGCAAAAATGCTGATTAAAATAGCTATGCCTACTTCTAAAATTTATCCAGTATATTCCAATAAATTTTCTTTTGGAATTGCCACTTCCCTATATGTATGATGCATGTATGCATCAAATGTGTGAGCATGTGTCAAGGAAGCAAAAGGATCATATCCTAATTGCAAGAGGTAATGTAATTACCATAACAGATGGCCATCATGAACACATCTCAGCTTAAAGGAAATAGACATATAACTGAATGAAATATTACTTGTTTACAAAGCAAATGCACAATGGTACCAAAAACTTCACTGTTATAACAAAAAACATGAAAGATAAGTTCTCAATAGAGACATAAAACACGCTGTCTATAAAATAATGTATGGCTATGCACTCAATATTGACATCACAGTGTGAGAAACAGGGGGAAAATATATAAGAATAAATAAGTATGTGTTCTACTAAACAGTAAGGAACCCAACAGTTTTGCATTAGTCTGCAGGTCATAAGTGTGAATCTAGTAGAGATTATCTCCATTGGGATTTAAAAGAAAACAAACCAAAACCAAACTCATCTGTAAACAAGTCAAAAGTAACTGTTGTTCACTGTACACCTGTGATAAGAGCTCTATTATATGAAATAAATTACATGCTGCCTAGAGAGTCTCTTCCTGCTCTGAAGACATAAGGGACATTTCAGTTCCGCCTGTGTGCTTGTATGGATGAGAGAAGGAGGTAGGGCATGACTCATTCTAACAGACAAAACCTATTCCCAGAATAAATGTTCAGACACTAAAAATAACAAGGAAACAAAATATGTGAAAGAGAAAAAGGAGAAAACATCTTACATGAATAAAGGAGTGGCGAAAGAGATAGCCATCTGAGATACTAGTTAAGTATAAAATAATGTATTGGTATGCAAGCAAAGAAAAGCAATCATTCAGAGCTTAATGTCTTATGCCATTAATATCATGCATGCATAAGTTGTCTCTTACAATATTGCTTCTAAAAATATCACATTTTTGTCTTCCACAATTTGCAGAAAGAAGTGCACTTCAAAACCATTAGCCACATCTCATTTCTGTGATAGATTCTCAGTTGATGTCACCCACTGTGACTTCATCCATGGCAGTGGAGCTTTATTATATTAATTAAAGATTTTAATATTTTCCTTAGATATTCTATGGAATGTAGAATTTTATGCAAGTAAGAAATTTGTGGAAGAAAAAAATGTTGTTTAGTATTCAAATCCAAATAGCATTCAAAACTAAATAAGCTCTCACAATTAGAATATCCAAAAAAAAAAAAATTATGGTTGTATGACTACCCATGGAAAAGGTCCTCCCTCATTTCATTCTCTGGTATAACTTACATTAGGAAACATATTGCAATATCAATTTTTTATCCAACAGCAGACCTCAGTTCCTAGACAGGCCAGAAGTCCTATGGGGAAAAAAATTTCATCTATCACAAACATAATGCACTATTTATTTATCATAAATACTTGATTCATTTAGAAGACCCCAGATCCTCTAGGGACTGTAGCAAATCTAAAGGCTGTTGCTAAATGATAAAGTAAATGGTTGAGTTTCTGAACTGCCTAGCTACTAGGTAATAAAAAAACAACAGAAAACTACAAAAATACAATCACACAATTTGTTATATGGGACATATACTTGCCTACTCAACATCACAGCCAGCATGCACCCCAAATTTTGCCAAGTGTAATGCATTAGATGTCAGTGCAAATTGGCACAATGCTGCCAAATCAGCACATACAAAGTCTGGCTAGTTACTGTTAAGGGTTTTGTGTGAGGACTAATGTCTTGAAGTCGCTGAAAAATAACTATTTTCTTTTTTTTTCTTTCCGATTAAGATTATTCAGCATCTTTATCTGTTGCTTGTTCTTCAGCAGTGCTTCAAGACATTTGAAAATGGCTATGACTGTCAGAAAGAAGAGAAGATGCAGATAGGTAGAGACAATAAAATGTAAATAGGTAGAGACAATATACTCCTAGATCAAAGCTTATACATTTTTTTTCTGCATTGATAGTGATTCTGCTCTCTAGTTTTTGGAGGAACTAGCATTTAGCAGCCCATTGGAAGATGGCCAAGCAATATTTCATTTTGATTTATTGTTTTAGATGCAATGCCTTGAAATAGAAATCTGATTTGGCTCTCAGATTAAGAAAGCAGTACTGAGTAAAAATGCTAATTAGGCTCCTTGTGGCCACTTAGCATAGGAGTCTTCTGTTTCAAAGAGCAGTTCTTTCTGTGCCACGAGAAGCTGCATCAGCTCACAGTGGCACCTTTCCTTGGAGATTTCCAGCAGCAAAATTGTATTAGAAGATGACAAATAACATGTTATTCTCCTAACATTAATTTTTCATGTAAGTAGTTGTTTCATTTGCCACAGGAATGTTATATTATTGTATTTTGATGGTGGTGTGTCTTATGTCATTATTGAGTAGAAAGAAGCCAACATTATGATGAATTCAGAGGGACTATGGCAGACTTAAAAGACTTTTTCAAGTGTAAATTTGAACTCCTTGGAAGAGATTTAAATGGTAGCATAATTATTGCACATAATATACATAATGCACAATCTCCTTATCTGGGTGCATAATTTTCTTTTCTCCTGAAAAGCAAGTAAGCATCTCCCTATGCTTGCATCCAGTTTACAATCAATTTTGGGAGCATAGCAATGTTCATGTTATGGTGACTATACTGTGCCTTTTTGGCATGTAATTCATGCATCAAACTAGCCAGGGTTGTTTGTAACATGCTATGAATGTGGAAACATGACTGATTTCAGAATGCACTAAGGGAACTGGGATATGAATGCAATATCACCTTTGTAAAAAAGTTCCATTAAGACAGACTCAAACAGTAAACACTTGTTAAGTAACATAAAGGACAGCCCTGAGATTCAGTTATTGATATAGAATTAAAAAAAAAATGGACCCAGCTTCAGGTTCTGCTGTTAACCTCCTTTTCTTCTGGTCTGAGTACTAAAAATTTGTGTGCTGAGTTCTGTGATGCCAGAAGTATGTGTTGGTAGAGGGACAAGGATGTATCCTTGTTTCTTCAACAGTAAATACAGAAATCTGATCCAAAACTAAGAAGTGATCAATCCCAGATCACCAAAATGTGAAGAGTTGAAGTAAAATTGGATTTTTGGCTCATTTCCTGAGTGACTATAGCAGTACTAATGTAAGAAAACCTGACCAGATCCTGTTCTGTGGCCCTGGCAGAGCAGAGTTTGTCTGTGTGACTAAACCCTTGTGTTTCCTTGGGTTTTACTGTTTGCAGACTGGGAAGCATCTCTGGCTTGTGCTGTCTTTTGAACAGAAGCCAAGCTGAGGTTATTTGGCACAAGCTGCAGCCATGCCTGAAACAAGCTGACCTCTGCATGAGATGCTCTCATGCCTGTACCTCAGACCGTGCTTCTGCCAGATTTAATTTCCTAGGATAGATGAAACTAGCAATGAACTGCAGTGACAGTAAGGTTTACCAGTATGATGAGGGATTGTACTTCTCAAGAAAGAACAAAATGTAGCAACAGCAGGAAGGATTTTTTTTAGACCTTTATGTCTCAGCTCTTCACATCAGAGCAGATGTTGACATGCTGGGCAGACTGCAGCTCAGTACTGCCGACCCCAGCTGTTGCATTCTCTCAGTGGACCCTGCCTTTGGGCCAAAGAACAGACTAGTTGACATCCAGATATCTTTATTAGCATGTTTTCTATAAATCTAAATAAACTACTGCTCCTGCTTAGAACAGCTTGAGCGGATCTTGAGATATGTCTTAGTTCTCTGCATAATTGCATATGGTGTAACAGGACATAGAAACCCAGTTGCAACAAGGATCTCATTCTTGTTCTTTTGAGCATCCCCACATTCAGTTTTCTATTGCCATTGCTTTCTAGTTCAGCATATTGAATCCACCATACACCCAGATTAAAAGGAGATGACATGGCTGAGCTGAGTGAAAACTTGCTTTTCAGGTTCAGCTGTTCAGGAACTGGCTTTCTGATCAAAGTCCCCTTCCTCCCTCACAGTCCCTGAGGAAGTTTGGATGAAAAGTTATTGAGAGATGATCAGTGCTGCCACTTTCTCAGCTTGGCTTTTCTGACTGAAACAACTGATTCTGATTGCAAACAGAATTGCTATGCCAGAGTTAGAGTTGCCTCTATCTCCAGCTTAATAAACAGAGCAAAGAAACACTGGTACAATGCACAGCACAGAGCTGGAGCCAAGTCAGTGCTAGCTACTGCCTGCAGTGAGGGAAAATACATTGGAGATTTCCAGGTCTGTGTGTTTTTCCACTGGCTTTATTCCAGATGATGGAATACCAAGGATGATGCATGCAAAATCTCAATGACTTTGTGATAAAAATGTTGTGGTTTTTTATGATATTACTTTCCAATGGATATACTCTGTCTGACAGCTTCCTAAGGGTGATGCTTTTTTGAGATGGCATCTGTTGTATCTCTTTATCAATGCCTCGTATTTATTTTAAACTGATATTTTTAAAACTGTCCATATAGAATAAGTGCTGTAGTCCAAGAATGTCAATGTGGAAAAAATGAAAGTAAAATTAAGTTCAAAATATAAAAGTGTCCATTTTTAATACTCCAGACAGTAAGACTGAGGGTCACATTAAGTCATAGATATGTCTCTTGAGTCTTCTTTTAAAATACTGTTTGTATCGTCATAGCATATATATAAATGTACTTCTAAAAAAACAAATACGAAGATTGCAGAGAAAATCTGTTTTATTCTTTCATTACTTTGAAATAATTTCTTTAAAGTACCAAAAGAGAAAAAAACGCCAATGAACAACAAACAAACAACAAGGGAGTTCAATTGTACAGTTCTTTGAATATATTAGCAATGAAAAATTCTTCAGTGTTTCACCTGATTTATGAGTGACACATTTTAATGTCCACTTTCAGGTAAGGAAATGATTTGGAGCTTTGCCATACCACCAGCATCTATAAGATCCAAGTGAGACTGCCATATATGATGTAAACAAAGAAGATTATGTTCTCTAAATATATCCATTTACTTGTTTCTTTTGCTGCCTTCCAAGCTCTAAATTTCATTGTTGACAAAGCGACTGAAATATTAAAAATAAGTATTTTCACATGCATGCAAATACGACTTAGCTACAGTAGTGGAAGGACTCAGAGCAGTATACCTGTATATTTTATGGGCAGAAAAGTGAAACTTACAAACCTAAGATTTTAGAAGTTTATAATTAGTTTTTGAATATGCCAGAATAAAATATATCCACAAATTATTCACAATTTCAATTACTTATATGGAAAAAAAATACTTGCATATTGAATTTTTTCTTGTTGCTTTCATTGAGATTTTACTTCTGTGTTCAAATATGATTTAATATTTGCTACCTCAAATAAGAAAAGTGCCCTTAAACCTATTTGAATAAATTATATTTATAAAATATAAAATAATGCTACTGTACCAGAACACATGTAATTTTCATATATGCAAATAGGTTCTCTATAGGAAG
>JANRMJ010000054.1:91159605-91185145 GCA_025584955.1 Alethe diademata | reverse complement strand
CCCTGCAGCCCCTGGAGGGCCCGGGGGATGCAGAGATCCCCCTGCAGCCCATGGACGAGACCCATGCCAGAGCAAGTGGAAGCCTGAAAGAAGCTGTGACCCTGAGGAAGGCCCATGCTGGAAAACAGAGTCCTGACAGGGATGTGCAGACCCATGGGGAGAGGGCTCCACACGGGAGCAGGTTACTTAGTAGAACTTCCAATGCCATGGGGGACCCTCTTTGGAGCAGGCTGTGTCCGAAGAACAGCACCTCACAGAAAAGTGACCCATGCTGCAGCTTTTTGGGAAGGACTGTTACCCATGGGATGGACTCATGTTGGAGGAGTTCAGCTGTCTGCATGGGAGACACCCCACATTGGAGCAGGGGAAGGGCTCCTCCCCCTGAGCACCAGCAGAAACAACTTGTGATGAAGGGACTGTAACCTCCATACCTTGTATCCCTGAGCTGCTGGGGAGATGAGGTAGACGAGAAACACAGAGGGGGTAGGGTGCTTTTAAGTCCTTATTTTACTTCCCATTATCCAGCTCTGATTTTGTTGGTAATAAATTCAGTATCTCTGATTTAAATCGTATTTGCCTGTGATGGTGTTTGGTGAGTGATCTCTCCCTGCCCTTGTCTCAACTCATGAACCCCTCATTATATTTTCTCTCCCAAGTCAAGCTGAGAAGGGGAGAGATAGAGCAGCTTTGGTGGGTGTCTGCCATCCAGCCAGGGTCAGCCCACAGAGCTGAACAAATCTGCAGTGACATGACAGGTCCAAGGCTAAAGTATATCAAGTTGGTAAGTCAGAGCAGGTTTGTCACGGTCTCCATCCCAGCAGTTTGATCCCAGGTTACCCAGACGGGTACTGAGAAAATGCCACCAGTCTTGGCTTTTTCTCCCTTAGGCAGCCCTCCAGCTCTCTTTCAACAGCATTGTACACTCAAGTAACCCATAAAATCTCACGTCCCACATTTCCAGAAAAAAATACTAATTTTGTCAAATAGAGCACAAAGGACCCAGGGGAGATTCAAGACAGAGTGCTTTTCAGGACACACATGGACAATTTGCCTTACACAAGACCAACTTTAACAAGGATGGATGGGAATCAGTTCTTGCAACTTGATTTTTGGGGTTATGGATTGGTCATCTTCTATTTAGCAGAATTGACTGAGTTTAGATCTTTGGTGGTGGGGCACTTTAGCTGTCATGAAACAAGGAAAAGCTTAGATATATTCTGACTGTACTCCTTCTGAAGGTCTTCATAATTGATGTTGTTTTGCTGAAATATTTTAAAGCAAAAAAATCTGATTAATCAGAATATTCAGACCAGTTGCA
Source organism: Alethe diademata (assembly GCA_025584955.1). Taxonomy (NCBI): domain Eukaryota; kingdom Metazoa; phylum Chordata; class Aves; order Passeriformes; family Muscicapidae; genus Alethe; species Alethe diademata. Next base: position 91,183,827 of record JANRMJ010000054.1, on the reverse strand, counting down.
ATTTTTATGCAGAACGTCTTTGAAATCTGAAATTAGTAATTTATCTATCATTACACCAGCGTAGTATAGGTTCTCAAAGCTTGCATTTCTAAAATTGATCTGACCCTATACCAGGTTGCTTTTAATTCCATCTCCTGACAAGAGCACAACTAAGGTATTCTCCATGTTGGAAGTCCAAATACTTTATTGGTAATAGTTTGACAGCATAATCCTATTCTTTTTGCTACCTTATGTCAGACAAAACTGTGGATCATAAAGTAAAAACAAGTTAATTACTTGATGTGTATTACAAGAACGTTGCAATTACAGTATTGCTACATGTCTGGAATGGAGCAATTTTTTTTAATGGTATGTACCCTTAAAGCGAAAATTTAGTTCTCCAGGCCAGAGAAATCTATTGAATTCTAGAATTGATTGAAATTGATGGAATAAGGTGTTCCTCTTTCTTTTTTTTCTAATTCTTCAAGCAGCTAGTGACATTATAGGCACATAAAATTGCAATTCCTTCTTATTTGTGACTACAGGAACACAAAGTGTCTTTGATTCTCAGTTTGCAGTCTGTAAGAATATGGTTGAATGTAATTTGAGCTGCAATCATTGAGTGTTTTGTGTTGCCCAAACACACTAAATTTTTTTTTAAATTGAAGATATATTCTTTTCTAAATGTCTGATAACTTTTGATTAAAAAAACCTGTCATCTGAGAAAGGCATCGTCTTCAGGTATTTATTTATTTTTGGAAGCATATGACAGTTACATAAATCAGGCTGAAATTCCTTTCTTAGTCTTCTGTCTCCAGCAACAACAAATACTAAATACTGGAAGAACAGTGAGTGATAGTAGTGAGTGGTAAAAGATACAGGCAATAAGATGATAATATTTTACTGAAATATTCTCCCAGACCTCCACAATTTATATCAGGGATGAGAGTGAGTGCTTGAAGTGAAAGGTGCTGTTTTTGTGTTTAATTGTCCTGATGTACTTTCTGCTGTGGTGTTGTACAGTCATAAAGATTTGCTTCTTCAGCATCTTGTAGTAAAATATAACTTAGCTATTAATTGTATGAAGAAATAATATCTTTTTAGGTTTTTTAAAACCTGAAATAAAATGGCTTAATTTGATATTTAAGGATTTTTGATTAGAAAAGACAGAGAACAATTGATCCCTGTTGATGTATGTTTTCTCCATGCTAGTCACCAGGCTACACTCTAAGTGCTTATTATTTGTTTACTTCTACTCTCATTGAGACTACCAGCAAAAGATTTTATGAAATTAGAGCTAGAAATTCAGGAATTTCTGAAATCTCAGTTTTATTGTTTGTTCTTTTATCTTCCCACTTTTTAAAGATGTAGAGCTTCAAACTTCTTTTTCATTTTGACATCTTGCACAATATCTTCGACTCTACTTTTTCTTCTTTAATGTTGCAAATTATGTTATGCTTCATGCTGTAAGCATATATTGCAGTTAGGCAGATACAGCCAGGGATCTCTTCTTCCATTTCCGAGGAGAAAGTTGTACTGAAAACACAATAACCATGACAATCAAAGCTCTGCAGTCATTCCTTCTTGTAAAGAACTCCATATGTTTCTTAGGTAACTTGCAAGATATATAAAAGAAACAAAAAGCTTATTTTTCTATCTGCAGTGGCCAATGATTTTCAAGATGACAGACATCGTTAATTTCTGTTTAGTAGTGACTAATTGTGACTCTGCAAAGGCAATGGTAGGATAACCTTTAAATTCCTGCTTATTTTTATTTATATGTTTATCATAATATTTATTCTTCAGATGGTAGGATGGTCTCATATCAGTATATCAGACTTTGTCAGAAAATAAGGTATTTATTCAAAACAAAACCAAGAATAAAAATATAATGAAATCTTATATTATGACCATTGAAACAATTAATTTTCTCCTTAGATAATGCAATTCACTGTACAATAAATTGGTTTGCCTCAAGTTAAAAGTTTTTCCAGTCAGAGAAATTTCAATCTAACACTTCATTGTTAATTTAATCAGTCATCACTTAAATATTATGAAATACCTCCCTCTTCAATGAATATCAAATACTACTTAGTCATTGACTGATCCTGCTTAAGATTAGCATGTTTTTTATTTTGCAGCTCCTCTAGAGTGACACTTTTCATGTTACCCCTATTAACTGTAGTCTTCAATAATCAGTTGCCTTTTTAACTAAACTTGATTCAACTATGACTCTGCTAACTTCTTTAATCTAGCTAAAAAAGAAAAGGAATTTTCCTTCCTGAGAGTATGAAATATATAAAATAAAAAAAAATTATTTTTTCTTTTAACATGTATCCACAATATATGTGAGAGACATAAAAATCATTGCATAGAAAGAAAGGAAATAGCAATAAGAACCAGTCCAACAATATGGTTAAGGATGCTGTAAGGATGCACTATTCCTTGGTGCCTGTTAGAACTTTTGTTTTTTGTATTTCTCTTGTTTATTGATGAATGAGTTGAGCATACATGCAGCTATGGTAAGTGTATGTACCATGATTTTAACTAGTTGTACAGGCAGAAAAGACAACACTAATGCATTTAGCTGTTAGGGTGGGAAAAGGGAAAAAGATTTCCTATTGGATAGGTTTTAGTACATTAAAAGGGACTCTTTGGAGTGCAGATAGCAGACAGCTGTCAGGGTGAACCATTTAAAACACTGATTTGTGCTTCAGCAGTGATGAGCAGCTCCTGCTCTCACTATTGCATCGTAATTAGCACTCCCAAAAATAGTTCAGCAGAGATTTGAAGACTGCCAAGCTCTATATGTCTTGCCCTGGCCTAGTTTAGTTTAGATTTTCCAGCCAATGATGGGGAAAGGTTAATACAGAAAATCCTGCTAATTAGGAATGTTAGAAATCTTAAGAGACTTTTCAAGTTCCTACTGTGTCTATGAAATAATTCATTCAGGAGACAGTTTTAAAAAATGAACAATTAGTTATGTTAAAAGCAAAAGAAGACTGAAGTGAAGCAATTGTTCTCCTATAAATCTTTTCATTGGCTCTTGATTTTTTGTTTGTTTTAGGGTGGGAGGCTTGGTTTACATTTAAAGTCCTGGTCTTTCAAAGTGATGAATATGATGAATATGGTATGACTTCTATTGCATTATGTACAAAAATTTGCATGATCCAATTGATCTGTATACTTATGTAAAAAAAAAAAAGAAGTGTGATTGTAGCAAAAAATGTCAACTAAAATCGAACAATAAACTTATGGGATCTGCTAGGGACAGAATTAGAAACTAAGAAAGCCTACACTTGTTTCTTTCTTGGGCATATCATTCTTCAGAGGGCTGGAAGTTTTCCTGGAGGTCACAGTATTGTTTTAAAAAGTACTAAAAAAAAAATAAATCTATTTTTCATCTATTCAGTTGGGAAGGTTGCTAGCATATGTAAGATAATTACCTCTTTTCTTCTTTGGATCATACAGAAAGTATTCCTGAAATGCTGTGCTAATTTCAGTTGAATCATCCTGCCTGCTGGATATCTCCAAAATAGCCTTACCTCCCTGCCAGCAGCCTCCAGGGGCTAGTGGTGCCCTGGGGTTCCCTGCGGGTCAGGGTAGAGCGTGGGGACACCGGGGCAGCCCCAGGCATCAGACACCAGCCTGGGCAAAGGGATGGGCTGGGCTGGGCTGGGCTGTGTCCTGTGAGTGTGCCTGGCTCAGCAGGACCAGGTCCGGGCAGGGCAGGGCTGTGCAGAACCCCCAAATGGTCAGGAACAGCCAGGGCTGCCCTCGGGGACACAGCAAATATTTAGCATCATAATTTAGAATCTGTTATAGAGTGAAGCTGGGGTTTGATAGAAGCCTATTAGGTGTCAGGGCTATGTGCCATAGAAGTACACAAGAACCTCGAAGTCCAACTCTTTACAGTGACAGTTTCTATTTGTTATAATTCATGTTTTAGATCTGTTCACAATCACTAATAAATACTCAAAATTTTATATGACAGCAAACATAATCATGCATTTTTGCTGGGGATAATCTTGCAGCTAACTTTTTGTTAGGTGTTTATCACTTATTCTCAAAACAAAGAGTTGTGAACTCTTAAGATGTATAATCATTCCCTCCCCCCGCACTGCCATTTGAAGCAGTGATAAGTGTTAATTGGGACGACTTTCTTATCAGTTCTCCGGGAAGCATATTTATGCTTGTCCTACTTAGGAAGCAGATTAAAGCTGCAATAAGGGAAAGTGGAAGGGGATTTTCCCATCAGCCCTGAAGAGCAGACAACCCCAGCTCAGGCACTGCCCTGGGGTGAGGCTAGTGTTTGTAATGGTCCAGACCATCATTCTCTGGGTAATCTGGGTGGATGAACCACTTTGGCTGGCATTTTGCTTGAGGAGCCCTGTATCATGCTCCTTTGCATGAAGCATATTTTTCATGGTGTGAAAGTTAAGCACTGTGTGAGTGAAAGTTAAGTGAGTGAAGTGAGTGAAAATTGACTGCCTGATAATATCCAAGCATAATCTATATTGCAAAGAGGATGATAGTTTAACATACAACAAAAACACGCGTACAGATTAGTGCCAGCCTTTGCCAATGAATGCTTAAGACACAATGCTCCAATAAACACAATTTTAGAAAGGCAGATCCCTTAATTTAGATTTTTGCATGTTTCCTTTCTCCCCTTCTTTTTGTAGTGTATCTGACAGGAGAACAAACAAGCAAACCTTCAAAGTTTGTCTTTAAAACACAGACTTCTTTTCATGAACTAAGATAAAAAGGGTGGGGTCAAAAGTGATATATTTGCTTTCTTTTTGTCTTTTGCAAGGTTCATGGAATTGACTTATCTACCATTAGCAATCAAGATAACAGGTTTATTCAGTGACTGCTATTCAGACAGTGATTGACAAAGCTGATCCATCTCCCCACTGCACCTCTTTACTAGAGGGCTTTTGATACTTATCTGGGAAAAAAGAATAATTTCAGTTCAGTTCCCAGTTGATTCTTTGGGGAAAAAAAAAAAAAGCTTTAGTATAAGAGAACAGTAGGAAGCATTTATCTTTCTCTCTCTTTTGACCTTTTCATTTGCAGCAGCACTAAATGATGGGAAGAGATCAGAATCTACATCTTTGAAGCTTTTTTTCTTCCTTTTATTCTGGTTGAATATAGTATATGCAAGATGGTATTACCTGAAAAGACTTCAGAAACAGAGATGTTGAGGGCTAAAAAGCAAAACTAAAAAGAAGGGGAAAAATTAATTTACCTGCATTTTCATCACAACTCTTTCTAGGTTAGTTTGTGGTTTAATGATGGGTCTTTCCAGGGATGTCCTGACTTAGTCAAGCCCCTGCAGCTTCAGAGAGCCACTCTTCATGCACATCCACAGTGACCCAGGTAAGTGTGATTCCCAGTGGGAGAATTGTAATGGAGTTTCTAACCAAATCAGATGGCTGTGATTGTTTCTGACTTCTCCCAACTGCAGCCTTATGTCTTCTTAATTAGTGGAATCTTGTGCAGGTGAAACTGCTTCTGCACCTTCAATATCTGCCTGAATTTGAGCTTTTTGACCAAAGGACCTGTCCTATTTATATTTCTGGAAAGTAGGATACGGTGATATTTAAGTGACAGAGTTGCAGAAGACATTTAATGAAACAATTAAATGATATAAATGTTCTTAATTCTGAAATCTTATCTCACTAAGAAACAGAAGAGTGAAAGAGTCATGTATTAATATCTGCTTTATTGATTTTAATTTTTCCTTCCTTGCCCTTTCTCACTACTTGCAATTTCAGTAATAAAATGAAGAAAAAGGAAGAATAAGAAGGACTGAGTGTCTATATTGAAAATCAATTTTTAGATGACATAATAGAGACTTCTGCACAATGTTAAAAAATAGTTGCATAATTTTGTTGTTGTTGCTTTCCCTAAATTATTTAAATATGAAAGAACTGATCAAAGTAATACCTAAGAAGAAAAAAAGGTAATTATAATATAATTACTGATATCCCTGTTCTTATGATACTGTTGTACATCTTTGAAAATATTTTGGCCATGAAGCAAATGGGTTTCTTTGCACCAGGTTTTCTCAGTATGAACTGTCCTCCTATATTATGTGAAGGAGAAACTCTAGCAGTCAGGATAACACTTTTCTACACTGAAAATATGAATAGATATTGCACTGAATATGCACAATATTGCAGCAAATGTGGTATGTTTTCTGTCTAGCTACAACTTTACTGTCCTGTGTTTGCTTTATATTTTTCTCTGGACTACAAATTGCCCATTTAAAATCACTGAATATAACAATGACTTTTTAATTTATTTTTTTTCCAGGTGCCATCTGTATCTGCATGATATTTCATGAGAAGTAATGAAGGGAAAGTAGATAATCATTTCAAGAAATGGAGAGATGGTACTATGATTGAAAGGTTGAGTGCTATAGTGATATCATACAAACTGTGATTTGGACTTGACCTAGATAATATCCTCCTTGTGGATAATTAGGAACTTCTCATTGGATGTTGAATATAGGTAAAACCTTATAAAACAGGGGCCTTGTTACCCTTTTAAAATCATGGCTCAGGCCTGTTACTTTGGCTGAGTAGAAAAGGACTGTGGGAAAGAGACTCAGCTGAATTGGAGGTAGAAAAAGCAAGTTATATAACCATTACGTGTTCACATTGTGGTGTATGGTGGTTGGTCGAATTATATTTGTTATATTTAAATGGAAATGTAACTGATAAGGAGCTGGCTGTTTAAAAAAGCCTGGTTTTTGCAGTAAAGGACTCTCCTCTACACCTGCCTGGGGACTCTGCTTCACTTTGCTTCGTACATCTGGAACGTTAACAAGCCAACTTTTTTCATCTGCACTTAGTCACAAATTAATCCTGCTTTGTCAAGATATTATGGGAGGATCGTTTTGCTGGTTTTTAAGACTTCTGAGTTGTTAGCAAATATTTATGTTAAATTTTGACTGGTGAAAACTGCAATTGTTTCAAGTCTCACTAAAACTATAATCACTGAAATGTAGTTGTTTTGCTTTTCTTGATAAAAATGTTTTGGTATTTGTGGTTATAAGTCCATTTATGAATGGACAGGCATTACAAAATCAATACAATAATTCTTTGAGGGTTTAGTTTGTTTGGTTGGTTTTTGTTTGTTTTTGCTTGTTTGGTTTTTTGCTGGTGATCTGAAAACAGATATTGTCACAGGAAACTGTTGCAGTTTTTCAATTTTTTTTTACCTGAAACATCTCTGGTCATGGTGAATCTTCACATAATAGGCCTGGAGCTTCATGAATACATTAAGCAAGATGTAGTGATTGCTTCAGTTATAAGTGCTGGTGCAGCAGGCAGAATGTGTGACAGGAATGAGATCTTGAGAAACTGGTCTACAATCTGTCTACAGTTATAAGGAATTGACAAATAAGCAAGAAAACTTTGATGTGAAGCCTGTTTTTTATTAATTCCGTACATGAAGGAAGTGCTACAGGTAAAGTATAGACATGGTACAAGATACTTGTACTAATGCTAATTAAGTTATCTGATGAAAACCCTTTTACCCATCATTTATTAGGTTCTATGTGACGGCTTGATAATATACACAGAATACAACCCACCTTCCATTAACTAACTTGGAATGGGGTGAGTTTTTTGCTTTTCAATAAGAATCAGATTAAATGTCTATGCTGTGCTATTTATGTTTTTTAAAAAATATCTATTTATCATCTATCTATCATAAAGAAAAAGAAATATTTCAGAACTTTGTAAGATGTTACAAGTACTATGGATATAGAAATATGCAAAGATATGTGGTTTTGTGTTTTGTATGGTCATCTCTTTCAAATTTGTTTGTAGCACAGCCTTTTGACCTCAATATTGGATCTTTGTACACAATGATAACCTGATTTGCTTCTATGCTGAAGTAAGTTGTTTGTTTGTTCCAGAAATATTTGAAAGATACTATTCATGCTCTCAACTTTCCTTCATGTCTCTCATTCTCATTTCGCAATTCTGCCAGATAATTTTGATTTGTTGTATTGCTGAAATAATCCTTGGAGGAAAAAACAAACAGTTATTGCCTATATCTTTAATGAGAAACTTCTTGTATAACATGAAGACTAATTTAGATGAACACTGCAGGTATACACAGAGAAAAAGTAATATCTTTTGCAAAGAACTACCATAAAAAATCTTTGGGGAAGATACAATCTGCCTTGTACAGAAATAAAGCCAATTTTATTTCCTACTCTCCCTTAAATGTAAGCTGCTTAGTGGGGTATGTAAAAAAAAAAAAAAAAAAAAAAAAAAAAAAAAAAAAAAAAAGAGAGATAAAATCTAGAGATTAAGAAGCCATATGACACATAAATCAAAAGAACAGAAGGGGTTGAGAATGAATTTATAAAGAAGTAATTTTTAGCATTCTCTATAACTGGTCTGCTACAGTACTTAACTGTTATCTGCTTTTTTTAGTTATCACCATCTTTCTGGAACATGATGGATAATTGTACTTAGGAATTTGAAAGTAAAATGTGGTATTTGCATAAAGAATTCATTTTTAACTCAATTTCACCTTTACATTTTTTAGCCTCATCTTTTTAGAAAAAGGCACCTGAAATGCAAAGTTAGTTTTTGTAAGGGCATATCTTACATTGCTACAAATCACAGGACCTTCTGACTTTTGAAGCATAGGTTCCTACCCTATACAAGATTTCTGTCCTCTCTGTCACTGTGACAGCAACCTCAATTTGATACTATAATGTAGCTGACTAGAAAAGCTGGCACAGTTTTTTCGAGGATTAGAAATGAAGGTAAGAAATGTTACCTCAAAACATATTCAATATTTCTAAAGAGAATGAGGGAAGAAAACATAAAAAACTTCAGCCTTTAAATAATACAAACTGCTGAAATAGGCACATCACACATTTAATCAACAATAGAAGCCCTTTTGTGGAGAGCAATTTATCACCATGTAGACAGGTGATGGGTCACAGGAGAACCTGTTTTTCTGCATGAGTCTGAAGAGGTAACTGCTCACATGTAACACTGAGGTTGCTATACCTGAGAGATTTAATAAGGGATTTAGTAGGGCATATCCACTCCTGGATTATACCTCCCTTTCAAACTTTTACATAAACCAGCACTTAAAAATATGTGCCTGCTAAATGCTCTGGTCTCTACTCTCCAGCAAAGGTAGACAGCTTTCTGGGCTAATGCAGTTTTTTCCCAAGAACTGTTCTGCTTTCTGTTGTGCACCTTTCAATTTAGCCTTTGAAAAATAGTCCCTCCATGGAAATATCACACTAATAAAACCACGCTGTATCAAATAAAAATAAAATTTAAATTTCCATGTAAATAGTTGCCTTGCCATATCTCTCAGTTGATATTATTTTGTCTCAATTGAATAATTTCTTTAAAATTCATATCACTAACATTCCTTTTCTCTGCTGCTTTGATTATGAGTAGATTTTTGTAATGCTTATTCTTGCATTTGAAGGTTATCTATTCTTTTCCTTACACTTATTTGGTTTTATCCACCTGTGGTCCCACCTCCTACTCTAGGACTGTAGGGAGATCCTCAGCAGAACTGAGATGGAATAGCTCTGCTGTCTCAGAAAAAGCAGGGAAGTTAACACAGAAAATGGCAAAACTTCACCTCATTTCAAACCTGAACACAAGAATTGGGTTAACACATAACAATTCATGTCTCAAATATAAAAACAAAAAATTGAAAAGCACTGAAAGAAACTTACATAAGCATTAAAGCAACAGCAAGAAATGTAACTAAATATACATGTAACCTAAATTTTCCATGTTTCAAATAATGCTATTGACATTCACTGATTTGTTGCTTGCATACTCCCCATACTATTTCATTCATGCCTTCTGCTTTGCTGCATGTTCAAAAGCTTCCAGCTTTTTTTTTTTTTTTTTTTTGCTGAGCACTGCTGCAGTTACTGAGGTCCTTTGCTTTGCATGATTTTAAAGACAAGTGGTGGGATTCATCTTGCCTTGTTTGGCTGCCCCAGATTGAGATGCATAGGTCTTGGTTGTTTCTTTACTTTTTTTATCAACAATTCAGAAAACAACTACCTATACAGCATTACATTATATTGCTACACATTACATTAATTTTATCTTAAGAAAGGGCATGTAATTATTTTATCTACTGTTATCTAATTCCCACCACAAATTATCAAGGAAATCAAGACATCTTATACCCTTAGATCTGTCTTTAAGATGGTTGAGTGTCATGGATTTAATCTGTAATTTTCATTTTTTTTCAGTATTTAATTTTATTTATGATTTAAAAATTTGTCATGCAGGTAACTTGAAGAGGAGGGGTGAGGTATTACAAACATTGTTCTGCCTATGGCTACAAGTACCTAGAAAGGTGCATGTAAAGTGGATCAGACTGCAATCCACCCTCCATTTTCTGGTATCTTTCTTTTTTTTTCATCCTAACATCATATCCTTTACTCTTGACTCCATAATTTGCATTGTCCCGGAAAAGCACAGCTGTCAGTTTTTGAATCAAAATTCAGCCTTTAACATAGCTTTGTTTCAATCTGAGAATATGCATAAAACTTAGAAAAATATACTTTTCAATTAGAACAATGAGCAACAATGCTCAAGATGGAGTCACTCGTATATATGCATGTGTAACTATATCTCCTGCAGTTTGAATTTTGTAAGAGATTTTCAGCTGACTACTTTAACTTTCAAAAGGACTTGTCACGTAGATCCTCAGTCATCTGGAATACTTTTGCAAGAGCTTCATTTTTTTTCCCTGAAGCTTGCTCCCAAACTTTCATCCATCAGTGCTTGAGGCACAAGCCTGTGTGGGGGCCCTGGTCCACTCAAACTACACAGCCAGAAATCTGAACATGCATCAGGAACAGATAATTTTGGAAATTGCCTATTCGCCTTTTCCCAGTGGAGTAAGTATTTTACACATTTAGCTACCACATTCAGAAGTCAAATGCCTTTATTATGATTGCTCATTGCCAACAGTGTGCTCTGCACTATGAAATAAAAAACACTGCAGGTAGGGTCTTCTCTAGGGACAAAGAATGTTGTTTTCTAGCTAATGGCAGGCAGTGAGACTGTAGCAATTTTTGAAGGCAAAATACTTTCCAGGGCTTTACTACTACAATAAAAAAAGATCGAAGTCTCTTAAACCAGACAGTGCAATCCTCACAGCTCCCTATTAGAGCAGAGTTTTAATTTCTTTTGGATGTTCGGATCTTGTGGACACAACTCTAGACAATTTCTCAAAATAAGTCAATACTGACATTACATTTTGCCATTTTTACTTGTTTACAGAGGAAGCTCTTGTCTTTCTGTATATTTGGAGACGGGAAGTGCAGTTGCAGTACAGTGACACGTCCTTTGTCATCCCATATGTCAGAGTCAGAAACAGCACCTACACCTTTGAACAGCACACAGTCTGTATCCAGCAGCTACATCCTTTCAAATGGTGCTTTGGAAGCAGTGCAAATGGATGCAAATTTTAGTGTGGTAGAGTCCCATACTAAAAGTGAACTCTACGCACATTTATGCAACTGCATCATGTCAGTGAACTCAAGAAGTCTACTGAACTGTGTCTAAAAGGCAGCAGTTGTACTGTCAATCCTCAGCCTCTGCAGATGACATCTGGAAGCATTTGCAAAAATCTGAGATCCACAGCGCTGCTTTTCCTTTTGGCTCTTCAGTTACTACAGACTGACACATAAAGCACCTGTGAACTATCTCCTGTTGTTCTTTAAAGATAAAGTGCTGAACTTTCACACACTTGCATTGCATTAATTCTCAGTGCCATGAAGTGGATCTTTCAGCTTTCTAGAATGAAGGTTGAGTTTGGTAAATAGCTACTGTAAAGTCAGTTCATAGCAAACACACTGCAGATACCTGCAGACAAAAATGAGAAAATATAAAGGTGTAATTTTCCAACACTGTAAATGAGGAAGAAACTTAGGAACAATTATTATTCCATTTAGTGATGGATGGTAGTATTTTTCAACAGTGTTAAATTATTTTAAAAGGGGCTCTGGGTTCATAGCAGTGAATTGCTAATTACAAGAGCAACTCTAGTCAGACTGGAGGGAAGAAATACTCAGAAACTGTCAATACTAACACAGTGAGCATGGACCACACTCATCCATGGAGCAGGTAGTAATGATATCAGAAAATAGTCAACCATGTATTTACCCTTATCTGTTGCAATATAATCATATTACCCAGAGTTTTAAAGAGTCCTATTGCACTTTTTTGAATCCAATTTTAGACATGAGCCACTGCCACTGGCAATCTTACTAGGCTTAGTAAGAACTTGTGCTTTGTTTGTAGAGATATCCTTTTATTAGAGGTGGAGGATTAAACATTACTATTGGTACTAGTATTGGTATTAGTATTAGTAAAAAAAAACTAAAAAACATAACCACTCAAACCAAACAAAAACATTGTGGAGGAAGATTAGGCTGCAAAAGGTTTATTTCACTGCTGACAAGTTTAGAGTGAGGTTTTCACAGCTACTAATACTGAATTGTGCTAAATCATCTGATTTGGCTTGCAGCTCACAAAGTATACAGAATTACCTTGCTAGAGCACCCCATAATAATCAATTTCCTATTTCTTTCTTTCTCTTCTGAACTGACACTTCTCTAAAGAATGTCTGCTTTATGGTGGAAACTCTGTAACTGGTAAAAATTCCAAGTGATTTGTCAACAATATTAATATATATTAGAAGGGTATGTGTGTTTTCTCTCTACATTCTGCCTGTAAATTTATTCTTCACATTTGCAAAATTTCAGCTATGGAAAAGAACCATTCAGTATTATGGCAATATTTCCATACCACACCTCTGCCAAGACTTGATTGGTCCCAATAATGCAATTTTCATTACATTGCCCAGCATCTTAATCTGTAAATAACATTTTTTATACTGATACTTTACCTACATTTAAGGCTGGTAAATCTTGTGAATTTAAGAAACCAGGTTCTGAGGGAATTGATATTCCTAGCATGAAAGCTGCCATGTAACAGGGCTCGTGTCTAGGGAGATGATAGGAACACCTTTTTCTGATGAGGCCCTATGAATATTTTTTTGGCCTTAAATAGGTTAATTCCCTGATAGCTTCTCAAAGATACTGTTGAACTGAGACCACAAAAGAGCTTTTCTATGTTATTTTCACTATCTTTAGTATTTATGAATGTTTGTGCATGTTTTTGAGGTGCTTATGTGAAGTTTGAAGAATGTTTGTTTTTAAGTATTTTTTAGATTAAATAGCCAAAGAGGGTAGTCTGGTTTTGCACTCTCCCCAAATTTCTGCTGAGTTTCTAAGGCCAAAAGATATACTTTCTAATTTATTCTATTAAACAGACTCTGCTCAAAGCTGTAGAAATATAAGATCTTTTTCTCATTGATTACAGCTAAACTTTTATTCAGTATAATTTTGAACGTCTCTGTTGTTTCTGGGGCTTACTCTCATTAATGTTATTTCAATATTTTTCTTTTAGGTTTTTTTCTCTTCAAAGAAAGTCTCTGTAATTTGTCTTGAAAGCTCTAGTCACATAGCCAAATTATTTGCATTTTTTACCCAGTGAATTGCTTTAGGCAACTGCTTTAGGAGTTCTCATTTTGTGCAATCTTCAGACCCTCTTTAAGTATGAAAAGGAAGGAGAAGAAATTCATAGTCAAAATCATTCAACTGCAGAAACTTACACAATTGCAAATTTTATGGAGAATTTAACCTACACTAGAGCTGGTTGCACAGCTGCTGCATGTTTATACTAATGTGGGTTCCAGTTTTTCTCCAGATCCAAGCCCCAGTTGCCCATATTCTGATATGTCAGCTGATGTTCAGATTCTACTCTTGAGTGAGCCAGCTGCCTTCCCTGGCAGGAAAGTGAGGGATTGCATTCCAGTCTTTTCCCTGCAGACTGTAGAGGGACCAGAACCATTTGGATTAAAGCCCTTTGCAGTGTCCCTTTCATATCTTCTCATATCTTTCAGACTGAACTGTATTGTCCTTGCTGCCCTGACCTTATTTTTTTGCTGAAGAAGTTCTTACAAGGGGGACTGCAAGTTTTCTGCAGTAAGTTTTGGGTGTGTTTTCTGTGTGCTTCTTATGTAAAGAGTGTGATTTGTATCACTGTGAAAAAAAAAAAAAAAAAGGCCTCATTTATATTTTGAATGTGCCCACAGATAAATTCACAACATCTGGTGTGAATTCTGTGGCAGAAAAAGGAATCAGACTCCTAGGATTTCCCATGCCTTAGCCAGCAGGGAAGCCACACAGATTTTTTTCTGTTTGTTTATTTTCTTTTTTTTCTTCATTTTGTTTTTAAAATAAACTCAAGAGTGTTTGTTCTCTGTCATGTTCTATTTTATCTGTAATGAATTGCAAAAAATATATAACAAGGAATCTACAACTAAGACATCTCACAGGTCAGGCAGCTTTAATTAAGTTTTAAGGCAAGTCCTAACTGAAGCTTGAGTGAAAGGGAATCCCAGAATCCAAAGAATGAAGAGAAGACCTTCACTCACAGCTAGGTCTGAAGTCCCAGTAGAAAAAAAAAAAAAAATCAGGAGTCTAAAACTTTCAAATCAATTCTGTAAGAGAGCCTTTAGAACCATGCTCATTTCTCCTGTAGTCTGCATAAATACACTACTATGTATGATGATTCTAACATTTGTGGAAGATTAGACAGGTGTATGCACTTTGATTAGAACCAATGTTTCATGAGGGTCTGACTGGTTGGTAGGACCCAGCCTCTAGGACACAAGAAACATTAAGAGGCATTAAGGCATTCATACATCCTCACCTTCATCATTCACAAGTTACCATGAGAAGCCACTTCTAGGGCAAGCGAGGGAGACTACTCTGCTGTTAAGGCTGTGCATATCTCAAATAAGTTACTTTTTGAGTTTTTAAATTACTTGATTATGATTTGTTGTTGTACGATTTGGAGCATTTTTTTTTAAACATCTTTTTTCCCTCAGTTTACCAAGTTATAAAGATAGTACCCTGGCACAGTTTTTCTTTCCTATGAAACTGGCATGAAATATTATTGAGTATTGAATTGCATATTATTGCATTAAAGAATATTGTTGGATTCGGATAAACATTTTAACTTCTATCAAGATCCACAAGATCTTTTTGCATCAAAATAATATCGAGGATGTATAATTTTTTTGTTCCAGAATCATCTTATATTTGCTGAAAAAACAGCCTCTGTGATATATGAAGACTGATGAATAAGAGCCTTCTACTGCCATAAGCTCAAGAAATGTGTAAATGACATTTTGTGTTATACTTTTTGTACTTCCAGTCTACAGGAACAAGAACCTTTGTTTGTGGCTAAGAAAATGGAAGATTAAATGAGCATCCTTCCCCAAATTTTTATTCCAAGTTTTTGAAAAATATTTTCCTAAATTTTAGAATCATGTTTCTGCACATTTTTTTTAATATCTTCTATCCAGAGATCCAAAAGTGGAGTTCAGATTCCAAATATGAGGCTGAAAATCACTGTGTCCTGGTTTGTCTTTGTAGACCTATTAGAACTGCTTAAATCTACCCAGAGCAGGACTGAGCTTTTTATAGAAAGTTTTGACAGGTCAACACAATTTCTCTAAAATGAAACACCATTTATTATCTATCATTACAGTAAATACAGGGTTTTACTCAGAAACTCATGTTATTCTTTGTCCCCAGTAGAGCAGGACAGTTTAAAACCATGATGAATTATCTGTTTTGAAATATTTTTCTTCAATGACATTTCACTTCAATACATTTGTATCTTTAAGAGAGTTGATGCAAGCTCTATACTTGTGAATGCTTCACTGTTATATGGTATGATTAAGAGCTCTTCTTCAGTGAATCTTCCTCTTTGGGAAATCTTTATCTGATTTGATTAAATACAATTCAAATTTTTTTTTTTTTTAAATAATACTAACACTCTCTTGGAGTCAATGCAAATATAATCCAAAAAGCATTTATAAACCACACCTTATGTGTCACATAGCTAAAAGAGCAGTATAAGGACACAATACTAACAAAGCCAGAGCTTTTTATTTACCATAAAATGATTCTCTAATTAAGAGTTTCTTGGTTCAGGATTGTTTTTGTTTGTCTTTTGTTAATTTGTTTGGTTGGGATTTTTTTTGTTTTACAAGTACAAACAGATTTGCAAATAATACATCTGCAGTTGTCCTTGAAAGCAACACACAATAAGTGGAACAATGCCACTCAAAAGATTCTTTCACTATTTTATGTACTTGAGATATTCAGAATCAGCCTTGTACTGTACCTTGTTCTCTCTTTCTCTTAGTGAAGCACTTGCACCAAGTACCTCAGCAGGTAAAGATTTTCTCTTCTTTTTTTCTTTTCAATGTCTTTGCTTAAAATGTTTTTCCAAGTGATATAAAAGCATACCCCAGGCAATATATCAACAAGGAACTAGCTGATAGAAAAAGTATCCTTAAAATAAATTCTCATAAAAACATAGTGTATTGACTGTAACACTTTCAGTAAATGACTGAGATTTTTGAGAAATAAATTAAGGTGTTTTTAGAAAACTCTCTGTTATGAAGAAATACACTTTGCAGGTGAATTTTTGTTGTGTATTATAGAAACTGTTTTGCTTTTGCTTTATGTCAAAATAGTAGCAATATAAAGCATTCAGAATTCCTTATTTTTATAAAGTACTAATAATTCTATGAGAAAATGAACAGTTTCTTGATTCAATTTCATTTGAAAGATTTCTAGGATGGAGGGAAACTGAACTGAAAAAGAAGCCAAACGTAATTTTCATTTAAGGTACATAATTAACCTGGTTCGACCTGAAGCTGACCTTATTTCGAGAAGTTGGGACTAAATAACATCCCGAGATAATTCCAACCTGAATTATGCTACAATCCTACAATTTAGATATGATTTCCCACAGACTTGAGACAGAGTTAAGACCAATCCTTTCATCTGCTGGACCACTTCTGAATCACAATTAAATTTCTATAAATATCATATAAGGCTGTCATCAGAGATATTATTTAGGATTAATGGTGTATAAAATTGCAATGCTGATTTCACACCTTTTTCCAGCCACTTTACAAGGCCCAATTAAAGCCATAATGAATATCTATGTGCTATGGATTTGGGGAGCCCTAAGACCAGAAACTCACAGTTAGCCTAAGGAGTAAAAGGGTTTATTTCCTTCTACTTTGTGCTGATTAAGTTGATTTTGGAATACAATCTCCTATTTTGGATGTCCAGTGGACTTCTGGAGACTTTGCACTGGGAAGTGTAAACAGGTCAAAATAGTCACCTCTGGTAAATCCTCCTCTCACACTGCATAGATTTAAAATCTCAGCTATACATTTCAATAAAGAGGGATGATATGGTTTCTGACACACACAGTCCAATTAGTCTAAGCTCTGCCTATGCCCAAACATCGAGGCTTCTAGACCATCCAGATCAAAAATGTCCTGGAAATTGTGCCAAAATATCAACAGTATGGGTGCCCATCCACTCAAGGCTTAGGTATTAGTATCTTTAAACTAAGAATAAACATACATCATGAAGACAATTAAAAATTTTTCTTTATAAATTTCTAAAACCATTTCAAAAGAAAAATCTGGAGAGATAAAGATTACTATAAAAGCAATAGGTGCTTAAACCCAGGTCTGTATGAGAGCTGTGAGAAAGTACTAATGTTAAAATGGGAAATCTCATTTATTGGAAAAAAAGTTAGATAATGAGTCAGAAGGCATGTGTAACTATTGTTAAAATGTAATTAAAATCTAAAAATACACCATAGCTGCAAGGAAGAAAAAAGAACACAATTCATACAATAATGCAGGAAACAGGAGGTGGAACAGCTGGGTGGAACTGAAATTTTTGAATATCTGTGATTAGTTAACTCCGTTCTTAGTCATAACATTTGGGTTTAGAGACAAATGTCTCCAAAGCCTTGCAGTGTGAAGAGCTTTCAACTGAAATTCTGTTATATTTGTCAGAGAACTAGATGTGGCAGCTTCAGTTTCATAAATAGGAATATGTGTGTTTATTTGGTGAGACCAAGGTCAAATGTTAGGGACTTCAAGGGAACTGATAATCACTAGAACTACACATGTTAAAATTATCTCTGTTAATTTCAACTCAGCAGACTTCAGTTATTGTCTACTTCTTAGACAAAAGAAGGATCTCCCTAGAAGTTTTCAGGGGAAAAACGGAAGTAAGGATTTGGAGGTCTCTTTCCACCACTGCCAGCACTGGATTAGGGGGTGGGTCATGGCTGAGAGCTTCCTAACATCCCTACTGCAAATGGGGGTGATTTGGAAACAAAGAAATAAAGAAACAAACAAAAAGCACGACAAAACAACACTAGCCTCTTGAAAAACATTTAGTAAAGTACTTTATTGTCCTTTCATTCCAACCACATTTTTCATATTTGTGTGAATGCCATGATGTCTTTAGAATTTCCAAACTTTTTGTCTACTTCTGTTGTTACTTTATCTCGATTTCCAATTTTAAAACTCAGTCTGTGTTATCTCAGGACAAAAAGCTTCCCCTTCTTTTTTTTTTTTTTTTTTAAAATCAATCAGCTCATTCCTTTTTTTTCCCCAATTTTCTTATGTTTGATGAAGATTTTTTTACCTGATTGTTGCTTGGAAAAAATTCAGGAAAACTCATCTGACAGAAAAACATTGCTTGGCAGTGAAGACATGAGGTATATGTTAAAGGCTTGACATTGCTTGATTTAAAGATTTCTCTACCTAACTGAATAAAACTACTGGAGTACTGAGACTCAGAACAAATTTTCACTAATCTTACATCTAAGTAGTCTAAATTATGTTGATAATCTGAGTGTAAATAAAATGAAGAACCCTATCTAGTATCTCTATAATACTCTATCACTGAAAATCAAGCATATTTCAATAATCAGTGTTAACCCCTAAACAGCTATAAATAAAAAGATAATTTTAATTACTCCATATGAGTAAACTTGGTTTTGTCATTTTAACTACAATCATCAAAGAATAAAATATGTTTTACCTGGAAAAATAAGATGCATATTTTAAAAACTATTTTATAATTTTTATAATTATTTTGCTAGTTGTGTATTATAACAAAAGTACTATAAAATACAAAAATACTTGAATTGAGTGGTGGAATTCTAAAATATCATTTGACTTCAGTTCTATCTTTTTCAGTGAAAATATTGACAGATACATTTTAAATTTTCTCCTGTCTCATTCTGAACATGTATAAAACACATCTAATTGATGAACGTTAATCTAAAATGAGATATTAAATTTAGGTATTAACAGAAGAGTGAAATAATTGATTTATAAAAGGTATATTTTCTTTAAATTTAGCATGTACCCAAGATAAATTTCGAGAATAGCAAAGAAAACTCAAACTGAACCATTTCCAAAGTCAAATGCAGAAGAAAATGTAAAAACTAGAAGTGGGAAGAAGGACTCTGGAAAAAAATTCAAAATTAAAGTATATAAGTTCCAACCCATTAGATTTTTCTTCATATGTATTTTCTTACATTCTACCATTTGTTGATACTTGACATTAGGGGCATGATTTTAGTTGAAGGTAAGAGCAGAAAATGGCAGGGATGAGTGACAGAATAACTGTGTATTGAAGCAATTGTTCTTCCTTTTAAATACTCTCTTTCTGTAATTTTGAAACTCGTAATTTTTAAACTCATAATATGCCTGATTGCTTATGCATGTAGCAGCAGAATAGCTGCAGACTAATACTATTCCATACAGTAGTAGAGATGAAATTTTTAAAATTATGACTTTTCTACTTCCTCTCCAGCTGAAAGATCACACCAAGAAATTTCAAATAGAATTGCTGAACTGCCATTTTAAAGTAGTAATTAAGTAGCACATAACATGTCATTGAGAATACGAACAAAAGAAACATTTTTTTAAACTATCTTGTCTTTAAATAACCTCTATATTATATATCATTATTTACTACTGGTCACAAGGCTTGCACTTCTAGAATTACTACAGCAGTAATGTCAAAAATCAAAGCCTGGTACCTCAGCTGCTTCAAGTCAGATACCCCAATGGGCTTTGATGACTTGAGTCAGTCCTAGTGAATACATTCCTCTTTAATATCTTTGTTGGCTTTCAGTGTAGTTTAAAATTGAGCTAATTCACAGAGATACTCCGAAGAAGAGAAGTTTAAGCATCACCAACTTAAAAACATCAGCTGCCAGCTGTTTGCTGAATGTGTGAATATCATCTTTTTATTGGAGCCCATGATAGTGGTTCTATGATGAAATCTGAAGCTGAAGTGTGTTCTTTATATAAATAGGACCTAGACTGGGATGTGAGGCATGGGATATGAAGCCATATTAGATGTTTCTACAAAATAAAAGGAGACAGAGTTTTCAACTTGAAATTGTTAAAGCTGAGCATGAAAAGTTAAAGAGTCATATTCTGACTTTCAATATAACAGCCTCCCATGAAAAAAAAAACCTCTTACAAATGAGGTAAAATCTGAAATTCAAGTAATATTTTTTTTAATTTTTTTTACCCCCAGAGCTACACTATTTTAATTGGGTAAACAGAAACCAGATTCAGTTAAAAATACTTATTTCCACACTTATCTTTTTTCTTGAGGTTACTTTCTTAAATAAATCAGTTCATGTTAGCTTTAAAAATGCTCATATAAAGAATATCTTAGGTGCCAAATTATATTTATAAGGTTTCCTAGTGAACTATTGATTCAGACCATGAACGGCAACTGCAGGTGTAAAAGCTATGCAATTCATCACTCATTAAAGGTCTGACAATGAATACCTTCATGTTACTACAGTTAACTAGCCCAAAGGCTCACCAAATCTGCAAAGACTATCTGACTATTTTCCAGAAGTCTATTTTACCTAGAGGAGTGCAACAGAATAAGCACAAGCAGGACTATCATTCTTGTAGGAGGAACACATTACACCCTTTTGAAAATTCAGTGTATTGCAACAATGAAAAACAATGGGTAGCTAGTAATGTAATAGTCTTTCTTGAGATCCTTAACAGTTCGTTTAATGGTAATTTTTTTAAATCATAAATATTTGTTACAATGCTCAAAATTATATGTATATTGAAAGATTAACACTTTAGGGAATTTTATAGAGGACATATACAATGTGTAGACATTTAGATACTGACAGAACAAAGACATCTTTTATGTGTTGAATTGCAAAATAATGTTCCTGAAATATCACCAGAAAAGAGAGAAGTTCTTATTTCAGTCAACTTTTCAAGAACTGAGACAACTCAGAAAAGGAAGGGTATCAGAAGAGCCACATGAGAGAAATTTGGCACTATCTCCATCTTTGCTAATTAGACTCATTTCCTTGGACCTCTCATTTTTAAGTGAGATGCTCAATTACTCAGGTAAGCAATACATATGTCTTGTTTGTAATACCCTAGCAGGTATGTATATCTGCTAGTTAATATTATGGCAATAAATATTACCATAATAATGGACGACTACCATGAAAACGAGATCTTAATGAAGTTGTTGATTTCAAAGAGGTCTAAAGAATGGTCAGAGAGGCATCAAAATGGCAGGAATCTGTCTATGAGGCTGCCTTCTGGAGAACAGCACTTCAGATCCTGTCCTACACAAAGTGACAGCTACTTGCCTCCAAAGTAAAAAGCATGCAGTTCTATTGTTCCTGCTTCTAAGTAGTAACTTCTTGTCAAGAAAACTTTTTCTTGTGAGTCAGTGTCTACAGAATAAGAAAAAAAGCCATTTTGTGATTATAGTAAAAGACTTCCAGTGTGACCTCTGGCTGATTATTTGACCTGTCATCAGTGCTTTTCTAGGTGACAGGTCAGAGTGGCTGATGACCTGGGGCTTGGAAATTTATTTTCCTGTCATTGCTCTTGTTCTTAAAACCAAGATGAGTTCAGTTTTGGTAAATCGTTTCAATTAGAACCTTCAAGTCTGCAAAGCACTTATGCAAATGTTTAATTTCAAACATGTGAATAGTACTATTAACTGGTGGGACAACTCACATACCTAAAGCTAAGGACATGTTTAAGTGCTTCACTAATAACAGTGAAGGAGGGGGAAAGAACACCCATGACCTCCATTTATGTTATTGCTTCATTAATTTTTTATTTACAGTCTCTTTTATGGCATTCATCATCACAATATTGCAGCATGTCAAGAATATTAATGTTGCCATTCATTTGCCTTTGCTTGACAACTGTTATGCTTCACAAAAAAAGACAAAAAGAAGATCCCGCGGAACACTGCATGGCTTATGTAGATAATCATGACAATTTCTTAATGTAATTAGGAAAAAAGCAATTAAAATTTCACACAAATCCATCAGACCATTGAAATGATAACAACTTCAACTTTAGTGTGCTCTAAGTTTTTCAACAATCCTAATTTTCCTTTTTTTTTTTTAAAGAACAAAAACCAAAACACTCCCATATGATGGAGATTCTTTCTGGAAGCATCTCTAGCTGACCA
Source organism: Alethe diademata (assembly GCA_025584955.1). Taxonomy (NCBI): domain Eukaryota; kingdom Metazoa; phylum Chordata; class Aves; order Passeriformes; family Muscicapidae; genus Alethe; species Alethe diademata. The sequence continues at coordinate 91,161,347 of JANRMJ010000054.1, read as the reverse complement.
AAATGAACCAAAGGAAGCGGTCATGTTTTTTAAATGTTTGCTTAGAATCTACTAATTATTATGTAATTTCTTCCTTTGCTGTTCCACAGATGGTATGTTAAAGGTCCCACCCTGGGAACTCTATAGCGTTACGTGTACGACCCATGTATCTAATTCAAGAAACTCATGTTGCTTAAAATATTAGCAAGATAGGATAGTACTTCTTCATACAAAATTACACCCATGCCACAATAGAATGCATTTTGAAATCAGTTCTTTTGTGCTTCCTGTTTTTCTTCCATTTGCTTCTTTGGCTAACACTGGGAATGCAAATTTTAATGGCTGACAGTTCTACTGGTTGATGAATGTGAGAACTACGGAGTTGAATAAAAAGTAATGTCCAGTCTCTCAGGTGGAACTGCTGATTCTCTTGAGTGCTCTCCCTGAGTCTGTCCCCAATTCATTAGTGACAGAAAAGATTACTTAAATCTGCTTTTTAAAAATGTTATGAACTATAATAAACAAAAATGAAGTATGACATAATTAATCACTTAGGCAGGATGATTACAGTTTTCATCAAGCTAACTGAAAACTAAGTTTTACCATTATCAATTTAATATTGTATAGCAGAAATGTTTGCGATGAACTTGGATTTATGATCTACATTCCTTTGCAAGGATGAGGCTTAAGCCCTGTCATTTTCTGCTGAAGGCAACACTCAGTCAGCTAAGTAGCTTCAAAAAATGGATACTGTATTTAGGTTTGCTGACCACCTGGTGTTGACAGGCCAGTGTTGCATCTACAGACTGGTCAGTGTTGTACCAACAGCTTTCTGGAGCTTCAGGAATGTAGAGGAGCAGTTGGTAGTTAGCTCTGGTAATTGCCACCCCCCTCACATCCTGTCAGTGCTTTCTGAGCTGGAGCTGACTTACGAGCAGCCAGGCTGGACAGCACAGGCAGAACTGGCAGTATGTACTGTCCTGGTTCTGGCCAGGACAGGGTTAATTTCTGCAGCAGTAAGGAGAGGGTGTGGCTAGGAACTGAAGGTTATTCTATACAAGCTCATATCATTACTGGGGTGGGAGGATGGGAGTCTCTTCCAGGGAGGAGGAGTTCCTTCTGTTTGAGTAGGCATGGCAGAGAGAGCGGTGGGATAACGCCTGTTCCAAACTGGAGAGAGGGGTCAGGGTGGGATGGCTGCAGTCAGGTCAGGTCAGGCTCCGTGCTGAGCATTTAGCAAGTGGATGATTTGCCTGTCTCTTGTACACTTTTTTATTAATATTGTTGCTGTTGCTGTTCATTTTCTTATCACACTGCTGTTTCCAATTAATGGTCCATGTCTCAACCTGTGATCTTCAGCCTTTGTGCCTCCAATTCTCCTGTCCAGCCCTCTGCAGGGGGAGAGGGAGTGAGTAAGTGACTTATGGTGTGAAGAGTCTCAGTGGGAGCACAAAACTGGGGTGTCCCATTCCCAAACCATGACATATGCCTGCACACATCTGTGAGTACTTGAAGCTGAAGTTTCCCAGGTCTTCCACTGAGCTAAATTTGACTTTGAGATTTCCACTATTGGAAAGCATCTCAAAGTTGTAATACTAAACTTTAGTGAGCATTTGTGGATTGGTGCTAAGGGGTTGGGAATTTCACTGTTAAATAGTCACAAACTGGTTTTGCTACAGAAGCCTCAATAATTTTACTGATTAATGACTATATTAAATCATGAGAGATTTCTTGTAAGCTAATATATATCAGTTCCACCAAGA
>JANRMJ010000054.1:91142758-91157150 GCA_025584955.1 Alethe diademata | reverse complement strand
TCCTGCACCTGGGGAAGAACAACCCCTGCACCAGTACAGGGTGGGGGCTGACCTGGAAAGCAGCTCTGTGGAGAAGGACCTGGGGGTGCTGGTGGATATACATATATGTGTAGATATACCACATAGATTTGTATTTATGTATATGTGTGTGTGCATATATACATATCTATCTATCTATCTATCTATCTATCTATCTGTATATATATATACACATACATATACATATATGCATATACATAAATACAAATCTATGTATGTATATATACACTTATAATTTTTTTTTTAAGCAGTCCTGTCTGGTGTTGAGCTGCACCAAATCTTGTGATAACCAATATCATTTGAAACCTCTCAAAATTGTTTTCAGAAACGGTGTACAATGTGTAAAGAAAAAAAAATATATATATTATACTGTAAGTATAGATTCAGATGAGTGCCACATTGTTTTATGAAAAGTAAAATTCCTGCAATAACATAAGAATAAACCTTATAAACAATTTTCTCAGAAAATTCAGTTTCATAAGTCATTATAATGCATGTTCTATCAGGAAGAAGCTACTTCCAAAAAATGCCAATATTGTGACTTTCTGGAATGTTTTGCACAATAATACAAGTTCCTACTGATAATTTCAGTTTCATAGAAATTATCTAGCATGTACTAGGAGTTCAGAATGAGTAGATAACATGGTTCTTCATTTGTATACTTTGCAGGGAAAAAGTACCTATAATACTAGATCACAGTTATTCCAAACTACTAAAGGAAGTACCCATTCTCATTTATCCATTCTCAGACTAAACTCGTTCAATATTTGAGCTCCTGTGCTGAAATAGATCTTGTCTTATTTTTCTTTCATTGTTTTTCCCCTGTGTAGACTCAAGATACCTAATTTTTATCATACACAACACTGAAAAACTGCTGCATTTCCTAAAATGAGAAATAATTGTTACTGAAATAAAAATTTATGTTCTGTTTTTCCTTCCCAAACCCACTTTTTCTATGGTATGCATAATCTACATTTCTGTTTGAGGTAATTACTAAATTTTAAGGAGGAATGTAATGACACCAAATAAAGAATCTATAACATAGAAATAACTATTAGGCAAATTTATAATACTGTACAGTTAGATATTATGAGAATTGTAACTTTATATTGAAACTTCTATATAATTTATTAAAGTTTTATAAATCTGATAAGAATTGAAAGTAATAAATTTATTGTTGCAAGAATGTAAGTTTATGCAATGTTGAGAAGAGACAGTGATGGTTTAATAAAAGTCCTAACCTAAGCAAAGCAAGATTTGTAGGAAGGTTTTATCAGCTAACTAAAAAGGTGAAAAAATCTTTAAAATGTAAATACAATGGCAGTAGTGATATTGACGCTTTCTTTCAAGGCTGTAACACTTTCCTGATGATCTAGTATGATCATCTCTTAAGTAGCACATATAACTTTGAAAAAAATTGCCTTTCGTATATGAAAACTAATAAGTCTTGCATGATAAATGTCATTGCCAATCAAACATATAATCTTAAATAAGAATGCCAAGTATATTTAGCATCATGGTTTCTCCACAACATTGTGCCACTGACAGAAATAATGTTTTTCATGTGTACTTCAAGGTATATGTCACCTTATCTTCCATCCTGTGATTTTGCTCAACATCCATGCCAAGTTGCCAGAGTTTTTATTTTTCCAGTATCTGTTACTGGGAGCTTTGAGGTATCTACATTCTTTTTTGTCCACTGTCATTGATTTTAAAGGCTGACTTTCAACCTAATGTTTCAAAACAATGGAGACAATTGAGCATATTTTAAGGCTGTTGTTTTCTTAGTGTCCATTCTGATTTACAGTAAAAGTGGAACACCTGCTATGAATTGTAAGCTCATATTTGTAAGCTCTGGGTATACCCTTAATACTGGTAATAAAGAGAAAGAATATTCTTCAAAGGCTATTTGCCTTTTGTGTAATTTTAGCACTCACCTTTGCTATGAAAATACAAATCAGTTTTAAGCATTCTATTGTCTCTGATGTCTCTGATCTTGAAAGATATTTAATGGCAATTTATATGGCATTGAAATAAAAAGGCTGATAAAGTCTAGATTTCCATCCTTTATTCCAGTGGTAGGCTGTTAATCTGCTGTTGTTCTTCTCTTTTTTCTCTTTTCTTTTTGACAGTGACATTTTTTTTCTTAATTTCAACAACAAAGAACACATGCAGCATTGTATGTTCAATAGCATTGTATATTGATATACGTTTTAAATTTAAGACCATGAATTTGTAACCAGGGACTACTATCACAGGATGCTTAAGTCGTGAAAAAGTGAAACATGTGAAAAGTGAAATGTGAAAAGTGTCTTCTTATACACTTTCCATAGGGGAAGTTTTTTGGTAATTTATATGTAAGACCACATCTTCTCATCAGAATAAGTTGCTTTAAGCAGAACATGCTACTTTTTCCAGGCACATTAGCAAAGATAGTCTAAATTTATAACTACAGGTCTTGTGAGTGGTCACAAAGTTTGCAGTTTCAATAGTTAGTCAGCAAGACTATCTGTCAAGCACAAGTTCAATACTTTGCATAGGAAAACACAGTAGTGCTATGACACTGCAGGAAGAGTACCCTTGAGATATCATGCAGACATCTTAATTTATGGTAGCACATCTATTAAAGAAACAATGGGAAGTGACACATGCTTGAGACTTGAATTCTAAAAGTGTGATGGCATATTGCCTGCTATGGTGACCAAAGTTTTTAACTCCAAAGCATGGTGCAGTCCTTGAACTGAATTAAGTCAGTGTGGGAACACCATTTGCTGTAGGCAAAGGCTGCCTGTATTCAGAAGAGACAAGATGCTGTAATCTGTGTCTCAGAATTTTGATATCTTTAGATGCAAAAATAGATGAGAGTGGGGACAGGAGCTTCTAACGTATGAAACTGGAACATAAACCAAGATATGCTGTACTAAAACCTGGCAGCTTCAAAACAGGATCCTTTTTTTCTCCCCCTTAACAACAAAGTTAATCAGAAGAACAAGTTAGCAAGATCATAGTACATTCTCTGTGACTGGGAATTTTGGTATGGTGTACCTTAAAAAAGGAATCTCTATTTTGGTATGTGTGCTGGAGCAAACATGAGTATCACAATAGTATGCATATAATTTATAATTTTTTATCCAGGGGCTCTGTCCAAGAACATGAAGTTTTAAAATGACATGGAAGAATGTTACAAAAATAGGACTGAGAATTGCAATGGATGTGACCTATGGTTAAATACAGAAAGGATGTAAAAATTTCACAATACCAACATCTGACATTAGTTGTATGGATATAAATTATTCTTTTTTTTCAACTTGAAAAACACATTTAAACAATCAAACAAAATACATCATACTTGAATATTCAACAGCATATAACCCCCATTAAATTACAGACATTTATGAGATGAGACATGACCTTTAATTTGTTAAGGACAAAGTTTTGTCAGGCATTACTTTACGAGATTAGTTTTCTTCTGGTATGAAGAGCTATAGATTATGAGAACCTACTTTTGAAGAGTTCTACCCAGAATTTTCCTGCTTAAATTAATGGGTGCAGCTAAAGAAGCATTTTAAAAAATCAGTTAAATCAGGTTTCAGCAGAACTGCACATACATAATTTTTTCACTGAAATTAGGACAAAGGATAAAAGCCCTCTGTTCAAAATATGTTGTCTGTCATTATATTTTTATATAATATTAATAATAACAATTACACTAAATTGCTTTGGAAAATTAACCAGGTTGGGGGTTTTTGCGTGAGTTTGGTTTTTTTTTTTAATTTGTTTTTGTCTGGGTATGGGCCTCAGACTTAATGGAATCTTATGTCAAAATACAGGTCTAAGCTAGTTCAGGACAGAAAACCTATCAGATATCAGTGATGTAGCAATAATTTGATTTCTGCTTCTGAAACATAATACAAACTTATGAACTAAAAATAAACCTACTGATATTGCCTGTTTTTCTTTAGTGCTGATACTCTAGAGGAAAACAGAAAGATGACAGATATAACATGAAATGTCCCTGTGAACATTTCTAACAGTGTAGCGCTAACCAATAAACAATATTTTATTGCTGCCGAAGAGCTGACGTTTGCCAGCTGCTGGTTTTGAACTAATTGCTGTGATACAAATTGTTAGGCTGAATTCAGAGGTTCAAGTGTAGAACAATCTGTATTCAGGTGTAGTGGTGGTAAAAGAAAATTATTGTTAGAAAAGTTAACTTATAATTCAGCAAAATTTTAGGTTTTCCTGCTTTTGCCTAGGCAAATGTGGTCATTATTGTTAATCTTCAAGTATTTTCTGTCTTCTAACTCCATGGGGACGTCTGGGTTTTTCAGTGCTCTAGTAGTTACTAGAAAGATTGTGAAGTGACAAATCAGGACTGACATGATATTTTTACCACCAAGAAGCCAAAAAGAGGAGCAGTATTAAAAAAAAGCTGCCTGAGAAGAAAGGCCCCAGGCAGGAGGAAGATGAAATAGAGTAGCCTTAGGTAAACCCACCCTAAAACTACCAGGAGTTTTAGCATTACACTGGCACACAGATGTCCCAGGTGGAGTAGTGGGCTTTGAAAGTAGAACTGGAAGACCCAGAGTGAGGGTTTAAATGCAGCTGAAGTTAGGGGCTGAGTCACTGGTTTGTAGCTGTGTGAAGATGCTCTAAGCTCACATTTCTGTTCCAGGTCCGACATTATTTCTGTGCATAGATACTGCCCTCTTACTGATTTTAACCTGAACTTGAAATAAGGGTCCAACAGACAGATAAACTGAGTTAATTAATAGTCAAATATATTTTTCTTCTTGAAGCAGGTATTTGGGTTGAGCCATGAAAATATAGCTCCTAGAAGAAGTTACAATGTATCTTAGAACTAAAGACACACTGATTCCGTTCTGAAGCAGCAACAAAAGTAGACAACCTTTCAGACCATTAATCAAAGTGTTTGCAGTTTGTAAACAACAAACAAATTTTCAACAGCTGGTTGAAAGCATAATAAATACTGAACAAGGAAAATGAATCTGTTTCTGTTGCTTTCTGTCTCACCACTTTGTGGAGCTTGAATAACTTTTCCTGCCCAGAGTTAGACACAAAAGTATCATGTATTACACCTGCTGCTTCTTTAAAATTGCTTTCTCCCTTGAGTGTATCTAATTCCACAAGCAATGTGAATGCCAGTTTAAATTTAAGAATGTATGAGCTGTGACTTGAAAAGATACAAGAGGGAGGTGACTTAATTTTATCCCCTGGAAATTGGAAGAATTTTTTTTGTCTTTTATTTTTTTCTTTGTTTTTTTCTTCTTTTTTATTTTTTTTTATTTATTTATTTTAAATAGGAAGACAGAATGCCTCTTCAGCCAAAAATGAAGACCTGCTCCAACCCTTCAGCTTTATAAGTTGTGTTTGTCATCAAGGCGGTTATAAGTTCTGTAATTGCAACTTCTTAGCAATGTGACATACAGAGTGAGCTTTATGATATGGGAGAGGTCAAGCTGTAATATTCATCTGCATTAAATCCTCTAAATTCAGCTGCACTGGTGACTAATGTCCACTGTGAACGCAGAACTGCTTGTCCTGAAATTACTGGAAACTGTGCTTTAAGAAATTTAGTCTTTGAAATAAGACTGGCAACTTATTATGTCCTCTGTGAATCCTAGATACTCTCAGATAGAAAAATGAGTATAGGAAGGTAAATGTTTTACAAACTTGTGGCAAACATGAGAAAACCAAGAAAAATGCAATGCAGTCCCGAGAGCACCAATCGCTAGAAGGTGCTATGAAGAATGTATAGGACTTTGTAGATCAAGGGCTTCATTGGTACCAGACAAAATGCCTGAATTTCAATGTAGACATTTATCAGTGAATTGCAGAAGAAGTAGTGCAACATATTCTTTCAAAGCAGTGCAACATATTCTTTCAAAGCTATGGCAGCTTCTCCATCCTTGAGTATACAAAACTTAACATAGCCCACAAACATCCACTGTCACTGCAATTAAGAGTTCTAAGGATGGAAAGACTAACCCAAAAAAAAAAAAAAAAAAAAAAGACTTGATAAATAATAATGAATTTAGAGAGAAGCTCAGACTCTCATATGTAGGGTTCTTACCTTAGCAAAACTCAAGGTTAATCTTAATTGAGCCACAGAAATTTTTAACAGGACAGGACAAGTGCGCCAATCTCTTTCAGCTAATTAAAGGGAAAGAATTGGAAGTTACAATCTCAGGCATAAGTGAGGAAAAATAGATTACAGTAATGGGGCAAAAAACCCCTTTATATTTATCTGCTTAATACTTCAGATTTTTTGCCTAGAGCCATGCCAATATCTTTGGAGAAAAGCTGAAATTGAATGTCACTGTTGTAGTAGTCTTTGATATATTATTTTCTGTTTGTGTGTTCATTCAGAGTGAGGCAGCTAAAACCTTCACTTCCTTTTTTTTTTTAAACCAGTTTTTTTTTGTAACACCCTTTTATGAAAAAATACAAGTAGTCCCCAGATTAATAATTAATATTTACTCATATTTTTGAGACGATAAGTGAATAGACTTTGCATTTTGGTGAATTTCCCTGTTTTAGATCAGCCTTATTTCTTTGCTTGTGGATTAGCACTCTTTCCTTACATAGAGACTTGATAGTAAAATTAAAAAAAAAAGAAAAAAAATTGTCAGACAATCCAAAAAATCATTGGGCCTGACAGAGAAAAATATTTAAGCCTTCACCCTGAACTCTATTTTTAAGTGCTCTGCTGATATGGAGTCATTATAAATTAAATATTTTCCCCTTTTTATTTTTTTTTAAGACAAGTGTGTAGATTTTAACCAAATTACTTTGGCTACAAATAAAAATCACTCAGCTTCATGATCATAAATAATGCATTTTTATACAGAGTGCAAACTCAGTAGCATTTATAATCTGCCCACAGTCTTCCTAATAAATTAGGTCAAATTAATAGTTGATGTTATGCATACTGACATGAGTGAAATTACATTAAAGTTTAATTTGGCCCACTGCTTAAAATTCAGTTTTGAACCTCTAGGGTTAGACAATTTGCATTATGAAGAACTGATTCTGTATTAAGGTTACTTTTGACTATGCATGTTCAGAAGTCCGATTTAAAGCTCAGATATAGAAATGATGATCAATAGATGACCAATTTTGAAAAGGAGAAATTATAATAATATTGATAATAACCACTGTGAAACGTCTCATTTTCTAATTGGCTGTCACTGCTTCTGAAAAGGCACAACTCATTGCACACACAGTTTGAGACAGAGCCCCTAAACAGAACTCTAAGGCAGTTGTGTATGAGGGGAGAGCAGTGTTGCCACCCCCCCAAAGGCAGGATAACTGAAGTTCTTTTTAATGATAGAACCCTTTGACTGGATTAGAGTGAAAGGATTCTAAATGGCTGATATTTATGAATTTACATATCGTGAGTTTATTTCAGAACAATTTGGTTGCAACAGAAAAGAGGTATGTTACTGGTTTGTTATTTATAGAAATATAGCAATATAAAATGGAAACATAAGTCTTCAAAAGTGTATAAAGAAGGAAAGTGTAAGGCAGAATAAGAGTAGAAAGATAACCCCATCTGTGAATCCAGTGAGGATTCCATCACTGCAGTCTCAGTGTCTGTTTGTTGAAGTGATAGTTAGTTGCTGTCTTGATCCTTTGGGGGTGGGGGAAACCCACAAAATAGAGTCCAATGGGTTAATATACCTTATCATGTATATTAATTATCAGGTTCATGTGGGAATGCCCAGGTGGGAAGTTGTACACTGTTGTAGTACTGTGAACCATGTGCTCTGGAAGAAGGACCCAGAAATGAGTCTGGAGATACTTTGACAATTTATGACACCTAAGACATGGCAAGTGTCTTTCATGTCAGCATAGATGAGCCAGGTAAGCCTCATCAGAAGGGATGAACACCTCCAGGACTACGTGTGAATGTCCCAAAAATTCCCCTGGGTGTAGGGGAGCAGTTTCACACCTGAGCCAGTTGTGTCAGAGAGTTGTGTAAGGAAGGACATTGGAATGAAAAAAAAACAAAAACATTATCCCACCTAGCAGGATCTGCTTCTTATCAGCTTCGTTCCTTATCTGTCTCAAACCCCAACTTTTTGTTAAACAGATTGGTCTGGCATGGTCATCCTCTGGTTCTGCCCTCTGCACCTGGGCTGTTCTCATGCAGATCAGAGCTTTCACCACCACATATCCTTCTTTCTTCCTCCCCTTCAGCTGGGGATGCAAACCTCAGCAAAGCACTCTGATGCTTTTGCCAATGGCCAATGGTTTGGCCGCTAACTCTTAACATTTCAGTCTCTCATAGGCAGTGAATATAATCTACCTTGATGTTAGCACCACCTGTGAAAGCATCTTTGTATCTAAGCCATGTTGTTATGGTCTAGCTAGGTGAATTATTAGATTTAAGCTTCTACAGTAGCTGGACTGGGTACTGACTAACTTGGGAGCAGGCTTACTGAAAAGTGCCAGGGTATCCCAGTGAACAGCAAATTGAAAATAAGAGAGCACTGCGTCCTCCCAGGAATGAAGTTGAACAGCACACTCTGTTAGAAATATTGCTGGTATATGAAGGAAGTGATTACTCTCCTCTAATAAACAGAGAAAATATGGAGAATAATGCATCCAGTTTTGCTCTTCCCAATACAGGAAAGACACATATAAACTGAAGTGAGCTCAGAGGATGGCCGTGAAGGGCTGAAGCACTTGCCTCAGGAGGAAAGGCTGAGCAGCTGGAAAAGTCAGGCTTGTACAGCCTGGAAGTTATTTGTCTGAATAGATGTGGAGTACATGAATCAAACACCATATGAAGGCAGGTCAAGGCACCTGCATAGCTAATATGACCCAGGATTTATAGAAACCTATACCCATCTGGAGCAGCAGGTAGAGGCCAGGCAGGATCAGATGAATAAGACAGGTCTAGAAGCTTATGTTTGAGCAACTGTTTACTAAAATAGTGACTAGTAAGTGGTAACAGGACCCCTAGTGACTAACTGTTGGTACCAAGTGAATCCAAAAGTAGCAAGGATGAGATAGGGTCAATTGGTAGGTTAGGTGACACAGTGGCACACCTAAATGATACTTATTGCATTTTCATATGTGATGCTCAGTGCTGTCCAAAACGTGTAACCAGAGAAATCTAGTAAAAACTAGAAAAGGAAGCCAAAAGCACTGTGAGCATATGTAACTTACTGATGGTTCAATATACTGTTAATAGTACATTATTATCAATAAAATGAAAGAACTGAAAAAGAACAAGAACCAAGGATAGGCTTAGTCCAGAGAGCTTTCATTTCACAAAGCTAAAGCACCTGAAAAGGAAATGCAATGAGAAGGTTTCTCAACTATAACTAATATTGTTAACTAAAAAATTAATTCTCCTTTTCTACCACAACACCCCTCTATAGGTAATTGTGAAGCCAGTTTTAAAATACAACTTTTCATCAAAATACATATAACTTTTCATCAACTGATTTTCATCATACAACATATTTCCTACTGTGACTTTTTCTTTAATGTTCCATAAGTATCTTTGAGGAACATTGGGCATATGTAGAGAATATGGGGAGATGATGGCTAACAAATGTGAAACAAATGATAAACAATTAATGTAGAAATTATATTACCTATGAACTAGATTTTTCCTGCTCTTTCACATCTTTGAAAAATTTGGATATAAAATTTAATGAACACAATTTTACTCTGAACGAGGGCATTTGTTTTTTGTCAGAGAAAATAATAAGTGCAAAATTAAATATCAAAAGTTAAAACATCCATAAAAAAGTTCCAGTTGCATATTTGCTGACATGGCACTGCTTACAAACCCAAAGAAGGGCAAAGGTGATGTTGCTATATACATTGAAAAAATACTTTATAAGGCACTAATTCATCCAGTTTAAGGAAAAAAATTGAGAGACCAAAGTATGGCATTGTTTCTCTTTTCTCAGAACAAATAGTGCTGCAGAAGTTAGGTGGTTTAAGAGTTTAGAATTTAGTTTTTTAGAGTGGTAGTTGTATATAAAGTCTCTCACCTGTCCAAAATATCTTTCACTTCTTTTTGTTGATCTTCTTAGCCAGTTTAGGATTTCTGATACCATTAATTTTTTTTTTTTTTTTTGCTTCTTACTAGTTTTCCGGTTTGCCAGCTGTTGTCTCTGTTATAATAGATCTCATTAGAAAAGTTGACATTCAAGGAATGTATTTAAGGACATGTAATCTTAATTCTGAAAACTGTTCTTTCTTAGTGATTTCATTGTAGTAGTTAACTCTAAATCTCATAGGAAAAAGTGTCATCTCCTAAAAAATTTCACTGATCCCTGTACAAAAGTGTATTATTATTTTATCATAATGTTGGCAATATATTTAGAGGTTAGGAAATGGTGAATTTTAGCTAATGTAAAAAAAATGCTATAAGTCTTAACAGAAATTCATGCAACAGTTCCTGTAAGATGTTAAATTTTGGGTGCTACTTATATTGGAAACAAAACCAGAATCCTAAACATATTATTGAGCTTCAATAATTTTTTTTATAAATATTTACAGATAAAAATAATTCCAGGAAAGTAGAAATACATTCATTACAATACTGATGGTATTTAAATTTTATTTTTATTAAGTATAGCTAAGTATTTGTTTTTTAAATTAAATAGAAAAAAATGCAAAGAGAAGTTAGAATTATATCTAGTGGAATGGGGAAATAGTCAATATGAAAAAATAATTATTGAAGTGATGTATTGCAAGCCTATATTTGAGCTAAACAACATTCTTTCATCAAATGACTTTAAAAAATCAGGATTTGCAGAACACTATTAATTTTTTGTCTACACAGGCCTCGTATTATGTCTGTAAATCTTCTCAAGTTGAACTCAAATTCGGTTTGCTATTGGGCCTAAGTGTGTTTAACCAATGGGAAGAATTTGAGAAAGGGACACATGAACTGTGTACTAGGAGGGAAAAAATGTTAGCTTTCCACAGGGGGACAAAGATGTGCACATTCATTTGGGCACACACTTAACAAACCAATTCTCTCTTCATTGACAGGCAAAGCATTGGAAACCTCTGACCTGGGAGTGAGACGTCTAAAGCCAAAGATGAGGAAAGACAAAAAACATTCGAAGAGCAGCTGTGTGTCTGAAAGAGATCAGTTCTGTAAAATGTTTGAGTTAGCCTAAGAGCCTTTTTCTAAGTACAGCAAGAAACTGAATCGGCTCAGCTGTACTCATTTTCCATAAACTCACTGCTTCCACGGTCCTGTCCTCCCATCTGACTTGGGACCATGCAGTGCTACCCTGAACTATCCCAGTAAAAAGAAGGAGGACAAAGAAAGCAGGGTAAAAAGCTGGGTCAGTTTCCCAAACAAGCCCATTTCAGCCACAGGAGTGACAATAAGAGTAGAAGTGTGGGTTTTCAGGAAAAGTCTCAGAATAAAGTTATATTTTGGGTCAGACTTAGACCCAGATTCAATCACCTCAATTCATGTGTTTGCAGTACAGATTTCTACAGGTCTTTCTAGAGTCTTTAGCTCTCATCAAAGTCAATGAAGGTCTCTGATGATCCTTAGTGCCAGTTTAGATGGTGCAAGCTATCCCACCTTCACCTCATAACAGCTTTCAGAAGTACATACAGGTCTCCCATATATTTCATATCTGCTAGCACTGTGCAAATATCCCATATACCTAAATACATTCTGAGTAGTACTACATAGCTATATTATGCCCACTAAGCTCAGCTAGCAGTCAAATTACAAGTTTCTAGTACCTAGAAAACCATTCATGTAGTAAAATATAGGTATTTACTTCTGGATTACAAAATAACTTTCCACATTCTTCTAATTAGATCTCTGCTGGCTTAGCTGTAATGACTGCATATAGACACCTTTTGCTATTGGGTGCATTTGCATAGTGTTGATCTTCAGCTATGTTGATTGGGAGCTATTCTCACCCTCGATCTAATGTATCTTTGTTGTCAGGAGGGATTTGTCAAATTACACACCAACTGAAAAATTAGCTCAAGGATGTAGATCTTTTACAGAAAATCTTTTCTTTCTTTCCAACAGTAGTTGGAAAACTATCTGTCTCAAGCAGAATTGCATCAGTGAGATAACTTCATGTACTGCTAATGTTTCCTCCTAATAAACCACAAGATATGAAATGTAGTTATTATGGAAATAAATTCTTTATGATTTTAGGTAGTATTGCTTTCTAATAAAGTATATATAAGATGGTCTTTGTTTGGTCTTTGTCTTTTCCACCTAATCCTGCCATTTTTCTTACCACAGAAGTCCATTGGTCTTTATCCAAAGGAGGATCCTGTACAACTAATGCTCATGCCTTGCTGCTTAGAGAGGCAATGTTAACACTTTCAGACCACCATTGGAAAGCTATACTTGATTAGCACTCAGTGGGTTTTGCAATAAACACTTTGAATATGAAGCTAAAATAATGAAATTGCGATATGGCAGTAAAGGAAAGGACAAAATGGAACTGGATGTTGGTGTCATCTGGGTCAGAGCCAAATCAATTTACTTAGAAAATCTCAAGACTTCAACCTGCTCACTGGGCCTCTAGCTTATTTAAATACTTTTTGTCTATGTAATTAGATGTGAATTACAGTTTTAGATTAAATCTAAATAAATTAAAGTGTTTTCTTAAACAAGTTTATAAGAAATTGTGTAGGTGGAAGAGTAGTAATGACTTCCAAGTGCATCTTTTAACCTGATAGTGTATATTGTAACCCAAATATTTAGCAATAGTCTGTGGAATTGAATTTTAGTAGAATCTGTCCTGGAATGAACCAAAGAAAGCTTTCATGGTAAAGCTAATGCCACGGCAACTGTGTATGTCGGAAATTTTGTACGTGTTTATTATATCGTAGATTAAAAATATCCTTAATATCGGCATGAATTATTCAAAAATTAATATGTGTCTAACTATCTATAGAAAACACATACCACAGAACATGGAAACAAAATAAAGAGGTCATTGAACTGAGCTCAGGCTCTGCTGGGCACCTTCCAGGTAGGTGCTTAGTAGAACAAGAGTGGTAAAAATAATCCTGTCTTTTGTGTTCAAAGTCAAACTCATTGTGTTGAAGGCAGTTAAAAAATCCTGTTTCCCCCTTTGAATTCATTGGTACAATGTTTCCATTGTTGTTACTGAAAACAATTGCTTATATATATGTGATATGAACAGTTTTCTGAATTTCAGTTTAACACATAAACATGACTGGGTACACAACTATTACCTCATATCCACTCTGAAAAAAGTTCTATTTTTAAGACATAAAATGCCTTTCTAAAATACTAATTAGCCAAAAAGAGAATCAGAATTCATCTACTATCTTTTTGCTACTCTTAAGCTAAAGGCTTTCCAGAGGTGTGATGCAAATAGGTAATTTTGTAAGCTGGAAGTCACATTGCTTCTGGAGGGCCCCCATATTTAGTTCTCTGGGCCACAGACCATAATATACCTTTGAGTGATTTATGAGGTCCAGCAGAAACTGAGCTCAATATGAATGTACAATAACTTATTTTGTTCAATGGTACCTGAATTTATCTTCCCAATTTTGCTAAAGGATGACTTTATTCAAAGAAACTAGCCATAGATATGAGGCAGAGGCTTTGGGGAGATTTGTAATGGAAGAACATTAAAACTGTATGAAACAGTGAGGCTAATATCAACAAACAAGTCAGACACATAAGTAAAATGTTAATTTTCTTTTCTACTTTTATACTGTTTGTATGCATCAAAGCTTTCTCATCACTGAAATAAAACTTTTTTGCAATCAATTTTTTTTTCCTAAAGCAGCACCTATAAAATTTACAGCACAAACATTTCTGTAAACTCTGGTAATGAGATTCTGAAACAGAAGAGATGTAAGATAAAGTATAATTGCTTTTTTTTGGCTCCAGAGATCCTTGGATAAATTTTAACATCTGGCACCATACTCTATCCTGGAAGACCTACAAGTTTTCATGGGGGAAGAACTTCTATGATTCTGTAAGCCCAGGTCCTGCTTTTGACATCAGGTTTATTTTTGATGACTTTAATTTTTATTAAAATGAGATACTTTTTGGCTAGTTTTATTTTCCTATGCTACCCTTAATATAACTTTATTCAAAAGTAGATATGCTTTTCTTGTTTCTCCATGTGGCATGGCCAAGCAGGGGATGGGGGAGCCACCAAAGCTCTCCCTTCCTCCCTGTTCTGAGAGGAGAGGCCCCCCCAGATGACCACGCGACGGAAAGACGTCCAGCCTTTTCCACGTGGTCCTGGCGGCCACGTTTTTCCCGGCGTGGCTTTAGCCCAGCTCCTTCACTTTTCTGGATGCAAGTTTAATCCTTTTAGTG
>JANRMJ010000054.1:91059763-91118167 GCA_025584955.1 Alethe diademata | reverse complement strand
GGCTGGTGAGGGGCTGGAACACAAACCCTGTGAGGAACGGCTGAGGGAGCTGGGGATGTTCAGCCTGGAGAAAAGGAGACTCAAGGGTGACCTTACCACTCTTTACAACTCCCTGAAAGGTGGGGTTGGTCTCTTTCTGCAGGCAGCAACTGACAGAACCAGAGGACACAGTCTCAAGCTGCGTCAAAGGAAATATAACTTGGATATTAGGAAAAGGTTTTTTACAGAAAGAGGGATAAAGTACAGGAATTGTCTGCCTGGGGAGGTGGTGGAGTCACCATTCCTAGATGTGTTTAAAAAAAAGACTGGATGTGGCATTCAGTGCCATGGTTTAGTTGAGGTGCTGGGGCACGGGCTGGACGTGGTGATCTTGAAGGTCTCTTCCAATGTAGTGATTCTGTGATATTTGTATATCCTCACTGAAATAAATGACCAGGAAATGCTAATAGCTGTGATCTGTTTTTCTCCTTACTCCCTCCTTATCTTGGAAGGATTGCAGTGTAGCATTATGTTAAATCACTTTCTATATACTTATTCTTCTGGGACCTAATCAAACAAAGTCCATGTCTCTAGGCCAAAACAGTGAATCTCTGTTAGCACTGTTGGAGCGTTGACTTTCTCATCAGTGAAGCTCATGGTTTTAAAAGCACAAGAAGTTTCTAATAAGCACTGCTAGGCTCTAGAAGGCTTTGCTGCCAATGAACCTCCCTCAACATTAAGAGGAGGAAATGAAATTTGTATGTGTCTGGTTGAACCTGATAGGAAGATAGGCTGAGGGGCCTTGTGATTTCAAAAAGTTCAGGAAGTTAACAAGAATAGGACTCTTCTTCCTTCTCAGAAACACAAGTAATTGACTGCTAGAACTGCTTCTTCTGTGGTATTGATCAGTGACAGAGATGTTCTTTACAATCACTCGCCCTGTGAGGCCTAATTAACAAAGGCTGGCTTGCTGAATTAGATAAAACTCAATGTCCACTGAAATTAATGTGATGCTGTCTAAGTGTCCTTCAACTATTAAGGGAAAATCAGGTTTAAGTGGAAGAAACGAGGGAAGTCCTGTTAAGGGCTAAAACAATTGTGACTGGAAAAGTGGATTAAGACAACTGTTTTGCAAGGACAACGTGAGGCTCAAAGACACTCTCTTAAAAAGTGCCTTTTTATTTTCTTGTTGTATTTTTAATAGTGTTTATGCTATTTAAATAAAATATCATAGCTTTTTCCTGGATATAAGTGAATCGAAGGAGAAGCAGAGACTGATAAATCAGAGCTTTTAAAAATGAAACAATTTTTTGGCTATACTGTACTTAGCATATCTCTGGCTCTCACCATTCTGGTTTATCAAGAAACTGAGTTCAAATAAGTGGCAAAGGTTTCACTGAAGCCACCAACACTGGTGCTCTCATGCTCAAAATACAATTTTCACAGCAGAATCAGGATTAAGTCTTTAATCTCCAGGACCTATATGGTTTTGAGCTCTTCAGCCTTAGTCCCATGTTGGCTAACCTGGTGTAAAGGTCCTGTGTTACAGCCAGATTTATGAATCAGCTCTCAGAGGAGCCTAAATAGACCAATTGATCACAACCAACACAATTTTCAACAAGATGTTTAAGAAATCCATTTAATAATAATAGTAAAAATTGCTTATGTCACAACTAGTACTGGATCTAAAAATGACAGAGCAGAAGAGACAAGGCATATGCAAAATTAAGTGGGGTTTGTAATGCTCACATGTTCAGTTTAAGCCAGTTAATTATCTTTAATATGGGCTATTCAGCAGTTTATGTTTTAGATAAACTCATTCTGGATTCTGCCTGTTTCTATACAGCCTCTTTATACATAGACTGCTTATTTGCTCAGATGACCTTTCTATCTGATTGAAGTCAAGGTTGGTTTTTTTTTCCCCTCAAATGCACATTCTTTTAAAACATGGGCTCTTCCATGATTTTTTCAACTGTATTTTAATACAGTTTCAGTGTATGTTTGGCCAAATATTTTAACATCACTTAATTTATGATACTTTTAGAGATAGTTAACCTTTTTCACTTAAATTTATTTCATTTTCATTAGGCTACAGCACCTGGGCTCCTGAGATTGTTAAGTTTCTTTTCTCATGGATGATGAGAGACTTCAGAGGTAGAGCATAGCTCTGGAAATGTTTGTTCAAAGCCATTTTCCCTGATTCCCAGTGAATTATCCTGCTGTCATGGAAAAATCCATAAATGTACTACATATGGGGAAGGGAAATATTATGTGGAAAATCAGTAAGACTATTTATGGAAGTTACATTTAGACTAGTTTAAATTCTCAAGACTGAAATAAAGAGACCTGTAAGCTAAGAATGGAAGAAGGGTTGCTTCATGAATACTCTGGCTTTGGAACAGATTTTGATATCCAGTAACAGCAGCTGAAGTTTTTATTGTACTCCAGAGAAGACTATTTGGCAGAATGTCCCAGAACATTATGCTTTCAGAACTTTTTGAAGTATACACTGGGTAGACCTGAAGTCTATCAGCTATAAACTAGTTTCTCCTTCTGCCTTTCTTGATTTTGGTGACAGTTAATGAAATCTGAAATGTCTTAAATGATTATTCATCTGCCAGTTTACAGTAATTACTTACTTTCAGTAAGAAACTTTCGAGGGAGAAAGAAATCAAAGTCTCATCATCTTCAGGATGCAATAAATTGAAAGGAATGTAATTTGGAAACTGAAGTCTGTCATAATTAGCCAAGATCAATATCTTCTATTTTCTGTCTGTAATCATTGTGCATTCAAAAGTAAAATCCTCAAAGCTTAATATGATGGAAAGTATCTACCTTTGTGACAGGTTACTGGAAAACACAAAGCTAAGAATTTGAGTCACTTCAGCCTTTCTATAACTTTTTGAGAGAAAGACCTCTGTATTGACAAAAGGATAAGCTTTGAATCTAAGAGGTTGCCCATCAGCTATAGCACAAGAACCATGTCAGTAGATCTCTGGTGCTCATAGGGTCAGTGACACAAACTATGAGGTTATGTATAGCAACACACACCAGTCTGCTTAATATCCAGAGGCATTCAAACACCAGATAGTCTTTCAAACACTGAAAAATTATCTGCTTTGTTTTGTATGTAGAGGGATGATATAGATGCTAGCTGTCAAATGACAGCAAATGACACATACTCTTCCTTTTATACTATAATTTATCAGAATCAGGTTTTGTTATATGTAAAGTGGTTTAGATCAATACCTAGAAATTTGCTTGTGTTGTATTGATTTCCTGAGAAGATTATATATGAAGACGACAGGTAGTTATGGCTGACATAGACCAATTTCCAATTGCCTAATGGATTTAACACTTTTCAGTTTTGTGAGTACAACAGACTATTGAAAGTATTTTAAATATTTTTACAGTGTGTTCAGTGACAATAAGAATACAATCTGAAGAGCTTAAACTAGAACTATTGGCATGAAAATATAATTTTTATCCTTTAAGCATCATTTAGTAAACATTTAGTAAATCAAATACGTGTAGAAAGCAGACTTGTTGCTTGGCATTATATTTTTTAATTTGTGTGGCTAAACCACGGATACAGAAAAAATCAGCAAATAAATCAGTTCTATGGTAAACATGAGTTAAGGGGAAAATGTGACAGAGCATAACTGAAGCTTCATTTATAAAGTATCTCAGCTCCATTCATTCCCCTCTTTTTATTAAAAACTGTATCCATTCACAAACAGTAGTTGAATAAAATGCAGCATCGAAAATTATTATGGGTGTTTTTCTTCTAATTCTTGTCCTTTTGTTGACAAGTGTTTATTTTTATTTTCTACCCACTTGGTATCATTTTATAAAAGGAATTATTTGAATTGAATGAGCTGGGACATTTGATGTCACTGGCAGTGCTGGTGGAGGAGAGGCTGGACATGAGGAGGCAATGTGGTTTTGCAGGACAGATTAAGTACAGAATTATCTTTTTTTAAATTTTTTTTTTGGTTGGGTTTTTTGATTTTTTTTCGTTTGTTTTCTGTTTTGTTTTAATTTCAGAAAAAAACCACCTTCATACTTATGTACTTCACATATACTTGTTAACCAGACCTTATTTGAGACAATGAATGCTTAAGTATGACAAAGTTCTCATGTAATTATTGGTTTCTACTTGATTTTAATTAATAAGTTTTTAAGAGCCTGTCCACAAGCAATGAAAATGTATTACTATGTGAGTCATTTTCATGAATGGCAATGTCTTAAGAACAGTCTTGAGGGGAAGGACTTGGAGACATTTGTTGCTATACATTAATGTTAAATTTGTGCCATAATTTTGTACAGCTCTTAATAATGGCATCATTTAACTTCTGTCAAACTTGCCAAAACTGCTGGTGAGGACGCTAGCTATTGGAGGCATCCCACTGGACCTGCTGTTTGTGAACAGAGGACTGGTGGGTGATGTGATGGCTGGAGGTCATCTTGGACACAGCAATCACAGAACAATGGTTTTCAATTCTTTGAGAAGTAAGAAGTAGGGACTGCAGAACTGTTACAATGGAATTCCAGAGGGCAGGCTTTTTACATGTTTAGGAGACTGGTTCATAGACCCCCTTGTGAAGCAGTCCAGAATGGCAAAGGAGTCCAGGAAGACTGGACAATCTTCAAGAAGGAAATCTCCAAGGTAGAGGAAAAATCCCATGTGCTCAAAAGACTAGCATCACAGAAGAAGACTGGCCTGGTTAAACAGAGGACTTTGGTTTGGACTCAGGAAAAAATAGCACAGATTATTACCTTTTTATGAAGGGGCAGCCAACTCAGGAGGACTAAAAGGTTATCATGAGATTATGGAGGGTGAAAATTAGAAGTGCCAAAGCTCAATGAGAACTTAATCTAGCTCCTGCTGTAGAAGATTAGAGATTAGGAAAAATTTATTCTCTAAAAGGGAGAAAGCTCAAACAAGCTTCCCAGAGAGGTAGTGGAGCCACTGCTCCTCAAGGCATTTAAAAGACTTGTGTGTGTGACACTTAGTGGTGTCCTTGGCAGTGCTGGGTTAATGATTGGACTCAATGATCTTAAAGGTCTTTTCCAATGTAAGCTCTTCTGTGATTATATGATTCCTTAAATTTCCTAAAATGTCACAGTACATGAAAATGCAATAAAATTTTTAGTAAGGCCATGTATTATAAAAAATTCTACCAATCAACAGTGTTATGACAGTTGGCTACACAAAAATGAAATAATTTCTTAACAGAACTAAATTATTGTATTGTGTTTCAAACTTTATAGGTATTTATTCATACATTTTGGGGACTATATTTTACCTCACAGGGATCTCAGTTTACACACACTTTTTACTTAGCTTGTGTTGACACTTCACACACTGAAGACTTCACTCATCTCCTCTTTGCAGTACAGCATTGTAGAACCATCCATGATATAAGATGGGGTACTAGCACAAAACTGTAAAGTTTTTAATAAAACAGAGAACAATAAAATCTCATTTTCTTCCAGTCCCTTCTAATGGAAGATTTTAATTTCACCACACCTAAGTGAACAGTATATATTTTTCTTTCATCATGTCTGGCTGGGTGAATCCCTTTAGCCTTGAAGAGCTAATATTTGTTACGTTCTAACAGCTTTCAAAAAGTATTTACCACTTCTACCACCAATCTACTTGCAGGAAATGTCACTCTATTGACAGGTTAACATTGGCCTTGGAGTCCATCTAGATGGGTTGACAGAATATTTCCTCAAAGGAACACATCATATGGAGAAAGAAGATAAAGCAGAAGAGCAAGTGAAATAAATTAATGTATTTATATCTTTGTAAAAAGATTGTTATCATTACTGGAGCTAAGATCACTCTATCTGCCTAAAACATATTCAGAGTTTGCACCTTAATTTACTGTGCCTGAACTACTACTGAGGACAGACCCTCCTTGCCACTTACATGGAAAATTTCTTGCAAAGGATTCTTCCCAAATCCTGCTGTAGCCATTGTGTTCAGTAACTCACAGAAGTCAAATGGAAGGACACTAAGAAAGCAGATGAAGGATATGCAGTGCAAAAATAGTGCTGTTGCATTTTATACCTTTGTAGTCTTTAACTGTATTTAAAATAATAAAAGAATGTGTAGGCACACCATTGTCTGTCAGCTGTTCCTAGGAACATGTAGAAACCCACAGCACCTTAAATACTAAACAAAAACATTTGACTCATTATCTTGCAAAGTGTGGAGCTAAGACAGAAGTTCTACATCTTTCAACCTTTTCAGGTGCATGAGCAAATCAGTCAGAAGCTGTCTGAAAAAATGTTTTATTCTGCCCTTTACTACCAGAGTATTAATGTTTACAATATTTCATTATAAATTTGAACAGTTTAGATAACAACTCTAAATGCTGAATTTCTCTTGTTGTACTGCATGATTCTGGCCTGAAATTTACTGAATAGAGTTAGTGGACTTAGAAGGCTCCTGTCACCAAGACAACAGCAGTTTTACTATGTATTCATCAAGTATTTCCACATAAGACAATAATTTATTAATCTGCTTTTTTCAGATGTCCTCTGACTTTACCAGACTGGTTGATGTGAGATAGTGGCTGGAATTAGAATTAATATTTTATTTTTGTTTCCTTTTCTTGTGTCAATATTTTAATTTTGGTTTTTATGTGTAAGTTTCTAAAGAAAACATGCTTCTGTTTTACTGAAGAATATACAAAACATGCAGTAAAGCCAATGAAATAAAATAATTTATATCTGAGGAACAGAAAGACTTTTGAATATATTGTTTAATTTTTACTTACTCAGTTGAATAGCATGTGGAACAATTTTTTCAGTAGCTGATAGGTCAGAGCAGCATCATATAAGCAGTTATATATGGATGAAAGAACTAATGTAATTTGTGTTAAGATTTCACTTTTGTCTAGGCTATTATTGTTACTATTATCAATAGTGTTAATCAAAAAAAACTCTGATGATTTGAGCTACAAATTATTTTAAAAGGCATGAATAGATTTTTCATTTATTATCTGTGAGAATCTACTCTCCATCTCCCATAACATGGGTTTTATTGATTGCTCTTTCTGTCCCTTTTGGCCTGTTTATTTCCACCTGAAAACTAAATCACCACAGAATTTTATTGCAACAGCCCTAATACTTCTTTGCTCTAATTTCCAGTCTGTTTCTTTTACTACACCTATGATTATTCCAGCATCAGTGAATGTGCCTTTTGATTTTCTTTAGTATTATCAATTTAATTTCTATAACTATTTGATGAAATAATAGTTATAAGCTTTGATCTTTTCAATGAGATAAGTCATTTTATTCTTAAAATAAGGTCAAAGGCAAAATGGACAAAACTCTTCTCTTTTCCAATTCCCTGTCATGCGATTTTCGTATTATTATACTTATTTCATAACTATTATCTTTTAAGTTATAGAAATAATTTAATCCAGTTGCATTTAAATTCATGACTGAAAAACCCTGAGTCTTCAGGTCAGGTAAAGCAAGGAAAAAAGGGGAATGTTTAGAGCACAGATCCATCTCATTTGTTCTTTATTTTCTCTAGATATAGCTGTTACAGCACAGACTGATAATACATGAGAACAAAATGGCAAGAGGCAAGAAATTATTCTGTTGTAGGAGCTGTTTCAAGAAATCAAAACTTCCTGAGAGACTAAGTGACCTACCTAAGAGTACTTCTCCTAGGTAGAGTAATACAGGAATTTTGGATGCTATAAATGAGCATCAGATATGGAAATACAGTTCACTGATTAGAAACTAAGGCAAGATTTCAATTCCCCTATCCCATTTCTTATTTCAAGAAATTCACTAATTCAGCACGCTTGACTCTAGGGAACCACTCAATAGCACAAACATAGGTGTCTTATTTGTGATATCTCTAGAGGTATCTGAAACATTCCTAGAGGTCTGAAGCACAAGACAGGACAGAGAGGGGCCTCTTAAGGCTGGAGAAATAATTCAAAACAGCAGTAGGCCTCCTCATGCTTAGAGATTAAACACAGGCCTCCTCATGCTTAGAGATTAAACACATACTTCAAGCTAGTCCTCTAGGGTTTGCTTCAGTTTCCCACTTTCTCACACACTGAGAGCCAACAGAGAGGCCTTGCAATCCTGTTTCATCCAAAGCCAATACTCAGATGAATGGAGGACATTGTATCTACAACCAGAAACACAGAATCCCAGAATCATTAGGGATAGAAGGGACATCTGGAGATAATCCAGTCCAAAGGGTCACCTAGGTTACACAGGAATGTGTCCATGTGGGTTTTATGGATCTCCAGAGAGGGAGATTTCACAAGCTCCTTGGGCAGCCTCTTCCAGTGCTCTGCTACCCTCAACATGAAGTTCTTCCTTGTGTTAAGGTGAAAATTCTTGTAGTTTTGTTTATGTCCATTGTCCCTCATCTTGTCAGTGGGAACAAAGGAGAAGAGTTTGGCATCATCTTTTTGGCACCCACCTTTGAGATACTTATATGTTTTGACAACATTGAGGCCCTCTCAGTCGTCTCTTCTCTAAACAGGCTCAGCTCCCTTAGCCTTTCCTCACAGGAGAGATACTCCAAACCCCTAATTGTCTTTATGGCCTCCACTGGAACCTCTCCAGTAGCTCCTAGTGTTCCTTGTACTGAAGAACCCAGAACAGGACGCTCTAGATGTGTCCTCACCAGGGCTGAGTAGAGAGACAGGACCAATCCCTTGACCTGCTGGCAATGCTATTCCTGGCTCATCCTAGGGTACTGCAGGCTCTCCTGGTCACAGGGGCACACTCCTGGCTTGTGGTCAACTTGTCATCTGCCAAGACTCCCAGGTCCTTTTCAGCAGAACTGAGAAGAATTCTACACAGCAGCCTTTATTGAAGGTCTGAACGACTGTCCAGCAGAGCTCAGTGTTCCTGGCCATGCAGGCAGCCTAAACTGCTAATTGAAACTGATGGCTGAACGTACCATGTGAATAAAAGTATATGAATTGAATGCCATAATCCTTTTTCTTTCTTTGTATTTCTGTTGACTATCTTACCTCACAGAGTGACATGAAAAGAGGTTCCCTAAAAACCTGAGAGCTGTGCAGTGATGAGTAGAGAATAAATACTTGTGTAAAGCTGTGGTCCTAAGTGAGAATGGGTGACAGATGCCAAGTCAAAATTTCTCAAAAATAAAAAAAAAAACCCAAAAATAAAAAACAAAAAATGAATTAAAAAAAAAAAGTTCAGCTATATGGATTTATGAGGTTTAGTGCTGAGGATGACTGTCTAAGATAACAATAAAAAATGAGGAAATTTTTAGTTCTGTTACCATTTGTCAGTTTTAGATTTTCACCTGGTACTTGGCTCAGACGATCACTTAAATAATATAAATACATGAAGCTATACATATTTCTCAAAGAAACTGGGGTACTTTTATGAGAAAAGGATATTTGACTATAAAACTTGGTTATGCAAATAAAGGCACAGTTGTATTTGCAGTGCAAATATGTATTCTCTCCCTGTCTTTAAAACTTTGACCAATTCATTGCAACACATCTATTAAGTGAACCACAAAGGTTAGCAGACAATAGCACATGATTTTGTTTGAAATCAAGGTCTCCCTTCTCTTAAAGTTTTATGTGTAAAAAGAAGAAAAACAGTCTTTCAATGAGTATAATTACATTTATATTTCATAAGAGCGATGGTGGTAGAAAAGATAAATATTGCTGATACTGAAGCAATAAATAAGGCGGAGGTGTGAACTAACAGATATCAAGGGAAAAGAGGCTGGAAGAATAAAATACCTGTACAGATGTTGAGGACTACTACATCTGACAATTTTATTACCTAGTGAAGATGGCATCTCCTCTGTGGTGTTGAGTAGCAGAAGACTGCTAGACAGAAATAGTACAAGCTGAACTCAATATTCTGTAACAATAAAAGTTGTTAGTGAAAGCACAGTGCATGCCTAGCATGAAATGCAGACTCCATCAGCTACATAGAAGCTTTGGCCCATTTTGCAAATGGGGGTGTGATGATTTTCATGGATAGTAGGTAGGCTTCATCTCCTACAATGTTGAATATGTACAGTGCAGGCAGCTACATCTAAGCCTGTGATCAATGATTTTGTTAGTAGTCCCAGGGACTACTGGGCCATACCAAAGAGTGAATGCATACAGTGTGCATGTCAAATGTGTGTTATACAGATTTGCTGCCAATGTGATGCCCTAATTACCACATCATAAACATAACCCTTAGGATCTAGGTCATATTGTACTGAACAAGACAATGGGTGCACTGTGCTGTAAGTCATGGAATTAATTTTACATTTGCAATATTCATTCAAGGAAATTCTTTTTCCTTTCTTCAATTTTCTTCTCATAATTTTTCTATTCTGCTTCTTTTTTGTAGAAAAAGAATCCCACACATAATCACATACACATGTGTTCGTGTATTTATTTGACTAATTCAGAGACAGATCCTTTCTGTCTCTTAATGTGAAACAATATTTTGATTCTCTATTGTAAAAATATGCATTATTTAAAGAAATTCCTCTAAAACTGAATGCTTGGAGCTTCACCAGGAATTACTCATCAGCACATTATTGCAGCTTGAAAAGGAAATGGGTGGTATGGTTAGTAGCAGCCACATAATTTGTGATGAAAAATAGAGGGAAAATAAAAATAATCCTTCTTTACTCTTTCAGTGGGAGCTATTTCTTAATGTTTCCATTAGTTCTAATATTTCCTTCTGCTTTCTCTCTCAGACTCTCTTCTCAGTCAAACACTTCTGGTATTACAGTGTAGATGGATAAACACTGAGATACAGCAGCACAGAAGGTGAATAATGGCTCGTCAGCATGACAATATCCTTGCACCAGCTGCTCCAGACAGACTTTTAAAAATGGGATGTAGAAGACAGGTGTCTGCTGAGGTGCAGATATTCTCAGAACCTGTGCATAAAATAAAAATGTTACCATACCCTGTGATTGTTCTATGTATAAGATTGAGTAACCATTGTGCAGTAACCACTTACAGAAACACTCTTCCTCTGATATTTCTACCACAGCTGGAATTAAACCAATACCCCCAATTTAAATCTTTTTAGTTGTTTGGGAGATAGCTTTGATTCAATTTTTTTTCCTTCTGTGAGGGAGTTAACTTATGCAGCCATACAAGTGAGTCAGATTTCATGAGCGGAAATTTTGCAAAATTAAGAGCAAAATTAATGGGGCAGTGAGAGGAACTAATAAAATTCATGAGACTGAAGACACAATGAAAGATCTTCTTAGGAGTACCTAATGAAGCGAAGATAGGACAATCTACAAATCCCCTAAACAAAATTCTGTAATGGCACAGAAAAGAGTTCTGCTAAACAAGAAACTGTTAAAAAGGAAGGTGGACAGAAGGTAACTGGTAGAAATTCAGGTATGGATGGGAATTCTAAAGAAAACATTTTTGCCTTTTACTTTTGTCAACAAAAAAGTATCAAGATTTTTATGATGTCAGTACAAAAAAACGAATAAGAAATATTAAACCATGAAAAATCAATGCAGTGTAATTATATTTTAGAATACTTAAAGAAAAAGCTCAAAATCCTACATTGATTGATACTGTGGAGATCCATAGTAACAGCCTGAAAAAGCCCAAATATTCAAGAAAGGCAAACATGAAAATATGTTAAGAAAAAATAAATGAAAGAATAAGAATAAGACCCTGTCTCACCCAGTAGTCTATTCTGCCTCTTTAAAACTTTAAAAAATTCTGGAATGAATGAAAGCCAAAAATTAGAAATTGAGGAGGAAAAGAGAATAGAAAGCCCCCCACAACCTCTAATTACCAATGTAGACTACTGAGTTTTTGCTTTTCCAAAGGTG
Organism: Alethe diademata; assembly: GCA_025584955.1. Taxonomy (NCBI): domain Eukaryota; kingdom Metazoa; phylum Chordata; class Aves; order Passeriformes; family Muscicapidae; genus Alethe; species Alethe diademata. Next base: position 91,106,340 of record JANRMJ010000054.1, on the reverse strand, counting down.
AAGAAAAATGAAAGTCACCGATGTTTCTGCCAAAAATACATTTTTTATAATTTGGAGATAGAAGAATTTGTTTCTAAGGCTGCAAATATGGAGGCTTTTTTGTAAAAAAAAAAAAATGTAAAAAATGTATATTTACGAAGTAGTTTTTAGATTCACTTTGAGATTAGGCAAAATAATCCAAAGGAATATATCAGGAACTTCAGTGGATTCTCCTGCATTATGAGCAGAAAGGTCAGTAAGAAATCATTCTTGTACTGTATGATAAGCTCAGTAGATTTTATATGTATTTTCTCATATTTCACACAGCTCTGGGTAGTGTTAAGGTATGGGCCTAATCTTCTTTAAGATAAGGAAACATATTCCCTACTATGTAGGGATATTTCTCCCCACAAAATGACATTGTCATATCCTCCAGCGTTATATTTCTTTTCTTTCACTGATACATGCATTTGTAAATGATGTAATACTTAATTTCTGATTTAAGATACAAACACTCAGTTATCTGGAGAAACATAAATATGATGTCCATTTTCTTAATAGCATTTATAATCATTACTTCAATGCCTGTAGGTCTCAAGGCATGTAACAATATATAACTAAAACTACAAGGCAAATGATGACATGATTCATTGAATTTCAGAGCCATTAAAAAATGTAGAGAAAAAGCCCAACCACCCCTGTGAAAGTATATAAACTATTCAGAGAATAAGTTTTTAAATTTTTTATCATTAGCAGTGTTTCATTACCAACTGACCTTTCATTACCGAAAGACCTTTAAGAACCTTAAAGATCGTCTGCTTCCAACCTCCCTGCCACGGACAGGGACACCTTCTACAGGACCAGATTGGTCAAAGCCTTCATCCAACCAAGCTTTGAGCACTTTCAAGAATGGGTTATCCATAACTTCCCTGGGCAACCTGTTCTAGCACCTTACCACCTTGATAGTAAAGATTTTTTTCCTAACATCTAATCTGAACCTACTCTCTTTCAGTTTAAAGACATTTCCCCTTGTCCTATTACTACATACTTTATAAAATATTCCTCTCCATCTTTCTTGTAAGTCCCTTTAGGTTCTGGAAGGTGCTATAAGATCTCACTGAAGCATTCTCTTCCCCTGTCTGTACAACCCCAACCATCTCACTTTGTCTTTCCAGGAATGCTTCAGCCCTCTGATCATCTTTGTGGCCTCTTCTGGACTCACTCTAACATGTCCATATCCTTCTCATATTGGGGTCCCCAGAGCTGGTTGCAGGACTCCAGGTGGGGTTCACTAGAGCAGAGGAAAGGAGCAGAAATCACTTCCCTCAATCTGCTGGCCACAGTGCTATAGATGCAGCCCATGGACATGGTCATGGTTGGTTTTCTGGGCTGTAAATGTACATTGCTGGGTTGTGTCGAGCTTCTTGACAACCAACACCAACAAGCCCTTCTCCTTGGAGTCTCTTTCAATCCATTTTCCATCTAGCCTCTATGCTTGGATTGCCCCAAACCATGTACAGGACCTTATAATGCTATAAAGATATATCCTTGTGTAATTTACACAGTGTGGTAGAATCATTACAATTAACTGGGTTGCTTCACTCAGCTGGTTTTTGCTGAGACAGGATTAATTTTCTTCATAGTAGCCAGGATGGGGCTGTGTTCTGGATTTGTGCTGGAAAGTGTTGAAACAGGGGTGTTTTCATTACTGCTGAGCAGTGCTTACACAGCATTGAGGCTTTTCTGCTTCTCACTCTACCAGTGAGGGGGCTGTGGGCGTGCAGGGAGCTGTGAGTAGACACAGCCAGGACAGCTGACTCCAAATGACCAGAGTACCATACGGCATCATGCTCAGCATATAGACCTGGGAGAAGAAGGAGGAAGGAGGGAATGTAAAGAGTGATGGTGTCTTCTTCCCAAGGTGCTGCTACATGTGGTGGAGACTGGATGATAATCCACCTGCCCATGGGAAGCAGTGAATAAATCCCTTGTTTTGCTTTGCTGGCATGAACAGCTTTTGTTTTATCTTTTAAACTAAATTTATGTCAACCCACAGCTTTTCTAGTCTTCTCATTCTCTCCCTCACACCACCAGGGGTGAACAAGTGAGCTGCTGTGTGGGGTTCATCTGCCAGCTGGGCTTAGGTTAAACCACAAGGTTCACCTTTGAGAATTTTTCAGCATATATTTTTCACCCAAGTTTATTGGTCATGAACTATCTCTCTTTAAGAGTTTGTCACTATAATTGGGTCAAATTCAATTTTGATAGCTACATTCTCTTTACAGATATTACTAGTAGGTTTAATTTAGCCAAAGTATCATTTTTCTATTATCCTCTGTTACTTCAAGTCACCTTCTACTGCTAATCAGCTGATATGTTCAACTAGAAAACTGTCTGGAACACAGTGAAAACTGCATAGATGGACTTCCATGGAGGTTGGCATTGTTTTTTCATGAAAATATGGTATTTATGAAATATACTTATTAGGAATTTCATAATAGTGTATGAACATTTAATTAACTTCAGAGTGTTACTTTGCTAGTAAATGAATACTATTATTATTCTAGATAATAGTCATTGAGGTCAGAAAGCTGCATTAATGGTTATGACAGTTTCCTACTCCCACAGCTTATTTTCATTCTTGAAGATTAATCTTGAATTACTTTCTAAACATGAAAATGGACATTTCTAAAATAGAACATACGCAAATAGAACAAGAGTCCATTAAAATTTAAATTATAAAATATTAGGTTTAAAATATACTAATGCACAAAAAGAAGCCATCAGCATCAACCATACAATAGCTGCACATAACCATTTCTCTGCATCGGGTGATTGGGCTGTGTTGTGTTTTCTGGCATGCTTTGTTTTGCATACAAATGTTCAAATAACTTCCATTTCCAACTGCAAGGGAAAGAATTCCCAAAGGAGTCTGGGTTATTGTGCTGCTTATTTGTTTTCCTTTCTAGGAGAACATGAGTACTTCAAGATTCAAGAAGAATCTCTTTTTTCCTATAGAAATTAGTTCAGGATTTTTGATCCTTAGGATTGAATTTATTACCCATTTATGCACATGACACTTTTAGATAGAACAAGTGTTTTATAGCTTCCTAGTTCCTTTCCTCCCTTTTAAATGTCTGGGGATGTTTTGCTTCCAATATCTCAGGGAATCAAGCTCAGACATTTTAGGGGATAGAAAGGAGGCTGCTGCCTTCTGCTCTTACTTCAATATTTTTTATTACAGGGGAAGTCCCAAGCTCCCACAAAAATAGGTATATTTTGCTGATTGAGCTATTTTTCCTCCGGTTTTTCTTTCTTTTTCTTCTTTCTTGACCCCGTCCCTTTATTTTTTATTTAAAATATACAATTAGCCCTTACTACTTCAGTGACCTGTGCAGAGCAAGTTATAGCTAACAGTAAAAATGTACCATTCTGAGATTAACGTTGTTATTCTTGTGACATAGGGACATCAAAAGCCATATAAAGACACTCAGAGTGACAGGTGGCATTTGCTTTGTTACTGTGCTTTTGCACATGCCTGTGACATCTCTTCGCAGACACAGTGGGGCTTTGATTCCTTCATGTTTTGTATTCATGCACTTGCCACAGTGCTGCTATGGATCTACAGTATGCTAGGAATTGCAGAAATTCAAAGCATGCATGTAAAGGGATAAATGATAAATTGTTGATGGGGAAAAAATGGCTGTGGTCAAGCATGGGAAATAATCCATGAGAAATTTGTATTCCAGAAAGAGTATAAACTCCCATGGGGAACATAAATGATTACTATTGTTTGTCCTACAATTTTCAACCATTCCAGAGAGGTTTCATGCTAATACTAGTCTTAAAAATAGTTGATCATTAACAAAGGCCAAAAATGCACCCTCTCATAGCTGGGTAGTATATTTTAATCCTGTAAGTGTCATTGTGCCACTCTCTGGTTCAACATTGGTTTCCCAGTTTAGTATTCAGAGAGCTAATTCATTTTGTTGCTGGCAGCAGTGCATTAATGATGAAGCTACGACAATGAACACTGTCTGCATAACAAATGTGCCTTTCTCAAGCCGCAGTAAATACAAAGTGATTAACATGAAATAACTGCTCCAGCAAACTGCTTCTCGGCTTTTAAATAGATACTAGTGTTTTAATTTAACCCTGCATTTGTCAGATATATCTTGAATGGCCTTGTTTTCATTTATTTTTTGGAGGAGGGGCAATTCTACCTTGGAGGTTTATATTACAGAGTGCATTCTCTTGGAGATCTGCTGTTAGCATACTGGATGCAAATGATTATTAATGCTCTCTTCCCTGCTTCTGACATTTACTAAGGCAGAAGCATCAAACAGAACTAAATCACATCATGCTCCTTCCAGCTATCTTAATCCTGCCATCCTATTGGAGATAATGAAAATAAGGTCTGAGCAGGTTAATGTTGCAGTTGTTAATAACCTTTAAATCTAGAAGAACCCAAGGAGAAGTTGGTTTACATCCCAAATCAGGCAGGAAAGTACAAAGAGAGAAGGTGGTGAACAAGAAGAATCAAACCAAAGTTGCTCTCCCCTCACAGCTCTGCCCCATTTTTTATTCTTAATCCAGGCATAATGAAAAATCTGATCAATGTCACTGTATTATGAAAAGATGTGATTATTCTATTCTTAGAAGAAGTAAGACAGAGACAGAAACAGAGAGAGAAAGAGACAGAAACAGAGACAGAGACAGACAGGGGCAGAGATGGAGACAGTTGATTTGACAGTCAATGTCCCTTATCCCTGTTGCTGCTCAATCCCTGTTGGGGGAGCCCCTACCTGAAATGTTACAGTGGAAGCAGAAAAGCATAGCACCCTCCATGAAACACTTTGAAATGGTTCTCTTGTCATCCAGACAATCCTCTAAAGCCATGCTGCTCACATTCCTGCTGTCATTTCATCTCATGATAATGTGCCAGTAGCGTAGGCTTTCTGCTCCACAACAGTCTTTTAGAGACAGAGTTTTATTAGAAGATGCTGTATAAGAGAGCTCAAGTATTCATTTCTTTTTCCCTGCTAAGGCATTGCTATAAGGACTAGAAAATTTTCTCATTTACATCGTATATGTGGCACTTTTGCCACCAGTTTATAGAAATTGAATGGTTGCATTCTGGAAATATGTGTTTTTACTGTTCTATGAAGGCCATTTAAAGGTTTATCTCAGTGAAAAATAAACAGCATCGTGACAATATGGTTCATATTCAAGAGTAATACAAAAGGAAATTCAGAAGAGAAAATTTTACTTTCCTCAGGGAAATTGCAAAAAGTATTATCAGTATGCTGGGAGTTTTTAAAGATATGCTGATCCACTCACCAGAAATGTTGAGTAAAATTTAGAGGATGGGGGGAAACAAAGAAGTATCTTCAGGCTCTTTAAAAATTTGAGAACTGTTTTTTTTCATACATTAACCAAGTCAGGTTCATGGGAGCCTTAAATCAAAGGAAAAAAACATACCCTCTATTCCTAAAAATGTGCATAGGTTATTAAAAAGGAAAAAAGATTTGGGAAACAACTTCACTTGGAGTAGGATGCATATCAACTTGTGACTACAACATAACCTACCAAAGACCATGAGTAGTGGAGAAGGGAATGGCTGGTAAACAGGTAAAACAAATTTCCTGAAATACTCCCTTGACAATCAGAAACTCAAGTATAATCACATTTGAACAGGATGAGATCAACAGGGAAGTGGTGGTTCAGAGACAAAAAGATTCCCATAATTACAGCTCTCATCTTCCATTTTGGTAAGCTAGGATAGTTTGAAAACAGCACCCAGGTAAGGTAAGATGAGGAGTGCCTGCAATGCTCAACAAAGGATGATTTGGAATACCTACAACCAAAAGACCTACTGGCATTTAAGTAATCACAAAAGAAGTAACATCTTCAATCTCCTGTTTCTGCATTATGTTAGGTGTGCAGTGAACTGGCATAAGCACTTACCCCCTGCTACTTTAGTCCCTGCTTTTTTTTACCCCACACACTAAAGCTGGTGTTGTGGGACAAGAGACACCCTGACATAGCAAAGGTAGGATCAGGAAGCCTGAGGACACACAGGTGTCTGGACTATGGGCCCGGCCAATATTTGTCCCTACTTTTTAAAAATTATGACTACTGAAGTTTTAATTGGCTGAATTAGATTCATACTGAGGTCATTTAGCTAAGATTTTTTTTCCTTCTGCTTTTCTTAAACTAGGCGTCATATTCCAAGCTTTAAATGACAGACCACTAATGAAAATTCTGTACTAATGAAAAAATATAGCTTTTTTATGAAAATGATGAAAAATAGCACCAGATCATGAATGCAAAGAAAAAACACAAGCTCAAACTCACAGCTCTCATCCGTAAAACCAATTTAACGTGATTTCTAAATGAAACAAAATAACCAACTCTCTAAAGGGCTGAATTATTGAATGAATTAATGATATAAGATTATGAGAGAAGTTCTGATTGCCATACATTGATGGTAAGATGAAAGCATCAAGTCAACATCAGTTTTCAGAGAAAGTTGTTTAACTAGCAACAAACTGCTGTGGGGCCAACTGTCACAATTTCTGCAGGGGTTTATTGCCCTGAAATAAATTCTGATGAAATCAAGGCACAGTTTTTGAACACGATGGATGAAGCCATACAGAAAAAAGAATCTCAAATATTTTACAGAGTCCAGTTAAATTTTACATTAATAAGGTTATTCTTTGACTAAACTATTTGGACAGTTAGTACGCAATCAGAAAACCAACTCTCATGCTAAGGAAACTTGGCAAGCAATGTACCCTTGCACCATGTGAATTCTTGCAAGGTATCTGGCAGTGATATTTATGGTAAGATCATTAAAGACAAGATAGTGCTAGTGATTGGATTTTTTTAAAGAAAACTTCTAAGTATCCATTTTGAGTCTTTCTTTCTCCACTCTGACTTTTCACTGGAGCAGTATTAAATCATAAGGAGTTTTATTGACGCATGCTTTGTGGCTACTCAAGCAGGAAAAACATCTGTGTACCGGGGCTGAGGTAAGGACTTTTAACTATAACTAATTTTGGTTCTAGATCTTGGCCTGCTTTTCTTTTCTAACTTGTTTCACTCATATAGTCTGTTGGTATTTCCTCTTTTTCCACTTGTTCACAGAAGACTCAGTACAAAGAGATAACATCAAACTGGTCAGAGTTGAATAGTTTTGGCCTTGTGTTGGTCTTTTATGCATAATCTCTCAAACCACTTATACTGTTTGATGTGAACACCTTTCTCATCCAGATTCTACCTTTTACAGTAAGTCTCCTACATTTACATTACTGATTTGGTTTTTCCCAATTTTTATTTTAAAAAACCCCACATGTTATGTAGCTTCTCTTTTCACCTTTATTGTCAGCTAAACTACATTTTACATTATTTATCAATAGAAGAAAAGTTTAAAGTCAAAAGTCATACCGAATGCTATAAAATTGCATTGTGTCCTATTAAAATTTATGTTGACTGGATGCCAAATTGTGCTCTGTTTATACAGTCTCCACTGGATTTCTGTGGTCTGTGGTAAGCTATGTAATATTTGGGAATAGCAGAGATTTGAAGAGCTTTTGGCAAACACTCTGAAATATAGATAAGGAGCATCAAGGAAGAAAGTACTAGAACACCACTTGAAGGTTGCATTAGTAGAGTCGTGATAAATTGACAGTTTACTGCTTGGTCTTTTATTCATGTGCTATCACTGGGGAGCATCAGGCTGCTGAAGTAAACACCATGGATGGAAGAAACACACAGAGCACACTGCTCTGCTACAAGCAGGGGATGATTTGGGAATTTGTCAGCATATTCTTAGTTCTTTTCCTTCATTAGTGCCCAGCAACAATTTCTGCCCAAATATGGTTGCAAGTTCTCACTATCTTGCTTATATTTTTTCTGAGTTGCAATGCTAAAAACAGGGAAATTCAGAACAATACTACTTTTATCATACTAGGAAATCTTTACTAGTATGAAATTTTAATATTAAGAATAGTTGTTTTATTATATGATGCATCACACCAGGAATATTTATTGATATGGAAAATCTTGTGCCAAAAGTTTAATTTAAACTATTGGTTCATAGAAATGTTAAAAGGCAGAAACTCTTCAGTAAAAATGTATGATGGTGATTGCGATTTAAATGTCCATATTTTACCCTATTCTTCTTACAAGAAAAGGTATCTATTTACTTGAGTAACCAAAACCACTCATTTTAAAATTTGCAGCAGAAAGCTCTTTACAATAAGTCTATAAAGATTTTGAGTAGCAAAATGTGCTGAAGTTATTGTATAAGTTTTTTTTCAGTTTTCTCCTAGATAAAATACGTGTGGATCATATTATCAATGACAAAAATAAGAAAGAATGAAAATTAAAGAAAAAAACCATAATACTTCCCTCTCCCCAGTAAAACTTCCACTAGTTGTGGGTTGTATTTTTTTGATTTATTTTGTTGTATTCTTACTCTTCCTACTTAGTCACATAGGGTGGAGGGAAATGAGAGTCCTGACAAGCTGTTTTCATGTCTCTTGATACTGAAGTGTTGAAGAGCTGTTGGATTCCCACTGGTTCCCCCTGTGGATTAATGCAGGGTGAGACAGAAATTGTAGAGCTGCCATGCAGAATGACCTTACCTGATAAGACTGTTCTGCCTTCACTGCAGTAGGTGAGAAGGGCAGGCTGTATGCAGCAGGCTGTTTTTTCCGTACCTTAATGAGAAAAATTGACCTGTTTATCCACCAGCTGTCTTCTTTGTTTTTGATTCAAGCAATTTTTGGAAAACTTTTTCTAAACTTAAATGTTGTATTAAAGCTGAATCCTCCAAAGAATTGCATATGGTCAGCAAAATCTTGTGGATTGCTACAAATTATGGGAAAACAGCTGCCAATAAATGCATTATAAAACAATGATATTCACAGATCACTTCAAGAGACATAGTATTATTGACTTAATTTACTGACTTAATTTATATGATATGAGTGAACAAGAACTCTTTTTTCCCATCTGCTAAACTGTTTTTATTGTCTTTTATAAGCATTTTGTACAGCTCAGCTTTGCTTTTTATTTTTTCTGTTGCATATTTAGGACGTACTTGGGTAAAAAAATAAAAGATGAACACCTCCAAATTACAGCTGGGAGAGGGAGGGGAGGGTTTAATGTAGGAAATAAACATTTCGATAACATGACTATGCTTGGCTTCTATCTGATGCTAAAACATAAGTATTTTCTAGTACATGTTATAGAAAGAAAACTTGTGTCTTTCAGAAAATGAAAGTATTCTTTAAGGCTACTATATTAAACACTGAAGAATTAGAAAATGAAAAAGCAAAGGTGGAATGAACAATTCATTTAGAATCAAGGTAAACGAAAGGATTATTCATTTCCCTGGTCTTTTTTGGGTTTTGAATCTAGTACCTTTGTGCAGTTCAAATTTCTCCCCAGACGCTCATCTCAGCATCTGATTCCTCATTCAGCCATTAGACTCCTGCTGTTCCTTGATTTTCCTTACTCGCTTCCAAATCGCTGAAACATAGCAGCCCTTCTCTCCCCCAGTTCTGTATCTGCTCAGACTTTCACTCTCCCCATCACCCAGGTAGTCAATAAACAGATCATAAACCCACTAATACCAGTATTCATCCCTGAGGGATGTCACTGTTAACCATCCACCACTGGGACTTTGCACTGCTCATCACAACCTTTTACTCCTGATAATCCAGCTGGCTTTTAATTCACCTTTTGGCTAGCTTGTCCAGTTCACATGTCTGCTAAAGTGCTATGGGAAACTATACAGAAGGCTTTAGTAAACTCCAAGTGAAGAACACACAGCTCTCCCTTGGTCCTCAGTGCACCACCTAACAGCAAAAAAGTAGTAAGTTCTGTCAGGCACTACTTATTCTACATAAAACCATGTTGGCTGGTCCAGTCACCTTCTTGCCTTTCCTAAGGCTAGCAACCACTTACAGCATTAGTTGCTCCATCTTCATCTCGTGCATTAAGATGAGGATGAGCAGTCTGTTTCCCTAGATTCCCCCTTCTGCCCTTTGAAATGAGCAGGAGCTTTTCCTTCTTCTCATTTTCAGGAATCTTCCCCAGTCACCATGATCTTTCAGATAATAGATGGTGGCTTCACAGTGACATGGGCCACATCCATCAGCACCCTTGGGTGGACCCATTTGATCCCATGTACTTGAGTATGCCCAGAAGTCTAAAGTGTTCCCTCACTCCATCTTACATTGCTCTGTGTAATGCTTGTGCCTATGCATTGCCACTAGACCTGTGAGAAAGCTTTCACCTTGCCAATGAAAACTAAGGAAAAGCAGCTAGTGAGAATCTCTGTCTCAGTTTTTAAAGCCTTTTCTTGGCTGCCAATTTTGAAAGAATCCTTTCTTTTTGCCCTTCACACCTCTTACTGCTTTTAGCAATGCCTTAGCTTTGGCTTCCATAACTTCTGTAGTTTTGTAGAGAGCATTTAACATTACAAGATAACTTGCAGCAGCGTATCAGACTTCTTTCAGCACCTTACACTCTCAGACAAAAGTTAATGACTTAATTTGCAGATGGCTGATTAAAGGCTTAATTTGCAGATGGCTGATTCAGCCCTCAACCTCCACAGACAACCTATCTTTTACAGTACATACTACACAGTTATTTACTGTAGGCCATTTCCACAGCCACTTTAACCTCTCTCCTACTCCAAACACAAAGCTTTTAGCTTGTACAAATTACCTGAGGATTTTATTTCTTTTTTTAATATAATGTTTTGAAGAACTGTATTTCAGTCCATAGGTTGCTTATTAATGGTGTGCTGCGGGTACTGCTTTTAGTAGTATCTCATAATTCACTGATCTTCATGTAGCAGCACACAATTCCCATCTACTATGATGTTTCAGACATCCTTGTGCTTGGCAGAAATCAGTCTTGACAGCTCCCTCAGACTCTGGGACTATGTGTAGCATCAGCATTCACAAGGCAGTTAAGTTCAGTTAGCAGGCAGTGATACATGTCAGTACTGCCATACTTGCTCCCCATGATCAGTAAGGACAGCCCAAGTCTCTCAGACTGATTCACTTACCACTTTGTCATATCTACAGTATGTTTTTGCCACATACATAGCTGTTGCTTAAAACTGTTGTGAATCAGCAAGCACTCCCTTCCTCAAGCATTTCCAGAGCAGGGTCCACAAGACAACAATGAGTTTCTAATAAGAATCTGAAAACAGTGCTGCTAAATACATTTGTTTACTCCTCTAGGTTTAGCAAAACTCCATTAGACAAAAACAAGGTGGGTAGCCAAAGACAGCTTTTCATGGAAACACTACAAAATGTTTGTTACATAATAAGGTTTGAACAGATAAGGATTTATGGGATCTATATCTATATAATCTATATAATCTATATAATCTATATAATCTATGTAATCTATGTAATCTATATCACCTATATAATCTATATATCTATATCTATGGATATCTATATCATATATATATGGGATTAGATATATTAATACCATAAAGATAATTTTAATATTTCTAGATTTATGTATTTATATATATTTACATTTGTATATCTATATATTTATGCATTTATATATTTATATATAAATTTATGTAATATAAAATATAGTTTTGGTGTAGGTGTACAGCCACTGGTGGCAGGGTGGTGTCTGTGAGGAAGAGGCCAGGAGCTGCCCTGATCAGGACACAGTGGATTTCAGCTGGCTCCAACAGACCTAAGATGGTGGTGCTTCTGTAAAAATATAGCTAAGAAATAGCAGAACACCACATAGTAGAAAAATGTGAGAGAAAAATGTGTGAGACAGCCTTGCAAGTACTGAGGAGAAAGAAAGAAAGGATTAAGTGGTCCAGGGGCTACAGCAGATACCCATGCTGCAGTCCATGGAGGATTCCATGCCAGCACAGGTGAATGTACCCTGAAGAAGCTGCAATCCATGGGAAGGGCTGTAGACATTAGAATCAAGTTCCTGAGGTTCACCAGTCAGCACTGTCTGCATAGTCCTAACTGGACCTTATCAAACCCTGAGGCTGTTGGCTTCTCAGGAAGAATCCCTCATCATCTGAGTGGTGAGCGCAGTCCATATGGCCATGCTGGTGAGTCTCAGTAAACACAACGGGCCTCTCTAAAGGATACGTACATTCCAGATAGAACTTGATCTATTGAGTTTATAGACATGAAGCACTTTTACCCAAGCCCTTTTTTCATCATCTTCTTTTTCTCTCCTTTCCACAAAAGACCACAGCCTTTCTTTCCAAACTCAGTCATGATCTGACTCATTCAGAGACATATGCCAATGGAACTGGTTCTTTAGAGAACAAGCCTTAGTCATCCTGAAAATCAGTGACATTGCCTCCAGACATTTGGGGCAACTTTGGAGTTGAATTTAACCTAATTTGCAGAGAAAGGTGAATTCTGTGTGCCAAGGGAAGGGCAGAGAGCTGCAGTAGCTTGGACATATGTCCCAGTGCTGGCCCTAACTTCTTGGTTAGGAAGATGCTTCTGACTATGCCAAGACATAGAATTATGACTGCAAATCTCTTCTAGGACAGGAATTCCTGCTGCACTGTTAATTCTGAGAGTGACGTGTAGGGATACATTACTTTCTTGGCAGCACTACAGAGACAATCTGGACATGTTCTGTGAGAGATAGGAAGACAGATAAGACTGGAAAATGGAAAAGTTACTGCCTTACATTTTCAATAGCATCTGGCTTGAACAAAAAGCTCACAATACTCAAGTTCATTGAGCTGCAGCTGACCTAATGGAACTGTTTCTGGCATTAAGAAAGAGATCAGCATTGCCAATTACATCATAGCATCTTTTCCCTGCATAAACATGTTAGCAGGAAGTGTGGAGTTAAGCTTAATCATATTGTGAGGTTTTGAGACCATTTTCCTGCTCTATCCCTTTGGTTGCTGCACATTTTCATCTTTTTCTGTCAATTTTTTCTGTTTTATTGCATGGTGGAGTAACCAGCATTGTCTAATTGATGTCATGGGAAATCTAAGAACTTATGTTCTAAAGAAGACTTACAAAGAGTCCTAAGATTTCAGGTTAGAAACTGTTGGCAATACATGGAAGCAGGCAGAGTGGTAGATGTTTACTTGGGGGAGTTCTGCTCATTGACTCCTTTCCAGACAAGAAAGACTGCAGCCTCACTCCCCTCTTCTGCTATTCTCTTTCCATCCACTCTGGGCTAAGTAGAGCTTAAAGAGTGGGCATGTGGCTGTGATCTTAGCTACATTATTTTTAAGAACTTCATACACCGACTTTCCCTACTTAGTCCCATTTTACACAGATGAAATCCCTGATTTCTTCAGCTCTTCTGAGGAACTACACATAATTTTTCTGTTTGTACTATATCTTGTTAACAAATAGAAGTTTTTGTCTTATTTGATACATGCTATAATAAATTGTTTGTTTCCTCATCTTATGGATGTGAAACCTAGAAATGTGGCTGATTTTTGCAGAAATGAATGTGGAGATAATGACATCCACATTTCTTACTATCAGTCTGTCATGAGGTACAGGTCCTTATAGAAATAGGAATTTTTCATAACAGAAGATGTTTTATCATATCCCTTTATTATCGAAGTAAGGAAAATAATTTTTTCTTTTCTGTTTTCTCATTAATATAAATTACATTTTCAAATTACTTTATTTCTAGACTGGTGTTAGTGTTATGGAATTACATATGAAAAGCTTTTTACTATCTAAAATAATTTATGTAAGTTTAATCTTTCATCACATATTTGTAGGTTATTGAAATGTGGTGACAGTAATTTATTTACTTACCATAGCTTAGAAGAGAGTGTTAGATTATCAACTACTACAGTAAATGGTAGTAGATTCCACAGCTAATTTAATACTGTTCTGTGGCTTCATTAAGAAGAAAGTATGCATACAAAAAATATTGTGGTTTTCCAGCTGACTTTATATGCCAAATTTGTAGTGCTGCTAATGATGTAAACAAAAGGAAAACAGATCCCTGCTGGATCCTAGTTTGTCCACTGATATGAGACATCTTATTAAAAGAATGAATATTGTGTACAGGTATTACACAACATTTTGAAAACTAACATTAAAGTAAGGAGTGTAGTTGGGAACGTACAAAATTTTCTAGCCTTATCCTACTGCCAGAACTATCTTGCTATGAAATAAAAGAGAAGCATTCAATTATTAAATTCCAAAATAATATTCCTGGATTTCCATAGCAGATTTGAATTTAATGATTAAAATTTGTCAAACAAACAATTCAAATTTTTTAAAAAAATATTTGAGTGGCAATATTGCTGTGGCAATATTTTGCAAGTCATTCTATTTTATTTTCTGCAGTTATATACTTCATGCCTGTTACATGTCATCTAAAAGCTTCAGAAAACATGGTTTTTATACCTTAAAATTAAGAGGAATGTAGGAACAGCTTAATGTTTTTGATAGAGATTTATCAGCATTAGAGGTAATTCTAATTTTCCCAGATCGCTTTGTTCAAGAAACTGTATGATTAGAAAGTGATTATAACACAGTAGTCACTGAGCATATTAACACAGTAAGATCATTTTCAGAACATCAGAAAGTAAAAGAGTTATTATTTAGCTTTTAGATAAATACCATACATACATAACCATACATTGCCATACATAAATCACATTCATACAAAAAAGAATTATTCAGAAAATTGCTTAAAATGTCAAACAAGTTAGGTGGGGTGGGGTGACCCATGCAAATAATTATTCCCAAGAAACACTAAACTTCAACAGACCCCTGTCCTTCCTAAGCTGTCATCCTTCCTAAATTAATTCCCTCTAGCAGTACACTATAGGTGTCTGACACTCCCGGAAAAGCAGGACTGATGAATGTCAAATTAAAAATACAGATCTGCTGTTATAAATGTACTAAATGCACCTCTTCTGTGAGAGAGGGAATGAAATTGAGAGTAGCAATGAAGATTTAATTTGTCTTTAGTATCAGCCTATGTTGAATATGCTGCCACACCCCATCATGGGGTCATTCAGCCCTAACTCACCAGTACAGAATGGGTTAGCTTCATCCTCTAAAACAAACTTTAATCCAGAGCAAAATGTTCTATGCAGACTAGTTACATCCTCATTGTTGGGGAAGAAGGTTCCAGACTAAGAAGTCAGGACCACTCTTTTCCTTATACTATTGCCTCATGAGGCTGACAGCTCTTGGGCTGACAGATTTCCCATCCTTATGCTGCGCCTGGTCCATAGAATGTCACAACCTTCCTACCCATAACTTATGTGTATTAGCCACATTAATTGCAAAATATACGGAGACAGATGGGGTTTACCTATTTATTCTACTCCTGATCATGACACCTTGATTTTTCTTTTGATTTCTTAACAGGCAGAGGTTTACTTCAACAGTTTCAAATGAAACTGCAGTGGTGGTTTGGAGTTACATAGACAAAGCCATAAGGGAACACCTCAAATAAAAAACTTCTTCCACTGCAACACCTATGATTAGTAATTTATGTAAAAATGACAACTTGCATTTTCCTGTCCACATTCTTCTAATATGTCTTTATATTAAGCACCTCATAATGGAAAAGATTGCTTGGTCATATAACTGGGAGTTAATTGCATATCATTATTCTGCCATTAAAATGAAATTGCAAAGTTCTTCCTGTGTTTGTCAAAAAAACAAAAAAAAAAAACCCCAAAAACCTAAAAACCCACAAACAAACAAAAAACTTTTCCGGCCAGACATTGTCTAGCTCAGGCAATTTGTAACTGATTTTTAAGTCTCATGCAGGGTGTTTGCTCTCATCACTGCTGCATGGGTGACATGGTGAGGTAACACCCTTGAAATTCTGAGTTCTGTCTAGGATCTAGAGGAAGCTTAGAAAATCATCTGCACAAAAAGAAAAACTGTCTCAGTTTAGTCCAAATTTAAAAATTTTCAGGAATTTGTAACAACCAAGCAGATAGATCATACTGGCATTCTCATGCAAATTGCTTGTATTAGCAACAAAGTTCAATAGTGACTATTGTGGGAATGGTCTGCAGTCACTTACTTTCCATTATTGCATGTAAGAAATGAAGTATCTGACCCATCAAAGAATATCAAATGTAGGTTAAACTCTGCAAGCAATTTCCTACTTCTGTGCAGAGCTGCAAAATATTTTATGTCAGTTTAGTTATTTTCCCCTGTATGCATACTGTATCAGTTAATATGTGATAATCTTTTAGCTGAAATGTATGTGATGAGAGAAAGTAGGTGAATGAAGGAAAATTTTTAGCCTTCTGCTAATGACTTGTGATTGTATTAACTTTCCAAAGGGACACAGGGACTTATATCTGTTGTACTGAAAAAATGATTTTTTTAATGAATTTTTGAGACATGTTCTTTATATAAAGATCCTGTCTTTTTCTTTGCTGCTAAATTATTGATGAGCAGGCTGTTTTCTAAATAAATTCATAATTAATAGAAGAGTTTGAGGAAATAATTACAAAATCATGACTAGAAGCAGAATTTTTTCCCAGTCTTCAAGCACAATTATTCCTTTATTGGGAACCAGAGGCTTTGAAAATGATTTTGCTAAGTTAATTATGGAGAAGATAAGAGTAAGGTCTTTAAAGGTGAAAAGGAATATGAAGAGTTTCTGGTAGCATTTGTTTTTTGGACAAATCTGTCTAGTTATGGTTGGGTTTAGAGCTAAGAATGGCTGAAGGATGGTCTTCAGGAAACACATAATAAACCACCAACTAGACATAGTATTTGAGAAGCAAGGAATGTGCACTTTCAACAAGAATTGCACTACAAACCACAATACTTTAAAATCTTCTGATGATATCCATATAACTGTGAAATCCTCTAACAGTCAAGAATTTAAGCCTCAGGCAGGGTATGAAGAGTAAACATTTAACAAAAACAACTCCCATCTCATTTTTCCTCCTCCTTCATGTAGTTTATTTCGTTTTATTGTTTCATATTTCAGTTGATTGCACACTACCTTTTCCCTACCCACAATACTAGTCAAGAAAGTGTATGGTAATTAGATAGCATGCCTCTGGCACAATTTGTTCACTGCAGTGGAGTCAGAAGGAATTTCTTACAGTGCACAGCTCCGAGTTGCATTCTGGGATAATTTAATTTCAAATGCCTATGTATTTTCTGTGCTGAAAGAAACCCCAAAAAACTCATTAAAGGAGTAAATAATGAGGGTGGAGAAAAGAAGGAATTGAAGGTGTTTTTTTCCTTAAAACATGAAAATCAGGCATGCTTGAAGATACAGATGACCAAATGAGACCATGCCACTGCTGCAGGATTTAGAGTGAACCTTCCAATTTTATTTTCACCACATATAGATTTTTTTAATGCCCACCTAACATTCTGTACAACTCCAGCACTTCTCCCAGCTGAATACATCGTTTCCCAAGCAAACTCCTATAACTTATCTTCAGAGATTTTACCATTAGAGTGAGTGTTTAGGTTTTCCTCTACATATCTTTTAAACTAGGCAGCAGACATATCTCAGGAACCTCTGGGACATAATGCTATCTGTACAGGACAGAAGTCTTAACAAAACTTATCTTAAAGATGGATTCTCCTGGAAGATTTCTAAATGCCTCATACAGGAAAAGGCAGCAGGAATAACATGGAAGGGAGGGTAAAAACCATCTCTGTGGCTGTTCAACAAAATCCCCTTTCAAAAAGAAAATGAAGTTCCATTCTACCACCCTCAGGCCCCAAAACTAGTACAGCAAAATCTTTACTCACAAACTGTAGCTGGCCTAAAGGGAGGTTCGTAAGGTATTTTTAGCGCTTGAGTTTCTGATTTCTCAGGGTCTTTTTTGGAGCGGGTGTTCAAGAAAGCCAATGAAAAACAGGTAAGCTTTATTTTTTCCTGCATGACTATGGTACATAAAGTAAATAGCTCCTTTAGTGTGCACAGATACCTAAACTAAACTAACCCCAGGACAAAATCTGCTTGGAGAATATATTTTCCATTAATTCATTTTTAGAAATGTCAGCAAAGTCTTGCATTCCTGAGTTTTCAGGTTAATCTGGCAAGACAGTTTCTTTATAATTTTGCAGTATCTACACAGATCAAGAGAAGATGAGGTTGGCAGTTGACACCTACTTTAATAGCATTATTTTGCCAGAACTTCCCTGAGGGAGCCAGGGAAGTTCTAGCTGGCCCAGCACCTGACTTTCAGTAATGATTACACAATAGCAAAAAAAAAAAAAAAAAGAGATACTCTTAGCATGCAGATAGTTCCAAATCTGCTCCTGGTTTGGCCCTTGAAAAAGGTATAGATCCCAGGAACCCTAAAGGGGACGATAGCAATATTTTCAGTCTTCCTGGATGGTGGATATTGTATGTAAGCCAGGCTACATGTTTCTGGCCAAGACTGACAGAGGTAGGAGAACTGAGCTGCCACATGGCAGACCCTGGCTAGGAATGATTGTATTGACCTACAGGTGTTGTGAGTTACCCACAGCATGTGCATGACATATCTGGATTAGCTTTCTTATGTGTACTCATAAATTAACTAAAACTTGGCTTGGATGTGAGACAGCTCTATGTGGGTTTCATCAATCTACTCCTAGCTATTTGCCTTGTTCCAAGACCATGCAACTGTTTAGAAGTGACCTCTGGAAGTCAGTTAGTCAGGACATAGTTAAATTCAAAGTCAAATCAGGTTGCTCAGAGCTATAATCAATCAAGTTTTAAATATCTCCGGGGACAGATTCCACAACCTTCTGGGACAATCTGTTGCAGGGTTTAAAGTTTTTTGATGACATTTTCTCCAGTCAGAATTTCTGGTTTTGCAAGTAGTTGCTCCAATTGCTTATTTAATTTCTGCCTGAAAATAGTTCAGCCCTGCTTTCTCTATAACCACCCATTAGACACTGGAAAAGAGCAATTAGATCCTGCTTTTTTTTTTTTTTCCTCAAGGCTAACTTCCCTACCCACTCTCTCCAACTTATCAATATTTTTCTTGCAGCAGGGAGCCTATAAGTGGGACAATATTCAAGATGAAGATTCTCAACTGGTAAGTAGAAAAGAAAAATAATTTCCTCCAACCTGCTGGCTGTAATCCTGTAATGCAGTCCAATATTCAATTAGCCTTCATCACTGCAAGACGCACTGGTGATTCAGTGAGCAATCTCTTTCCACAGAGCTCCTCAGCTAGCCAGTCCCCTGCCAGCATGGACATGAAGCTATGCTATGAGTAAACCTGGGTCCAGCTGTTGATGAGCTGTCATTTTTCTTTGCCACCATTTTGTTTTGGATTCACTACATCAGCTTCTCCCATGATCACAGGAGCATTGAAAGTATCTCTTGCTATCATTATCCCTGCTCTGCTGACCCTGCTCAGACTGTGCTCTGTTTTCAGTATTTCCTGGGCAGTACTGGGTCACCTGTGGCTCCCAAGTCACCTTCTCTGGGGTGAGCCCTGCTCTAGCTGCTCCCAAGAATGGGAGACTTCCACTCAAGTCAAAATCTGCTCATCTGAAATCTGGGATCTCCAGTCTGCAGCTGGTCTTACTGTAGTTCCTCAAACTTAAATTTAGCCATTTCATAGTCACTTCAGTCAAAGCTGTC
Organism: Alethe diademata; assembly: GCA_025584955.1. Classification (NCBI taxonomy): domain Eukaryota; kingdom Metazoa; phylum Chordata; class Aves; order Passeriformes; family Muscicapidae; genus Alethe; species Alethe diademata. The sequence continues at coordinate 91,086,750 of JANRMJ010000054.1, read as the reverse complement.
ATCAGCTAATCAGTTTTTCTTCATAGGTGTGTGCATAGCAGATCCTCCAGTGCACTTTCAATTTTTGTCCTTTCAGCACAAACATTTAACAATTGTACTTTGCATACTCCAGAATTTTCTGTGTCAGCATGGATTGGAAGTTCAAAGTTTCCTATGGGAAATAAAAGTCATGTGATCATCAGACTTTTTTAGCATTTCAATTTGTGGACAGGGCATACAGGGGATAGGAAGCATGAGGAAATTGTGTGAGAAGGGAGTAGAGTCATAGGCTATGCAGCAGAGGGAATGTCCATATCCAGGTAAAGAAGGTTACACTTTTCTCCATTTTGCATCTGCACTGCACACGGCCTACAGTTAAAAGCTAAAAGAGCAGATACCAAGGATTTCAGAAATACATATAAGTTTTGCACTTCACTACCCTTCAAAATGTAATGTGATTGTGATATTCTGACATTACTCCTAGTTAGGAAAGTCTGCAGCGCTGGGTGGCCCAGGTCTCAACACAATGATGGTGGTGGAGTAAGGTTTGCAGAGAAGGTGAAGTACCTGCTCTCTCAGAGCTACAACAGGGAAAAAGGGGTATTGCTGAGGCAGGTGAGCAGCCTCTGCTTATTAGTGTATATGCATAGAGAAAGCTCCAGTTCTATTAATCATTATGCTCACAGTTTTTTGATTATGTGGAACATGATTCCTTCACAGTATGGAGGGGATTATCCTGCTGCACAGAAATCATTGGCACATGCTCTGTAAATGAAACAGAGTTTAATTTTCTGCCTTATCAACATGACAGCATAGGATGAACTCCATTGTGCATCCTTCTCAGCATACTTTTAAGGGTCCTAAGGCACGTTATGGAAAGTCCATTCATGACTGCTGCATGATATCTGGATGCTCCAATTATGGCTTGGATGTGTTGCAAAATATCATGGAAAGCTAGGAAACTTTTCTTTGGGAATATTTCTAAAACTGTTGAAAATAGGAAGTATAGACATAGTTAGCAATGTTAAATGCTGACCCAAGACAATCCAGGAGACTGGATTGAGTTCAGGCTACTTTAGTCTGAGTGGAGTGCTTTCACAGTGGCATGGGCATTTCTCTGATGTTTATCTGAAACCTCTGGCAAAGGGTTGCTTCTCACTTTCTGTACATTATATTGAGTTCATGTGATTGAGGGGTTTTTTAACATTGTATTCTCCAAGATAAGTCCTAACTTTTGGTATTGAATTAAAGCTGATAAGAACTAACCAGAAATACTTAAGAAGGCATATAGTCATGAATGGTAAGAGGCAAAAAGCAAAACTAAGGAAAATAAACAATTCTTAGTATCAAAGATAATTTCCTAGCTCTGTATTAAAATAAAGTTCCATAATTTGCATGAGTCTAATTGTTTGTTCTTTCAGAGTTTCTAGGTTAAACTGTCAGATAAAACATCAAAACCATCAGATAAAAATTCAGGAAAAATAAAAACCGAAACACACACAAGCACCACCTCCCCACGAATGGACTATCATCACCAACCAAAACCAAACCAAACCAAATCAGAAAAACCCAAACCCCCCAGGCCCCCCAAAACCGCCAAAAAACCCTTCACCAAGAGAAAAAAAGGGAGGAAAAGCATCAGATTGAAAAATTACATGGGGTTCTAAGTCTAATTTTTTTCCTCTTTCTAAAATTTGAACAACTAAAATTATCTGCTGTAAGACTAAAAGGTAGTACAGTGAAACTGAACAAACCAATAATGCCAATTTTAGCTTATTATATTCTATTATATAATTTTGCTTATATAATAAGCAGAATAAAATTTCAATTCTTGCTTTATTTCTTTCTAGTTCTTAGATTATAATTGTCTTATGTCTGTGAATCTTCATGTTGCATTTTAATAACTATATTTGCTTTGTGTGCTGCAGTACTTGTTAATGGAACTACAAATCTTTTGACAGGAAAATAAGATACATGTTCCTGATTAAAATGTTAAAGAATAAAAATTACAATAAAGCAAAATTTAAGTAGTCATTTCAAATTTTGTTTAAATCTATTGGATAGCTTTAAATTTTCTTGCTCCATTTCAGCAGACTATGATAAGTCTGATTTACACAGTTTTCTATCACAACCTTAAATGTAGATGGTCTTTACATTAATAGAACAAGGCTGAAAAACAAAACACAAAAAGCCTGGACAGTATCACTCTGCTGCTCTGACAGTTTAAAAAAGCACACAGAGATGAAATGTAGTCTATTTTTCATGAAAGCTCAGACAAGAAACTAGCATGGAGGAAAGGTGGGAATTCAGGTTACCTAAAAAGTGTCTGCTGAACCAGAAACTTCAGCTACCTTTATAGTCAATGGGGATATTTTGACAATTTTAGAATATGACTCATGCAACCTATTTTAAATGTCTGTTTGAGGATGATACAGAGCCCAATCTATAACAACTCTTTCTGCTAGCTAAAACAGAAAAATAGCATAACTATTCAGAAGCAGATGTCTGTTTAACCAGATGAGCTATACCCAAAACCTTAGTTTCTTCCTCTATTAACTTTGATAGATCATTCTTGTTTTCCCTTGCCTCTTTTATAGTAAAAGTTAAGAACTATATTTTATAATAAGACTTAAAAAATAAAACAAACCAACATGTAAACAGTAAAAGTTGTACTGATTTTCTTTGCCTTTTGCTAAAGCAAGGCTATTTCTCCATAGCTTGCCCTGAGAGATTCATTACATTGCTCTAAAGAGGATGAGACAAGGCTCTGGCCTCCCCTCTTGTGTTGATGTGATGGTTTTTGAGGAACACACAAACCCTTTATATTTCCATGAAGAAAACCATTATATATCCTATTAAAGTCAAGTCTCCCACAGCTACACCTAAGAGAGCAGAACTTGTCCTTTAGTTGTACTTACTGGCTACTCTAAACTAGAGAATTGAAGAGTGATCCTGGATGCTGGAACTCAATCATCCATGCTCTTATATTGTTAGAATGGTCCCTGGCGTGATTTTTGCAATGGACCAAAAGGCATTCTCATAGGCATCTTCTGGACTCAAAGGAGTTTGCAAAGACAAAGGATAATCCTCAATATGCAGTCTGCATACAAATGTCATTTTTTGGGGAGTTAAAGCAATTAATCTTGCAGACACAGACCAGTGTATGCCAGTAGATCTAAATGCTAGAGAATAGTAAATCTTCTGGACATATTTACTTTTCTACTACACACAAAATCCAACAACCTAGGTGAAGCAGATCATATCTTTCCTGCAATTAACATACCTTTAATTATTTTTCTTCTTAATGATATCAAAAATTTAATTAGATAGAAACTTTTTCTGTAACATTCTATAGAAAATAATAGAAATATAATAAAATTTAGAATTAATTTATTTATAATTTCGAATGAAATATAAAATAATAACTATAAATGTAATATAAAATAATAAATATGCTGTTTTGTATTGCAGCAAAATGGCTGATCCTAAGGGAGGAAGTGTAATGTTCAAAGCACTTGAATAAAGTAACTAGGAAAAATTTAGTTTGTTGTGGCTGTTCAGCTTCAAAGCAGCCAAAAAGGGGACAAGGGATAACAAAACAGTATATCACAGTATGATGACATTTCAATAAATCTCTAGAAACTGTAGCTGTCTCCACATAGGATCACAAAAAATCATTATTGCAGGAGGAGGTTATTGAGATTTAAGTATGCTTAATCTGGAAGTTTAAAGTTTAAAATAATTTCCTATACCAATGGCATAGAAGTTTTGGTGTACTTTTACAGATTTTTTTCTAGCTCTCCTTTTTTCTTCTGTTCAGATTGAATTAATTGTGTAAAAAAATTTCTGTCAAATGTTCAATGCATTCTTAAAGAAAACTCATTACCATATATTGAAGTGCTTTTTACAATGAAGCAATATGTAAAATACACCTGAAATTAATCAAATTATATTGTACTTCAGGTTACATCTCCACTTTAAATAAATATTGCCTGTAATTAAAAGAGCAAAAAAAGTTAAATAAGGCAGAACAGATGTCACTTTCATTCCTTAGACTCAGTGGTTTAAAAAAAATTCCTGCATATGTTTCCTAGAAGAAGGATATGGTTTTAGGTTGTCTCTACACAAGGAAAATAATGGTTTGGACTTACACTGCTTTACCATAAATAAACAGAAATCAAAGGCAAACAAGTGTCTGGTCCCACACCAATTCCACTGCCACCTTAGCATCTTTCTGGATCTTTCTTGATACCAGGTCTTTCATGCATACAGACATTTTTACTTCTTATAGACTTCTTTATGCAAACTATTTTTAAATGCTTTGCATTTGCATCTAAATCCCAATGGATTTGATCCCACTACAGGAAATTTAAAATAATGTTATATTTTTCAGATGTTTTTATTTTTTCCACTATCCTTAACATGTTTTGGTATTTTCAGTGTATTCTTTGCATTAGAAAATAAAATCTTCATATCAGAATTGATTTACAACTATTTAAGAGACTCCTTTATGTGCTTTATATCTGAGACATTCACTGTTAGCAAATCATAGAGGATCATTATTGTTTTCCCTTGCCTCTTTTATAGCAAAAGTTAAGAACTATATTTTATAACAGGACTTAAAAAATAAAACAAACCAAATCTTTCTAAAAAGTGCATTCAAAAACTGATTATCTTTTTTGGAATGACAGCACAAACCAAATGAGAAGGAATTTATTGTTCAAAATACTAAGAACAGTTTCCTTGGACATTAGAAAAAGTGCTACAAATACATATATTTGTGTGTGTGTGTGTGTGTGTGTGTGTGTGTGTGTGTGTGTGTATTTTTCCCAAATAACATATTAGAAGCAGAGGTATACTTTACAAAATTAACCATATAGTAAGCATTGTTCTGGTGAGATATTGATAAAGAATGCTAACTTTTCATTTATTTATATAATTAATAAATTTTCTAACAAAATTAATAAAACAAAGATATACAGATTTTATGCAATAGATTTTGAAAAGTTGCATCTATTTCTAGAATATAGCATAATTATTAAATATTTAGTTGACTGATGATGTGTTCATAAGAGGTTAGCTTCACTCTAAGTAGTGGGAATTAAGAAATCTAAACCCAAAGATTACCCTTAGAGCTCACCAGTTTGCTCTTGATGGTAATGCATATATACTGTGTAACTATAACAAGTAAGAATATTCTAAATTAGTATTTTGGATACTCATCAGGACATTCTTCATCCCTAAAAAGATAGGTCATTCATCTCAAACTCAATGTTTCCATGTTTTTTGGAAACCAACAGTGAGATAAATATTTTTACTTTTGTATATGTGTGTGAAGTGCATGCACACTGAGAAATTTTATCTTGAGCAAACATTTTTTCATTATAGAGGTAAATACTGAGCTTTAATTTGTTTCTGGTAAATCACAAGATATTTCCATTTGAAATGTATAATCTATTCTCTATAGCCAAGTTAACCCCAACTAGAGAGAGTTTCTTTTGTCAGCTGTGAGACATGGCTCTGCAAGGCTGTACCTGTCAGGTATTGCTGTTTCCAGTTTGCAGTGACTGGTATATTTACAGACATTCTGTTTCTGGGCTATGACTGGAAATGTGTCTCTGCTCTATTTTATTGGCTATCACAATGAGTGCCACTCCAGAACAAGATGCCAAAGAGAGAACACAATTCTTCCGTGCTAACCTGCCCAGCACAGCTAGGATATTGGTAAGGCAAATTCCAAACCTCTGAGGGAAATTCTAGGTGAAAGCATTAGTTAGCATCATTACAATTTACAGACAGTAATGAGAGGTTACAATGTCCAGTTACCAAGAGTCTTCACTAAAGAGTGAAGAGTATTGAAAAAATGTCTCCACAACAGATCTTTATAACTAGGAGAATGCAATTAGGGGCGAGTCTATTTTCTGGGTTTTGTTTTTTATGCTCCGTTTCTCAAATTTCTGTCCTGCAGAAGGCTAATTGAAGCTTAGCTACAAAATTAGATACACAAGATATGATTATTATCCAAGAATCAAAAAAGACTATTTCAGAAATTCATTTGAATAGAAATTATCCTTCCAGAGACAATTAACCAGGATTTCCACAAAAATTACTTTTAATACAGTATGTTTAGCTCTGAAGCATGGGCCAGCTTCTTTGGCATACATTTATCTTATATTTCTTATCTGAGAATATTGTCTTTTGAAGCATTCTTGCCAGTTTCCTCATTCTGGATGCAAAACTTAATGAACTGAAGTAATATAATTTTCTATCTCTTCATGTCTGGCCATAGTGACAGTTTCTTTTTTTAAAATTATATTCCTTCAAAGACTAACAATTTGGATACTTCAAACTAGATATATTTTTCTGTTTCTATGATTTTCCTTTCCTTTCCACTTTCTCATCTTCAGATATTCCCTGGTAACCTGCCCATTAAAACAACACAGAATTTAACATCCTCACTAGAGAAACAAAGTTAATTAATTTTCCTATGAATGATTTTTCTAGGGTTCTTTTTTCATTCTTTTGTAACATCTTCTTTCAAGGCCGAAATTGTTTTGTGTTCCACGTGGTTTTATACTCTGATGTAAATGACTTTTTCATCTATTTCTCAGTGTTCATTTTCTGTGTGAATAAAAGCTACCAAAAAAGTTTTGAATAGATATCTGTCTTCCATTAACTTATTCTGATAATTCTGCTGCAAAATGATGGTTAGAGTGGTCCATGCGTTTCCAGGGATAAGAGTGATGCTGGTCCTTTTATAGCACTAATGGAGATTCTGGCAAAGCACATTTTGTGCAAACTGTTGGCTGATCATAGTTCTCAAGTTTTCAGCTTAAATATTTTTCTTTTTCTTTTCTTTTTCTTTTTTTTTTTTATTTTGCCAGTTTTTGTTCTCAATCCTTTCCCAATACCAAGGGAACCCCCCCACCTCCTCCAAACCCAGAGTGAAAATGTGGGTTTACTCTATCTACACTTTTAGTTCTTCCTCTAAAATCTGGAAATAAATATTGCAATTTTTATCATATCCTTTGTTCATATGAACTGGGAGTATGTTTGTAAGACAAACATTTCATTCTGTAATTATTTGATAATATCTATTACATTAAGTAGAAAAGTACCAATAAATCTGCATTGAAAAAGTAAATTAGAGTGCTCGAAGGACGAAAAGTAGTCTCATAAACTGAAAAGTAAATTGCTCCATCTTAGCAGGTGCCATTTTGTATATTGAATATATCTTATAATTTTGATTCTTGGTATAAAAATTAGCCAGTGAAGTGTTTACAGTAGGAGGAGGAAAGATGTATTTTAAACTCCACTACAAAGTTGTACTTTTTCTGACCTTTATACTTCACTTTACTGTACCTCAAGGAACATCTGTCAATAAAGAAAAAGTCGTTTAGCAGTAATGCTGATGGCTTTAACTTCAACTATTAATATTCTATCTAGATACAATTTCTGGATAAGATTAGTTGTTTACATGGTAACATTTTAGCAGAATTTTTTTGTGTGACCGTATCTTGACTAACAAATTTGGAACAGTGCTCCTTTCTCATTAAGTTAAAATTAAAAATTGGAGCTAACACAAAAAGTCTGCATATGAGAGATTGTACCTTCATTTGTCATCATCACATGATTATGCATCCGTCGTTGCCATTTGAAGGTTGTGTTCAAGACAGTGATTATGATCCAGAGATACTGGGGAATTGAAAACTTACCCAGTTCAAAGAACATTTTTTCCAGTTCGAAGAACCATTTCCATCATGCTCGCCATAATGCCTAGCACCTGGAAATCCAACTGGGGACTTTCAAGTTAAAGATATAGACAAACAGTTTGACCTTAGGTGAGATTATATACTCTTGTTTTGTTAAAACAAGTTGGCTAAAACATAGAAACATCCTACAAAGTAACTGTCACACAGTTCATCTCATTATATAAAACACATTTTGTTACTACACATTCTTCTCCATGATTTAACTATATTTAGACAAGTGGAAAAATCTATTTTCTGTGGTCTTCTCAACAGCTTGCAGTGATTCTGTGGACTCTAACAACCCTGATATTTTTTTCTAATGTGGTAGATCACTGTTAGTGCAGTTATGTCCACATAGACAAACAACCTGAACTTGTGATCTACAGACTGATTTGATTGAGACTATAGTAGAGTATTTCTTTCTGTGATAGTTGCTATAGAACATTTGCCTTTTTTCCAAAAAGTTTATTTTTTTCCTGCCTTCTAGCATATAATCCTGCATGATCATAAATGTTTTCAATTTATCAGAGGCTATGATTAAAATTGTTTAAATGAAGTCTGAAGCCTTTTCACTTTTGGATTATGGAATTCACATATGATACAAATTCTTATCTTTCAAAGCAGTTCCATAAAAGAATTTAACACATGTCCAAACTTCTGCAGTGCAGGGTATCTTTCCTTCTCATTTTTATTTCTGTCATAAAGGTTACTATTCTGTATACATAGATTATAACACCCTATACAGTCTGAAAAGGTGGGCAAATGAATACGCAGCATTTTCTGCCACATTTGCCTTGGAAGATCGGCATAACCGGTGGCATAATTTTGTATTGATAAGCTCATCTAATAATTAGCTTTTTGTTTTTAATGAGTACCACCAAGAAAATGGTAGATTTAAAAAAATACTTCATTCTTGTTGCAAAAAGCAGTCAACACAAATACTTTTCTCAACAGTCTTGTGTAGAGATATGCATTCTAGAGACATAAAAAGAACTAACTCCACTTTCATTGCAGTTCCTGTGAAGTTCACACTGTCTTTAGTGTCTCCTGTCCCAGTATACAATCACTAGTGATGGTGAAAATGCTCTCATAGTCACAACTCCTCTTTACTGATTTTGTAGCAGTAACATCCCTGTGCTATTGTAGAATGCACAATGTCCCCTTTTACTTCCCTCTGTCTTTTGTCTGCTTAAGGTACTAAAGTCAGCTGACTGTGTTAAAGCAGAAAGTTGCATTTATCGTTTTGGGACTAGTTTTCAGCCTTTTGAGCAGAAGGTGCATTATGCATCACTGCTTCCAGAGACAAAAGTTAACTTCCCTGTGGTGCTAGAGCTCTGGTCAATCCTTTGAAGGACTCTAAAAAACCTGATTTAGTTCTACACTACCTACAAGTTAATGCCTTTCACTCATAGCCTGATAATTCTCTTGAGACAGTTCTACGTCTACAGTATTTTTCTTTTGTTCTTCTTTTTATTTTATCTTAGACTTTATGGGACAACATTGGATCATATGCAAAGATTTGTATTTGCAAAGGTGCCACAAAACATGAAGAGGCTGTGTTAACACTTTTCTGTTAAAAAAATATGTGTTATCTCGAATCTATTAATTCTATGGAATTAGAATGTTGACTGAAAGTACATTTAAAAATTGTCTTATACTACTTACTGATATAGAAACTTGTCAGGACCAACAGGCTCTGTCCTACTCTGGAAGTCTTTATCAACATTCTGACTCATCTTTAAGTAAGCAAATTATGATTACAATTCCCTAACTGGCTAGAACAAACTAAAGCATGGTGTTGCCTAAGACAAGGACTGTTTTTTTAATTGAAATAATTTCTTCATACCATAAAAGGAGAGTCTTAAGTAATTTAACAAAAATATTCTTGTGCTGATTATTGCAATAAATCCAACCCATGACACTGAAATAAAGCCACAGAACCACTGTGATACATTGTGTTTCCTGCTTGCTTAGTTCTAGCTATGTAGGTGTGATAGGCTCACAATTATCCTCTCATTGTCAGAATGTGACATTAAAGTCATTAGTACCAAAAAAACTAATACTAATTATTTCAAGTTATTTTTTTCTTTAAAGACTTCTGTGTGCTTAAAACCAGAAGATATTTTTTTCTTAAATTCGGTCTAGCCTAAGCATTTTAATAGTGGTCAAGGGAAAAAAAAAAAAACAAAAAAAACCAAAAACAAAAATAATAATAATAAAAAACCAAAACAAACCAACAAATACTTCTTCTTGAATATGCCAAAATGTGAAGCGTTTCTTTTCTAAAAATCTGTTACATGTCTGGATCAACAGAGGAAGAAAACATTAGGCAAACAGAAGGATATATAGTGCAGTAATCTACTACTTACAGATTCATTTTGAGTGCTTGTCCCTGCTCTAGTAATTTGCACAAACTAAACATGGGAACAATCCTAGGATCAGGCAGTGAAGCTTTATTCCCCTTTTCATGTGGATACTTAGTAACTCTGTCAACAAAATACTATTTATCCTTCTGTTTCTTATCTCTGAATTATTCTTGAGTTCTTCTCTGCAAAGATTCAGCTGGAAGAATATTAAGTGCTTCTAATATTGAACATACCAAAAAGCCTGTACACTACTGACTACCTGATCCACCAGGAAATATGAGGAATTTTTATTTCCTCAGGCAGAATAAAAACTCTGATCTCCTGCATTCTCCGTGCGTGTTCTGACCACTACACTAGACTATAAAAAGACCAAGTAACTTAAACAAAGGGCTATCCTGCTAATGAGGATTTCTGTCACAACCATGAGAAGAACAAGAAGGCCATCCAAAACTTAAAAAATCTGACCAGTAACTCCTTTCTGTATACTAGAAATAAAACATCAAAAGAATTTTCACATCCTCTGCAATTTCTTTGACAACAATTACAAACTCACTAAAGACAGAAACTTGGGGCAGTTGCAAAGTCAAGTGACTTGCAGCAATATAACTTTCTTGTCCGAGAAATATCTGAAAACTCCAACTCTGCTACACAGTCCAAAGGAGGGAGAGACAACAAAGAAACATGAAAAAGCTACTAAATTTTGAAAATTTGCAGTACCTGCAATGGTTGTTTGCTGTATGTAAGGGGCAAACAACCTAAAGCAGATTTGCCAGTCAAGGAGCAATCAATTACTGACTCTAAACTAATTGAACTAAATACCATTATACTATTTAAGTCCCTCCTTGTTGTTTTCTAATGCAGCTTTGCTCAGAAAAACTTGCTAAAGAGCAATGCAACCAATCTACCATTCACTGTCTACTTCAGGGTAAACTGCAAACTTTTTGACCACATGGCTAGATTTACATTAACTGTGAAAGGACTTGGCTCACACATAACCAAGTGGATGAGTTGGGCTGACATTGATCCTATGCACAGAAACAATACAAAAAAAGCAGTGGCCTCAAGATGCAGAATATTCAAAATTTTTAACCTCTGTGTGTAGAGATAAAGGCCACCAAGATCTTATGAAGGCTGGATTTACTGTTGAATGTATTTTGCTTTAAAATACTGTTTATTATAATAATTGGATTAATTCCTTTAAACCAAAATGTATAAATACCACCAGCATAAAAAATAAATTATCCCTGGCATTCCAGTGTCAGAAGACCCAGTACAAAATATTTGGACTGAAGTAGACTCTGTATGTGCATCAAAAAGTAAAGATAACACTTTTACTCATATCTTTAAATGGGCTTCTCTTCTAGTGTTCTTTGCTTCTACTTTAGTTCATTCATAGTCACTTTGATATTAAGAAATACTTCAAGAAAAGTGTAAAAGTAATTCTAAAATTTAGCATATTGCTTGAAGAATCACTAATGTTTCTAAATTTTCCCTTTTAAGGATTCTATCACATGTATCTACCATAAGACTTAATCAAACTCAATTCTTGCTATCAGAGTGAAAGACTATGACAATAAACACATTGTGCTAAATAGCAAACTGTCAGTACCTAAAAAGTATAACAAACCTGGAGAGGGAAGGGCCCTTTTAGAAGGGTATGTAGTGAGAGGACAAGGGGATAAAATAACTTTAAACTGAAAGATAGCAGGTTTGGATAACAAATAAGCAAGAAATTCTTTACTGTGAAGATGGTGAGGCATTGGAACATGTTACCCTAAGAAGTTGTAGATGCCCTATCCCTGGAAGTCTTCAAGGCCAGTTTGGATGGGGCCCTGAGTAACCTGGTCTAGGGGGAGGTGTCCCTGTCCATGGCAGGGATGTTGGAACTATGTGATCTTTAAGATAGCTTCCAACCCAAAATGTTCTCTGATTCTATGAAATACATCTGAGATTTTGCCTTAGTAGATCAGTCTCATGTTGAACACTTAGTGGTAAGAAACCATTCATGTGAAGTGTGATCTGAATACGGTAGAATTTCAAATGCACTTTGCTTTCTTTAATTCTTGAATAAATTAATATTCATTCATACCACGCGTGTATACCACTTCTTGCTTTCAGGTAAGAAAGTGATATTTTATATACGAGATTCCTGCAGGCACAACACCATGTCATCAAGATATTTGTAGGATACAGAGATGGCAGATTGCAGAATTCACTGATCTCTATGAGCCTGTCATTTGTTCATAGCATTCTGTGAACAAAAAGTGAGTGTGTGTCTATTTACATTTAGATTTTTTTTTTTTAATTTCTGCACTAAGTGGCTTTCAGTACCAGATTTCATTAAACTGGAAAGTTGGAAGAATATTTTGTTTTCTTCTCTTTGCTCTTCAGTTTCTTAAAGTGCTTATACAGTTGTAGCACAGAAATGGTGAAATAGAAAATATTATTATCTTTTATCAACATTTAAAAGCCAGAGTTGATTTGATTATCTAAGGCTTTTGTGTATTATTCTTCACTCATATCACTCTGCTCACATATATTTTGTCATTCTTCTGCTCCTTGTTTGGGAGTATGCAGGATATTCTTGTATTTTCTTGTCAGGATTTCTCCCTGAGAGAAGCCATGTTTACTGTTTCAGTGTTTGGCTTTGGGAACTTGCAGATTTTTTCATTGTCACAGCTTTACCTCCTTCAGTTTCTCCTGAATTCCCTTTAAATATCTCATTCTAGTTATCCATTTAGAATTCGCTTATCATGGCCAAAAACAGAGCTATTTTATTTTCCAAGTTTCACATTTTTCTTCTTTATGATAATCTCCACAATACTTTGTCATGCAGATATTTTATTAGTTATGATTTGGTTTTGCTTGGTTCTACCATAGCTCTTATTCCTGGACACAAAAACTCCTACGTTTGCCTTTTCACATCACACAAACCATTTCTAAACAAACTGATTCGCAGTGATGAATAAGAAATGAGACTGATATTTTGACTGCCCCCACTATCCTTCCATTTCAACATTATTATTTTAACATTATGAACAGCAATTTTTCCACATCATTTGTTCTTGTCTAAACATTTGTGTACCAAATTCATGCATCCTCCTACATGTATCATTACTGATGTAATGGTTGCATGAGAAAAAAGATGCAGCTACAATAATACCAAAATATTTTATCTTTTCCCCTTATCACATCATTTCCCAAATGTTTTCTTATGAAATTTTTTGGTTTAAAATTTTCTCTTGTCATGCTTTAGACTGGCTCAGAATTGAATAGACAAAAATACAGGGAGAAATAATTTAACTAGTGAAATATGTATTGTCTAATACAGAGAACTTGGATAGAATTCCCCACCAAGTGATTATAAGGTTTCTGTTTGCTCTGTTAATAAAAAACACCCAAAATTCATGAAACAGGAATTGAAAAAAAGTAGACTATGAGTTTTGTTTAAAAATATCAACAAATTGGCAAATGTAAATGCAAGAACTTCAGTTTCTGGTCCTATAAAAACAAATTGTTTATGTTCTATTCATCTTACTGTGAAAATGCTTTTAAAAAATACATTTTTTTGAAATAAGGACACCATTAGTAGTGTACCAAAAATTAACAACATAGTTTTAAGATAGACATTTAAGCTCACTGTATCTGCTTGATGCCTATTTGTCTGTCTGACATCCTTTTGTGTTCGTAATATGCATTATTGATTAATTGAATTAATGTTAAATACAAATAGTGAGAATAGTTTATAAATGCCTCACATATGCCTTGCTAGATAACATGCAAGTTAACCTGGTCTTTTTAAAAAGCTGAGTGTTATAAAAACATGTCATTGAAGTAGAATTTTAATGAAGTATAAATGGAGTTGCTATGGAGAAATAATATGGTATGGTGATATATAAAAATATGTAAAATACCAGAATTTCTTGGAACAATTCCTTATAGAGACTTCTATACACTCAGATTTTTAGCTATCAATCACTTCATAAAGTCTGACAAATAGCAGGTCACACTATCCCACTGATTACCCTGTGTGTAATCTGACACACAAATCAACATATCCCTAACAAAGGACCAGGTGAAAATTCTAACATTTCATGTCCTGGAGAATTCTGGAGAGCTCTGTTTCAGCAGAGTGTCAAATCAGGAATGCATATGGAAGTAGATGTAAAGAACTGGAAGCTGCAGAAATTCTTTTATTTTGCCCTGCCATGTGCTGATATGTCAAATGCCTTAAAATTACCTCTGTGCATATTTTCTCTTAATACAACAGAGTATGGATGCAAAAACCAGCTTCTCTCACCAGACTTTATGAAACTGCTTCTCTATTATATGTGCCAAGTAAATCATACATTTTTCAATCCCAACAATATAAAAATCCCCTGCAGCAAGCATATAATCTTTCAATGAGTGAAAAAACAGGTAAGATGAATTTGGCAATTAGAATAAAACTGAACCAGAATTGAAGAGAACAAGACAAGAAAAAAGAAGAGACTGAGCTAGTCATTGGAAGTACATCCAGATCCACAATTGTCTCTCACCCACTTGCTCCCTGGAGAAAAACAAGGAAGAGTTTTCATCTAGCATGGGACATGCCTTCACAAAAACAAGCACACCACGGGGAACTTAAGCTCCCAAGTTGCTTCTCTGCACCTTAACAGGAAATATTTTTCAGCTCCTTTAATTCAGTTGATACGTGTGCAAGTCAATCCAGGATATCATCACACACTACTTTGCTTGGATTTTCTACTTCCATGCAGATAACACAACATGAGTTTGACAGTCTCACCCTGCCTCAACCTGTCTTTCTTAACAGAGGCAGCTTACTATGAAACTAAGATGTTTCCTCAGAAAAAAAAAAAATAAAGATAGAATATTGGTTAGAAGACTGGAAATAAAAAAAGCATGGAAAGCTAATAACAATGATATTTAATTGAAACTTTACCAGCCTGTGGTTCTGTTTTCAGATACCATTTTTTCTTCCTAATGAATTAATATGACAATAAATCATATGCAGAATTTAGATGGTCAATTTTATTTTATTTCATGAACTTATTAACATCATAAGTCTACTAATTATTTCTCACTAAATTAAGCTTTCTATAATCTACCACATAATACTTTACATGTTTTGTTTTTCTGTATGACCTTTTACGAAGAGCACAACATCTATTTCCTATGACTTTGCTATAGCTACAGCAGTATCAAGGTTGATACTTAAGCTAATTTAGTCGTCTTCTCAGTGGCTTTTGTAGTCCCCTGTAAGCTCTGAAGAATATAACTGTACTGCTACCAAGACACAAGACTGATTGCCAAATGCTCTGCCTATAATACATTGCAGGCAGCCTTTCTCATTGTAGATATACTCTGAGCCTTATGGAAATGCACAAGGTCCATCATAAATACTACATTTCAGAAACTGTATTAGGACTCATTAACTAGTCCTTCCATTAGACCATTTTTCCTCTGTAGAGATGTATTTCTGACTGCACAATATTTCAAATGAAGTCATGCTTTATATGTTTATTGATTTTTATTGACAATCAGCAATGAATATATATAAACTAGCAAAACCAAATAAATATAAATCAGCTAATTACAAAGAAAAATAAGAGAATTTAAAATGTGGCAAACAATACATTCAACTCTTTGAAGCTGTATAAGTCCTTAGAAGTTCACAATAAAAGAGTTATGGTATGAAAAATAATAAATAAAAATAAATAGACTTCACTATGAACAATGAGCAATGAAATATAATAATTTTATTTAAAAAATATTTACATGTCAAATAAAATAGTATAAAGATGAATAAAAATTTAGTAGCTACTTGAAAAAACATAAAAGCGTGAAGGTACTTATATAAGATCCTGGCAGTATCATGGAATCAACTAAACAACAAAACAATCATGTTGTATTCCTAAAGATATTTGACTTTCCCTTTAATTTGTTTCTGAGCCTGCATTCCACACAAGTGCCGGGCTACTACACTGCTGAATGGATAGGTTCCAGAAGGTCATGATTTGTCCTCTAGGCCCCTAAAAGAAACAGAGGAGCTCATGCTGTCTCTGCTTAGGGATAACTCCCCCTGGTGCAGCCTAGTGAGAGCCACATGAAGAGCGTTTGGTCCTGGGTTGGCTCGTGAGTACCTGGTGCATTTATGGGATATTAAACTTATGTGCCCCCTTTCTCCTTTGGATTTAGTAGCAAAGGTGTCAATAGCAGCAATAGAGACATTTGTGTGTACATACAGAAATACAAGAGATTTACCTTGGGACTACTTTAACTAAGATCGAGTCCTGACTAATTTAGGTGTGCACTGACTTGAATGTCATTCAGTCCTTCTCTGTAGAAGTATCCACAGGGACACTCTTACTATCGTTAGCTGTTTTGCTCCTCATGGTCTTGTTTTGAGCTGATAACTGAAAGGAATAAATGTCTTCTTAATGATACAATCAGTTTCCTATTAATAATTTTTGTTTCCTTACATCTAGGAGAAAGTATTCCTAGGGCAATGACATTTATCTCTAAAGAGAAAGATGAGATGATTTTTAAGGCTATTCCAACCCCTTAACAATCTATGATTCTATGATATGCTACAATCATTCAGGGTCCAACACATACATTTTCCTATGGCAGGTCATACTTTTATACTCTAAATGAAGTTTTATGTAATATTCTCCTCTCTTTAGCTCATCTGGAGGTATTTGTTCAAAATTCTGAATACTCGGTGTTTAGGAATGAATCATAGCTCCAAATGTTCTCATCAACTCAGAATTTTCAAAATATTTGTTCTAGACATAGAGCTGAGAGCAATATTAGGCAGGATTTTGATAGTAGATGTCTCTACATCATCCTAGAAGAGCATTACAATGATTACTTTATTTCCTCTGTGTCAATGTATGCCTATCACAAGAAGATTTTATTTTCTTCATTAGATGAATCAAATAGCTGAGTGTATGAATTGC
Organism: Alethe diademata; assembly: GCA_025584955.1. NCBI lineage: Eukaryota > Metazoa > Chordata > Aves > Passeriformes > Muscicapidae > Alethe > Alethe diademata. Next base: position 91,069,692 of record JANRMJ010000054.1, on the reverse strand, counting down.
AGTCTGAATGTCTTAGAATTTATAAACAGGACCTGATCGAACATACTTAAGAAATTATTGCTACATTATTACTATTAAATTTTGAGTCACACACCAAAACCAGTATGTGCCATGAAATAATGTGTCAACCTAAAACCATCCCTTCTATGATCAGTCTGCTTTCTGCATTTTAACAGCTCTAAAACAGTTTTGTTTAAATTCAGGTGTCCTATTCTTACTCATATTTCATAAATAACTGGACACATTCTGGCCTATAGGCAGATTGCATACCTGAAATTTGTAAACTGTAATTGGAGAGGCCTCATTTAGATTACTTTCTTTTTTAAAATTGTTTTTAGACCAATACATTTTGTAGCAGAGTACAAAATTATAAATGGGAAAGTCAGTACTCGTACATCTTTGTCTTTGGTTTCTATTTCTGACATACTAATCTCTGTAGTTTAGAAAAAAAGAAACAGCACATCTAGAAATATGTGTCTGGTTTCAGACACTGTTCTCTGATTGTCAATTTTCTGTTTTATAAGGCATGTAACGCTCTTGGTCAGAAGGGTGCTCTGCCTAGGCTGGCCTCTTTTTTTTATTGGTCAGTAAATTGTCAATGGCTTTGTGTGCACCAGCTAAATGAGTTTCCTTTCAGATAAGTCTGAGGACGAGTAAAGTTGCCAGATGTCCATTTAACTTAGAAGATGTCTCTGACTGATGCCAAAAACAGCTAGCAAAACAAAGGGAGGAATTGCCCCCACTGAATGCACAAGCAGATGCAGGACAAGCCGAAAAAGAGTTCTTTCCATAAGGACAACACCCAGGTCAGATATGATAAAATTAGAACAATAAGTGTGATATAACAATGGACATATTATGGTAGTGCTCTCAGAAATGACAGCGTCTACCTCCTGTTCTGCCTGACTACTGTATTAACAGCACTTGCCTAAATTGTATCTTACTGGAGATCAAGATTTCATGCATATTTTTCTTCAGCAGCTGGTTGGAGACTAGTGAAGTTAGAATAAACATGACTGTAAACTTGAGTTGTTATAGGTCTCAAACTGTACTGATTTGTATGGTCCTAAGAAGACAAGATTCATGGCAGCATACTACAGTTTGATCTGATTGTTACCTAAATCAGCATTTCTGTTCCAATGAGTAAGGCCCACACAGAGGTCTGGTCTGCTTTAGGTCTGGTCAGTTCTTTGTCAAGAAGTTGGACAAGAAGTACTTGAAGTACTTTCTAAGACTGTATTTGAGCTGAGAAGAGGAAATAAAAAATATAAAGATCTAGTCTACTCAAGTATCATACAAGCATTGAGGAACCTAACCTTCAAATAATAAAGGCATATTATTTTTATTTCAAAGAGGTAAATGTTGTCTCCCTACATTTGCTGATCTTTCATGATTTAAAATGTCTAAAATCTTAAATTCTCTCTAAGAAAAGATTTACTAGTTCAGAAGTCACACACTGAATCATTTAGAACCACATTCCCTTCCTTGGGTGTTGGTAGCTGTTTTGAAGTTACCTATTTTTCAAGATGCCAGAGCACATTACAAGATTTCCACAAAAATAACCTCTAGGTTACAAGTAAAGACAATTATCAGTAGCAGTGCAAGCTATATGCTTGCTTGATAGTGTAAAGCAATGTTTTGCAGGTTGCTCTGGTAACCATCTTTCCTCAAGGTCCATTGGTTTTCTTCTTGCTTTACAAAAAACTCCTCAGGTCTCATTTTATACATATTGTAAGAGATGAAGCTATACTTATGAAAACTTTATATCTTCCATGGATGGAAGCTTATTTAACTTTGCAATAATATAACCAGAGGCTTCTTCCTTCCCCAGAGTATTATGTTACTGGAAGGAACAAAATTATCAGAGCTGCTGATAGTCTTGGCTTTGGTGTGGGATGGTGGAAATTAATTTAGGCTATTTCTATTGACATAGAAAAGTCATTGGAAGACAATATAAGAGAAACTATGACAGCTGTACTTACTTCCCTATTGTTTTCTTTTAATTTTGGTCCAAATTTTCAATACAAACATAAATTAATATAATGAAGAAAATAAGATTATTTATTTCAAAGTAAGTAGCAGGTATGTTTATTTCTTTTCTATTTATATAAAAGATAGTTTAAATTATTAAACATACTGTGATGTATTAGTAGTAATTTACAATTTCATGTCTTATGTAATACTGTCACAGACTAGTTAAGAATTAGCAAAAATATAATCAGTTATGCAACTTAAAACAAATTCAATTGCTGTTAAATCCAAAATTTCTCAGAAGATATTTCTTATTCTTAAAAATTTCTTTAAGGAAAGATTATATTTTGAAATTAAAACATGCATTTTTTGTGCAGAATTCTGAGATTTGACCAGCTTTGAATTTAATTCTCAAAGCTGAATCAAGATGAACATCAACAACCCACAAAAGCTGTTGAAAATTGAAGCAGTTCAAAGGATATGCAGAACTACTAATCTCTTCCACCTTAATTACATCAGTCTCATCATAATGGAGAAAAGAGATAGCAGTGGCCATGAATAGAGAGAATTTAGGGGATGAGTTATCTAGCTGTTAAAAACATGCAGTCTTCATAACTTGCCTAAGGTCTTTCCTCAAGGTTGTCCTTAAAAACCTCTGATTTTATTTACTTCCCTCAAAGACTCAGAAAATGGGGAAACTCAAATAAGAGTAGGCATAGAAATAATATCACTTAATTAGTACTTGGTGCTGAAAATCTCCAAAGTGCCCTACAAATATATACTAATCGTCACAAGATCATTTTTAAAGAGAGATAAATGTTTATATGCTAATAAAAAAGTTTTAAAAAATATTCCCCAGTGTTAAATGTTTTGAATCAAGGTTAAAGCACAGCAGCCCAAGAATTTGGAGATTAAAAATTCATAGGTTTCCATTTACACACCATATTTAATCTAAGTTCAGGGTCAAAAGTAGCTTTTAATTAATGGAAAAAGAGAAAACTAATTACATTGTTGATAAGTTGTATTGTCACACAAACTTGCAATTATAAAATATGAAAACCTCCTTATAATAAATTTATAAGATTTTTTAAAACTATTATTTATTTAAATTCAGGAAATGCAAGGCCCCAGTTTCCCCCTCCTTGCGGGAGAAGCGTACCATCCCTCTAATCACCTTTGTGGTCCTCCCTTGGCCTTGCTCCAACAGGCCCCTGTCCTCCCTGATGTGCTGAGCACCTCAGAGGTGGATGCAGCACTGTGGGTGGGTTCTCACCAGAGCTGAGTAGAGGGCAGAATCCTCTCCCTCGCCCTGTTGGCCCTGCTGGTTTGGATGCAGACCAGGGTACAAGTGGTTTTTTGGGCTGCAAGGGCACATTGCCAGGTCATGTCCAGCCTCCCTTTGACCACCACCCCCAAATCCTTCTTGGCAGAGTTGCTGTCAGTCTATTCATTCCCCAGCCTGCCTTTATACTGGTTCTTGCTTGGTTATTTCTACCTACTGCCCATATTTGCTATCAAAAGAATTTTAATTTGGATGTGAGATTGTGCTTTTGTTAGAGAAATTGTTTCATCCTGACTGATATATCCTTAATGCTAACATACCAATGCGGCATGCTTGCCACAGAAACCAAAGAAAAACAGACTTTGTACAATGAGAAAAGGACCTTCAGCTGACCTTTTTAGAAGCTCTGTTGGTCCACATGAGGTTCCATGGAAGTAATCTCCCACATTTTCCTACAACAGAGAAATCTCCTCCTGCTGATCTGTACTTTAAAGGATACAAGAGAAAATAAGAGGGGAAAAAAGGATTTAAAGGAGTAAGGATGTCTCTAAGTGGAAGGGGAATCTTAGACTTTCTCTTTGTTTATCAACTCCTCAACTGAAGGCTCAGAGAGGCGACAACTGTGCATTTTATACCTACAGGGTATCTCATCTATGAAGGGTGATTATTACTGCTTTTTGTGAGCTTTTGAGCTACTAAAGTCTTTCTCTGAAGTGAAAGAGAAATAATCACCACCCTTCACGGAAGAGATTTTATTTGTTCTGCAAGAAGTCGTGTCTTCATAAAAGCCCACATTTGCAGAATGAATTAGTAAGCACATCAGCTTCAGTCAGTCAGTTTTTATTTCTGCTTTCTATCCTTAAGGAGGAATGCTAGTCCTTAACTCTCCCATGGGGGGAGGCCAAGCTCTCTGAGAGAAGGAGAAATCCTATGGAACATCAGGAATGTACATGTCACAGGCAATAGCAACCCATAAGCTCTGTAGAGCTCAAACTTTTCCATTAGCTGACAGTATGTTATATATTGAATGTTTCTTCAGATAAAAAATAGTAACCATTTTTCATGAATTTTACAAAATACTTTGGCCCTTCCCCCATATCTTGAAGACACAATTTTCCATTTAAAAATTGCACATTAAAATTAAATTATTCCAGTGGTGTTTCTGACAACTTTTTTTCTTTTTTCTTTTTTCTTTTTTTAGCACATTTTAATTTTCAAACTATGTGTTCTATTTGCTGGCTGACCTGAGAAAAGACAGTGCACAGCTGTAACATCTCGACACCCTCTAAAGTACAACTAATTTTCTGTACTACATTTCTAAGGAGTGTTTTGTGCATTGTTAAAGGTGCCTGAATTGCCTCAACATATGGAGTTCTGCACGATATTATTTTGTGCTTCTCAAGTACTACTGGCACTGAGTGATGTATTAATACATTAACACACTGAGTATCATGTTGTCCCTGACTAAAAAGAGACTGCACTTATATGTTTCTAATTTGAAAATGCATGTGAGCTGTAAAATTCAGAGCAGGCTTTCAAGACTCTAATCCCTCAAAGAGGAATGGTAACACTATGCCTCACAGAGAAAAAGTAGCATTTGCTTTGAGTATTTTACTCTTTATACATGAAATAGAATTGTATTAACTTCACTGAATTTAGAGCCTATCTTCCTCAACACTTAATTCTGGTGTATTCACTCTGTAAGCCTTATCTGGATGATTTCACATTTCTATTCTCATTCTAGTTAGCCACTTGCAGTTTAAAACATTTAACAGCTCTGTATGCACTTAGGAATATTGAGTTATACTTTCAGGATTTTAAGCTTTTGCCATACTGCCCACTACAAATGTAGGCGCGGATTCATGAGTTTTATAATCTAGGCCTTCTTGAAAATTGAGTTTATGGATTTGTTCTGAAATCTGCATATTGCAAAGCACCATTAAATTGAAAAGCATTCCATTTTTAATAATTAGAAACCTGCAACAAGCTATGATATTCGTGGTAAAATGTTCTCCTCTTTGGCACTTGGAAATCAGTGGGATGTATTCACAGGCACCTTCACTGCTATGGAGCTGCTCCTGAAGAGCCCAAAATTGGATTTCCTTAACACTGCAAGCCCTGCTGCAAACTCCAGAGGTCCCCAGGGGCTTCTTGCTGAACATAACAATGTGTGCTTGGTCCCACAGGCCATCCCAAAGTCTTCGAAACTTCTAAGAAATCCCTGACACCAATCTCTCATTTAGAGGTCATTTGCCCTTATCCCACAAAAGCCACATGAAGCTCCAGGTGGAGGGCCCTTGAACAACCACCCATGTTCTGCAAAATGACCCTATTGCAATGGGATGAAGGGAAACAACTCATAGCTCAAGAGCTTGAGGGAGCATCAAAGATGGGAGCTAGAACAGAAGGACAGCCAAGTTACATAAAACTTTTCATACTGCTGTCACATTTTCCAAGGTAGCACAAAATGAACTCACTACTTGCAGAAAGCCTAGGGAACATACTGAATTGCAGCTCTTTAAATGCAGTTAAAAAAAAAAAAAAAAAGCTAATGAAAGTAGACAAGTCAGCCATATTAACCTATAACAAAATTTTAATTTCTCTAATGTCACTATTACTTAGAAAATGGCAAAGTATGTTTTCTATTACACTGTACTACATACACTTTAAATATCATGCTGCAATGTGGTGGGCTGACCTTGGCTGGCCACCAGGTGCTCACCAAGACACTCTCTTGCTCCTCATCATCCTACTGCAGGACAGGAGGATGAAATAAGAAGATCAAAGATCAAGATAAAGAAACGGAGATCACTCACTAGCTACTGTCTCAGGCAAAATACACTCATCTTTAGGGAAATTGATTTAATTTTTTGGAAATTAAAAATAGAGCTGTATAGGAAGAAATGAAAACAAATCCAAAAATACCTCTCCCAACCTACTTCCTTCTTTGAGGCTCAACCTCATTCCTAACACTTCTACCTCCTACCTCCCAGGTGGCACAGGGGGATGGGGAATTAATTTTGCCTCCAATGCTTCTTCCTGCTCACACTCTTCTCCTACTTCAGGGTGAGGTTCCTCCCACAGAAGATTCTCCATTGCTTCATGAACTGCTCCAATGTGAGTCCTCAAGAGCTGCAGCTATTCAAGCACTGCTCCAGCATAGATTCTTTCCTCTTGGTACATTCCTTCAGGAGTAGGCTGCTCCAGCATGGGTTCCCCACAGGATTACATGTCCTGCTGGAAAATCTTCTCCAGTGTGGACTCCTCTGCATGGGCCAAGGCTCCTGCCAGAAGTCTGCTCTGTCATGGGCTCCCCACGGGCTGCACAGCACATCCACAATTCTGGTGTCTTCTACAGTCCCATAGTGGAGATATCAGCTCCAGTATGGTCTTCTCCATGGGCTTCCAGGGACTCCCTGCTCCAGCAACTGGAGCATCCCTTTCACTCCCATTCTTAGTCCTCTCAGTTGCTGTACAACATTTTTAACCCTTTCTTAAATTAGTTATCACAGTGATACCGCCAGATTTGCTGATAGGTTCAACTTTGAGCAGCATCATGTCTATTTTGTAGCTGTCTGAAACTGACTTTGACATGGGGAGAGCTCCCAGCCTTTTCTCACACAAGACACTTCTGCAGCCTCTGCGCTACCAGAATAGTCACATTGCCATGAGAATCTAATACAAGCCAAGAGAAAAAAACATGTCCCAAGTGTAAGAGGTGATGGGAATGATTTTCAGATCTCTAATGTGATTGAAAAGTGTGTTTCCCAGTAGATGCTTAGCATATTTATCAGTCCTTTATCAACCAGACAGATTAAAATATGGTTAATCCAGCAATTCAGAATTGAGACATATGTGATAAAAAATATTTGATCTGGGAAGAACATTAAGTGTTGGAAAGGTAAAAAAAAGAATATATTCATGAAAAAAATGCATCATATTAATTGCTATAATGGTTCTACTGCAAGTAGAGTAATGATCAGTGCTCAGGTGAAAACCAGCTCTGCCAGAATTGCAATTGGTCATAAACTAAACATTTACAGTCTCAAACAAATGGTCTACAGTCTTCAGAACTGAAACTAGGATTTCATTTCATTGGAACAAACAGAATAAACAGAAAACAACAATAATATATCTTTATCACATAATTTATTGCATGATGTTTCTAGATTACAAGAGCCTTAAAACTCATGCCCTTTACATAATAACTAATGGCTAATGAAGAATGACATATGACATAATGAATGATATATACATAATTCACTTTTTACAATTTTGCTGCCTCTGTTAGCTAGCAAAACGCACTTTGTGCAAGGGGACTAAACTTATTTGGCTTCTAAAAGAAATTACTATGTAACAGATATGCTGATTATTAAATATTGTTCAACAAGTGCACAGCACCAATGGCACACTGTGCAATTTTCATTGCTAACCATGGTGAACACAAATGTGCCTATACTAAGAAATAAGCCACCCTCTGTAATTAATGGAATACTCAATTCAAGTTTATTAAAATGAAATGCACTGAAGAGTTGAAAATATCTTAGCATATGCATGTAAGGTTTACTCACAGGGAGGAACTTCCCATGGATCAAGTTATGGCTTTAAAAAAATATCAAGTCAGAACAATAAGGAGAAAATTCAGAGGTCTCTAATTTTCTTTCAGAGTTTTTCACTAAGGTAGTACCAATACAAAGAGCAAACTGCCTTTCTCAAAACCAGTCACTTTAATTTTCTGTAATTTTTTGTATTACTGCAAAACATTTGTGACTTTTTAGAAAAGTCACAAAATTATCAGAGGTTTTCAGTGTTTATCACATTGTAATCTAAAGGACAAAAAAAGAAAATGCTGCTGAAAAGCAGCACAGTATATGAACACAAATGGTGTAGTTGAAACTAAATATACAAATCTTTATTTTAACTCTTTAACAGAATAAGACAATCAGCTAGGGATGAGTTAGGAGCAAAGATAACTTATTTCTCAATATGTCAAAGAAAAACTATATTAATATAAGTTACTTCAAGAGCAGGACAAGAAATAGAAAGGCTTTGAAATCACTGTCTTTGAAGTTGCATATGGCAAGACAAGACACTCCATCACACAAATCAATTCCCCAGGCATTCAGGATTTAGAAAAAAAAAAACAACACACTATAACTACTTTTTACTGGAATATTCTGTAACTCTAGAAAAATCTCAGAAGCTAAATTCAGTCCTGAAAGATAGGAGCTATACACAGGATTGGGAAAATCTGGCTAATTTTCTCAGTTTTGAAGGTAGTTCTGATTAAGGAAAAATAAAGGAAAGATAAAGTTAATGGCAAACTCATTTGACATATGTCTCTCAGTCCTGCACAGATTCCTATTCAGACAAAACATGTAAAAAAATATTTTTCCCTCAAGATCTGGAAATAAATTGAACTTTAATGAAGATGAAAATTACAGTTTAATGGGATCTTTTACAAGTTCAGCTTCATCATATTTTCCATTTACTTACATGAGACAAAAAGACAAAAATAGCTCAAAAATATATTTGGCTGTTACTAGTATTTTGGCTTAACTCAGCAGTAAGAATCTGACAGCTGTGAAAGAGATGTGAATATTCTGAATAAATATATTAGCTTGTTTCATAACTGCATTACTTCTTTCTGTGCAGGTAAAAAATTCTACTGACATCAGCAGAGCTACAGTTGTGCAGACAGGCTACAACAACTGTTCCATTGAAAGTTTGACTACTCATGGAAGCAGACAATTTTACACCTTTCACCAGTTACAGATATGTTGAAGATCTAAATCTGCAGATATGAATGATATTATTAACCCAAATTTCTATTTCTTAAAGTGGAAAAATATAGTGTCAGGGCAAATGATTTCAAAACTTGGTTTCTTTCTGAGGAATAGAAGCAGTCCTTGATTACAAGGAAAACCACTTTGACCAGTGGTGTGGATTACAAAGGAAGAGCTAGGAAGGAGTTAGGAAAAAAGGGAAGCATCTCAAAACAGACCTTTCTGTTCCTCCTCAAGATGACTGATTCACACTGACTAGACAAAGCACTGTGGTAGTTGTGCAGTTTTGGCTTCCATTTCATAGTTTATAGCTATTTTATGGCTGGAGGTAGACAAGAAACACAGCTTATTCCTACACTGTGATCCCCTATCATGTAATAGGGTTAGAGACTCAAGATGTTGGAGGTGAGACTATCTGCTTGTGTTAAGAAAGATTCTCTTTCTTTCTAGGATGAAAGTGGTAAAACCTTAATAGCCTGTTCACCTTTGTTCACCTCCATTTCAGCAATATTTAGTCAATTAGATTTAGAACTAGGTAGGCTTGTTAGTTTTTTGCAGTATGCACTGTGGACAAAGGAGCCAGGTCATACAAATATAAGCCCTGAGCAGTTTTGGTCACCTCAATTTAAGAAAGATACTAAACTATTGGAGAGTCCAAAGGAAGGCAATGAAGGGCTTTGAGGGGAAGCCATGTGAGGAGTGGCTGAGGTCACTGGGTCTGTTCACCTTGGAGAAGAGGAAACTGAGGGGAAACCTCACTGCAGTTACAGCTTCTTGTGGGGGGAAGAGAAGGGGCAGACACTGATCTCCTCTGTGGTGATCAATGACAGGACTCAAGGGAATGGCCTGAAGTTGCGTCAGGGAAGGTTTAGGCTGGATTTCAGGAAAAG
>JANRMJ010000054.1:91003020-91049992 GCA_025584955.1 Alethe diademata | reverse complement strand
TCTATTCTATTCTATTCTATTCTATTCTATTCTATTCTATTCTATTCTATTCACCCCAGTTTGTCCTTCCCTGAAAGGAGTGCTTGTCAGAAAAGCAAATTAAACTTTGTGACCAGGCTTTAAGATAGCTTGCATACAGCACTCACTGTCTCCGTCTGTCCTTCACTCTTCTTTGTATTTACGTGCCCTCTACACGATTTTCCTCAATCTGTCGGACTGTACAGTAGCTTCTAGAGTTTATGGTAGAGTGCAAAAAAAATTGCTCCCTAAAACTGAAGACCAGACAGAGAGATTTAGACCTGCACAGAGAAGGTGCTCCTTCCAGAAGGGCAACAAACAACCAGAATCCTGGTCAAGGAATAACTTGGCATATCTTCATTGCACAGGTCTGGGTGCAGGAGAGACAAGATCAAATCCAGGCTATTTATCTTGTAGAGCCACATAATGAATTCACAGCCTGTTTCCACTCTCCAGGTGTGAAAAGAAAAAAAAACCCAAGCGTCCACCTCCTACTAAACTCAGACTTTCAAGGCAAATACAATTCCATGGAACATTCAGCTCAGAAAAAGGATCAATATCCAACCAATTTAGATTCACTTTCCAGTGAGGAAGTGAGGAAGTTATTATAAACAATTTGTTGGAACAAATTTGGAAACATCTCAGGAGCAGTGATTTGGATAGAAATAGTAAACAATAATTCACAAGAATATACAGGAGATAGATTTCCTTTTCTTAGCATGTAGAGTTTCCCAAAGAAATTACTGTTCAATTGACACAGAAGATAAAATGAATCACCCTTTTTTTTCTTTTTTTTTTTTTTTTTTGTGTGTGGAGAGGTGCACTGGCTGGGAGAGTTAATTTTCTTCGTAGCAGTTCACCTGGTCCTGTGTCCTAGACTGACCACCAAAACCAGTGATGACAAAATGTTCATGTTTATCGACTGCTGAGCAGTGCTTGCGCAGTGTCAAGGCTTTTTTCTCACTCTGACTCCCCAGTAAACTGAGGGTGGCAGTGGGGTGTGTGTGCACAAGAGGTTGAGAGTGTGCATTATAAGGCATATGACTTGAACTGTGAAAGAGGCATTCCCTCCCATCCAACATTATGCTCATCTATAAAAAGGGAAAAAAGGGATTTATAAGGTAGTCAGTTACTCAGAAACTGGATGGACGCAGATCTATCCATGGGACTAGTTGCCTTTACACCACTTTCTTGGTATTTTTTCTCTCTTCTTCCACTTCTCCTCCACTTATTAAACAATTTTCATCTTGACCTACAAATTTTTTGTTTTTATTTTTACTCTCCTCCCATCCCACTTGGGGTAGAGTGAAGTGAGGAAGCAGCTGTGTTGTGATTAGCTAACCAGGGTTACCCCTCAAGAAGAGAGTAAGTGGGCAGATATCGCTGCATAGATAAACGGCTGAAAAATAGAAGTGTTGCAAAATGCAAGAAATCATGGGAATCAATACTTCTTAGGCGGCAAAAAGGTATGCTGGTGTCCCAGGGTACAATTTATAGCTGTAGCATCTGTTCATTTATCTTTAGACCTTTTCAACTTCCTATATGGATTAAAAATAAAAACAAACTCAAAGAAAAAAAATTAAATTGTGATTGTGATTCCAATTTAGTTAGTAAAACTAAGCCTTCAATACCTATATACATGCCCAAAATTATAAGTTTGTATAGAGATTGTGGTCATGTTTTTTTTTCTTTGCACTGTAGTGACAGATTATGTTAGGTATTTGTAAAAACCCACACAAGAAGTACATACATCATCAGTAGTGTAAAACATTAAGCTCTGTATTGTGCTAATTACAAAGCATACTGCACATTCTGCCTGTTTAACATATCTTCATTTTCAATCTAATCCACTTCAGGGAAAAAACCAGAATATCTCAACATTTCTGATTAAGCATTAAAGAGAAGAACCAACTAATGTTTTCAGAATTTGGAGTGTTATTTCTTTTTAAAGATGAATATATTTAGTAGCACAGTAAAGAACAATGCCCTAGCTACTAAAAAAGGTTAAGTACTTGCATAATGTTTCCATCTCTTCATTTTCTGAAAGAAGTATAATAATAATAATTACACTTTGTAATAGAATTTAGTGGCTGCCTAACTGTGTTTTGATTTCTTAGGATTAGCAGTTGGCACTGTAATTGTTATTCCTTCTGATTGCAAGAAGTGCAGCATTTAACCAGTCGATTCTCATTTAGCATTTCACAGACTGCATCCTTTTTGAGACTGATTTACAGGTAATGAAGTAACCTATATTTAGATATTTTTCAGGGAATTATTCTTTTGGTATTTTTAGTTGGAAATTAAATGTGAACATTCTAAGTAACAAATGAGTAATGCTGCTAATATGCATAAAGTTATTGGATCCTTTTTAAGATAGGATTTAAAGTCTTACTTATTTTTAATTGTGTTAAATAGGAAACAGAAAATAGACTTGCATATCTGCATTTTTATAAAGTTCACCCTTCTGACACATATAAGTATGCAAGAACAGATCAATTGTAAGATTCATAAAATGGAATATTTTAATAGTGATTAGGTGTTGAATCAATACTTACGTCAAACTAATCTACTAACTTGTTTTATTTATTGGATTGTGTAACACCTGTCTCTTGACATTTATCAAAGTATAACTGAGAAGGGAAAGATGACCGTTATTAAGATTTCCAGTTTTCCTTTGAGTTTCTCTTTTCCATAATGTAAGTTAAAGAATGATTCTGCTCTTTCTTAGTAACAAAATAACATTACCTCAAAGATCTACAACGTTCAGATACAAATTCCCAATGACAGAGGGAATTCACCATTCATCAAAGGATTTCACCATTGATAAACCAATAAATTTTATTTTGGCTTATCAGACATTAATATGTACTATTTTAGATATCACAGGTTTGTGGAAATGTTGACTGCAGGGACACCACTCTTCCAATGCTCTGATTGAAGCAGGATTGTTGCCAGGATTCAGTTCATTCAGAATGGTTTGGTCTTATTCTGATCTTAACAGTTGACAAGGATGGAGGTTTCAGTAGCTACTCTGAGCAAGGCATTCCAGTGCTGCACAGTGAATTTTCTTTCCTGATATTCACCTGACACTCACAAGATGCAATCTTCAGCCATTATCCTTCTATCAGTGTCCCTTGCACTAACCAGAGAGGTTTAGCTCCATGAGTTCGTCACTGCCTTTCAGATAACTGCAGGCTTGTGCAATACCACAGTTTAGCCTCCTCTTTGTTAGACTAAGCAAGACAAGCTTCCTTGGCCTCCCCTTCGAGGTGATGCCAGCTAGACTGTAAACACCCTAGTAACTCCCTCTGGGCAATGTCTGATTTAACTATGTCCTTCTTGAACAGGGGAGTTCAAAACTGAACAGTCTACTGGTGTAGCCTCACCAGTGCCCAGCAGAGGGAGAAAAGAACTTTTGATCTAGTGGCCATGATCTTGTTATAGCAAAGTACGTGGTTCACAGCTATGCCAACTAAAACTCAAATACATATCTGAGCCCATGTTGTGTCGTTTTTTAAACAATTCTGTCCACACTCCCTGCTCTAGTTCTATCCCTTACAATAAGGAATGTCTTTTTTTATCCTTTGATAATGAAGGATATAACCCTTGTTAGATAATCTGAGGTTTCCAAGTCATCTTCACAGCGTAGCACAGGACATATCAGTTGTCTCTCTATCTTAGAATCAATGCTAAAACAGTGACGCCAGAACAGATATTATGCAAGGGATTCTGGATCTATTGGAGATACATACCCTTTATACAAGTTGCATATAGTCAACATGCAGTGAGGATTTCTGGTACATAGGTAAGTTAAAGTTCTACCTGCATTTAGGTTAAAGTAAACACATTCCACATATATAAATTCCCTGTACTATTATCTTCCTTTCTATCCTACTGGATTGCAGTAAAATAAATTTGCTCTCTTACACACTGTTTACATGTCAGTACTGGGCTGGCTGTATTTGATTTCCCTTATGACATTTCAAATAGTATAATATATAGACAGCAACAAAGGAAAAGCTTTCTGTTCTCAGGAAAAAAGTCGAAGGACTCCAACATTAGTAATAGTAAACATTAATGGGGTCAGGTGGAGCCTTCATACTCTCTGTTTTACTACTATACCTCCATGAATAGGAGTCATGGCTTTGAAGCATTCAAATTTCAAAATCATTTTATCTATCAATCTTTTGGTTCCTTATTACTTGCAGACTACTACTAATGTCTGTGGAAATTGGTGGTTGCAAAGTTCACCTAGACAGAGTAAAATCTAGGATGTGAGAATTCCTTTTGCTGTCATTGTTGTGCATTTTAGTACATAACACTTTGTAAGAGTATGGGAGCACCTAAAGATACAAGCACTCAGATAAACAGTTTCCCACTAATCTATAATGGATCAAAGCTTGGAAAATTCTCCTGATCAAGCTTTACAAACATCTCACCCTTGCGTAATGTTTTCAGGTGAATATCTTCTAATACTAGAGGGTCGTTTAATGGGCATCTTTATTTTTCGTTGACAGTGAATTCATCCATTTCAAAGGGCAAGTACAAGGTCTATGGACATTTAGGTCCCATTTGAGTGCTCAAAGTAGAACAAAATGGGATGTAAATAGTCTTGTTATGGACTCAAGGTAAATTCTACACTGATTAAATAGGCCATAGTGTCTCAGTGAGAGACAATGGTTAACAGCTCTAAGGGCAGGAAAAAGCTGTTCAAGTGATAATGTGTATATAAAGTGTCCTATTTGCCACTTCAAAAATGTAAAATTAAGCCTGATGAATTTAGGACCTTGATTAAAGCTACCACCATGCAGTTTGCAGAAATGCAAACTGCTCTCAGATAAACTGGTGTGTAAGTGCTATCACCTAATTTCACAGAGTACACTTATTTACCCTAATTCTTTTCAAACCTCTCTGCTAGTCTGTTTGTATAAGCTGTTGCTTTCCCTGTCATCTATTAATCCCCTTGAGAGACTTACTTTTTTGCCTCCCACAGAGCCTGTCACCCTCCTGAGAATTAACACTAAAACTCTAATTCTTAGCATCCTAATGTAATTTTGAAAAAAAAGTTAAAAATCTAATTTTAGTAAAATTTAAAATAAAGTAACCTCCTAGATAAACAAAACTGGCCTCATTTGTTAGTTCTTTTATTTTCAAAATGCTTTTTGAGTTAGAGCAATTCAAAAGAACTACAAAATAACTGAAAGATCTGCATCAAGCGCATTCATCATTTATCACATAAATTTTCTTCAGTTCACTCATCACCTTTTTAAATATCTAGAAAAGAATTATCTGTAGATAATCCAAATTCTTCCCCTAAAAAACCCATTTAGTAACTATCAATTTTATTTCTTTAATTATAAATTGATTATCTATGCTGCCTAGCTGAATGGCATGATGTTCAGACAGTCCTTTTGATGTAATGAGACTGTTCTCAAATAAATGGACAAAAAGAAATTATAAGGACACATTTCCATTGTATTTATAAATCAGAAGACCTTTGTGTGCTCAGCTTTTTAATTTCTTTTGGGCATTCTTTGTTTAAAGCAATGTGTATTATTTTTTTTTTAATAGTAAGTTATCACAGTTCTCTGCTCAAGAATTGGTATTGTTCTGTGATTTTAATTAGTTTACCCACTGGGAAAATTAAATGCTTCACTGTGTACACAGAGACATAGTGAATGAAAATGGATTCCCCATGGAGATTTCCTAGCAAAAAGTTTACATTTATTTTATTCAAACTTGGTGGCTAGTTTTTAATTCTTGCATTATTTAATTTATAATTTTATTTATTTAGTGCAGGTTTTCTTGAAATTGATAGCAGTGATAATCTAATGCTCAGAAAATGGTTGACAGCATTATTGGTAAGTGTAGTTACCCCATCTTTCCATGTATCCGTACACAGTGCCACCTAATATTGCTACAGTACTTATGAAATATGAGCAGATATTGATAAGATCATCATTGTAAAGATGAATAGCTTATCCAGTGTGAACACTATTCTCTGGTATGTAAGCTACAATCCTAGAAAATTAAGTGTCTGTGTTTAGCAACAACGTACAGTAAGCCATGACTCATGAACCACTACTCATTTCTTTTCCACCTGTTTCTGTGATCTTTGCTCCATTAAACTATTAAAATTTTCATAGTGTTTTTCCCACATTATCTCAGACCTCTGTTCTCCACTATAATTTTCTCAATCCTCTCCATTCATACTACTAGGTGACCCTGCTTGTGATGCACATTGACACCCTACATTACTTCCTTCAATATTATTCATTCCCATTTGGTAAGGGTATTCCAGTTTCATACTTGTGTTTTGCCACATTATTTTATCCATCCTGCTGTTCAGCAGTGGTAGGCTCTTAAAGCTTATTTTTTATTATACCTTCATTTACTAACTTTGTAAACATCTCCAATAGTAGTAAATTGTTCTCATCGTTTCTCTGAGTTTATAACACCTGTACCCTGACACCTTTTCTATCCTCAAATAATCATCCAAGAAAAATTTCTATCATGTCAATTTGCACCTTAAATTTTCTATCATCTCACTTGTGCACCTTAAAATGTCTATGCTGCCTATACTGAACCTCTCATGTCCATGTCTGTGTCATGTCTGTGCTCTCCAGAATGTTCTGTATTATATGTGCTCCTCCATGTGCACACACAAACTTGCATGGGTCTACCATTCTAGTGTGCCCAAAGGACCCTGTCTTCATTTTTAAAACAGAGGTTTCATGACACAGCTGAATTATCCAAAACCATTCTACGATGGAGAAGGTATCCTCCATTCCTGACTACAGGTTGACAGTCCTTTCCTGTGTTAGTTGTGGTCAGACATATCGGACACCTCAGATGTGGTAGAATCACAGGATGGCTGAGGCTGGAAGGCACTTCCAGGAATCACCTACCTCAGTCTTGTGTTCCCAGGGCAGTCAGAGAGAACATTGTCCAGGGCTGTGTCCAGCTGGGTTATCAGTATCACCAATGATGGATACAGGATTTTGAGCCTTGTCGGTCTCTCCCTGTAAGCAACAAACCTGCCTGACTGCTCAGCAGGCAGTTGCCCTCTGCTGCCACTCACCACTTTCTCTTGGTGCTGCTCTGGGACTCACTCTCAGCTGACTTTGCTTCTTCATTGGACACAGTCCACAGCTCCCAGGCACTTGCTGCTACCAGGGCACTGAACCCGTTCAGGAGCTGGAGATCTGCAGCTGGAACTTGAGGAACAGGATCTATCTTCCTGGTGCTAGAAGACATGAGCTTGCAGCTTTTACTCCCATTTTCTAACCCAACAGCACAGACCTTGCCTGCTCCTATGTTTTGGTACAGCTGCAAGGCTCAAACGCTTGTACTCTCAGGATCTCAGAAAGCTTAGGTCACTCTCCTTTTAGTAATCTCTGATATTACACAGCCTCTTGACCTCAACCTGCAACTCCTGTCCTGTGTAACATAGAGGCTTCCCCAGCGCACACCTCAAGTGGACAAGTAAACTCTCTGACCCAGCAATAGGCACCAATCACTACTGTCCAGAGGTGCAGAGCAGCTTCCTCCCTTGGGACTGCTCTGTGCCACATCAGGGGCAGCTGCTGCAGAACTGGTGCCTGTGGTGTCACCACCACTGCAGATCCTGTGTGTGCTGCCCTCAGCAGAACTGCTGGCCTCTCTTCTACTCTGGCTGCTGCCTCCATTGGCTTTGCTCTGAGCTGGACACCCTTAGGCACGAGCTGAAATGTTTGAATTTTCCTAATCATTTGAAACAAATCTCTTTGACCAGGAATAGCTGACAGAGTTTAAACTCTTATTGTCTGTCTCACAAAACAAGAGGGCCAGGGAGGAAGAAAGGAGCTACAGGACTGAAAAGGATGAATGCTCTTAGCTTTAACACTGTTTGCAAAAAAGAGGAGGAATCATTGCTTCCTTCAGGCAAACTTGAGGGTGTACTCTCCTACTCATGCACATGTTTTCCTTCATTCCCAAGTTTTCAACAGAAGTGACTCATAATTTCAGAGGAAGTTTCAAGGACACAAACTTCAAGTCCATGTAAATGTGTCACTGAAGCTCTGGGCAAGATGCTGAAGCTTGAGAGATAACTAAAATGGTTGCCTGCTTTATTTTCAATTCAGGTGTACTTATTTTCTCCCCAAATTTCCCACTGGGTCTTTGAGAAGCATCAAAAGCAATGTAATACACCAAATCTCACTGATAGCACTGTTGAATAGTTAAAACTGCTTCACTAAATAGGAATGTGAAAACTTGCAAAGGTTTTGATTAATGTGAATAAGACACAACAGCTAACATCAATTGGCTCATTGTTTTTCAGAAAGTTCTTTCTCATAGACTAATTAGATAATTAAAAGAATAGCTATAGTATCTGGTTTTTAAGTTTATAATTCAATTAATTAAATAACAAGAATGTTTAAAAGCTACATTTCTGTTGCTTAGAGATATTTTTTGTTTAAAAAAAAAAACTAGCCCAAAAAGTCTTGCTCATTTTCAAGTTTAGGAATTGAATGAATTTGTGCTTCTCAGTGGAAATCCCTTATTTAACAGTAAAATACAGAAAAGTCAATGGAATTTAGAATGTAAATAATGAAAATTAACTAAATGATTATGGTTACCAGACTAACATTAACACTACTCAATTGAGTTAGAAATTATTTTTCTCCCAGATTTTATGAGAAAACATGTATTTGTATATAATCCACTAAAATGGTTAACAAATGCTAACAATGCTCCTCTATTAAAGAACTTAAAAAGATGAAGAGCCTATATGCTTTTGCCAAAGGTAATAATGTCTGTATCTAAAATTAATAGGGCCAAGATGAGAAGTCATTTATGACTTTGTATTTGGTGGTGCTCATATGCTCATTTAGATACTACCATAGGGTTTCTGTTTATTCCCCAGTAGAAAGCCATCAGGTGTTTTTTCAAACAATATCTTGGGGCTTTGTTTTTTCTTTAGAAAATGTATGTATAAACCCATCTGAACAGTTGCAGAATTATATTGGTTTGATAACATCTGAATCAGGAAGCTTTCTCAGCTCCAAGACAGAAAGGAGAGGCAAAATTACACTGAGTGGGAAATTGTCTGGAAGTTATAACCTTCACCTGAGAAAGGAGAAACAGGCTTGGGTTCTAGTTTTGGTTAGTGAATATAGACTATGGTTGTAAGGAGAGATACAATCTCTTTTCCACTAGCCTTCTCACTCAAGAAACAAATTCAAAAGAGCTTAATCCCCAGCCAGAGAGACAAGAGACTACATATTGTATGACAATTCTTTCCAGCCACTAGATTATAACTACTTTGGGTGGGATCCATTTTCCTTGAACTTTCTTTTCTATTTTTTTTCCAAATGAAAGATGAAAAGAAATCACAGTCTCACCTCAGTAAATTATTTAACTCTGGTCAGTAGAGAATATTTCACAACGGTTTCTATGGCTGCAAAAGGCACTTAACTGGAAACTCTGAGTCTATGTAAGTGAGAACTGGCACAACTATATTTTGGCTTCCTGACTTTGGGACATAATTCATAACAATTGGTTTTTTTAATAAATTGATCAGGATTCACTACTGTTAACAGAGAGGAACATAGATTGGTTAACAGGTGAGGCACTGCTATGTTTGAGGATGTGGCTGCAGGGAGTGCAACAGCAAAGTCTGGAGAGGCTCCTGCCTTGTCTCATCATGCTGAGTAGGGGATCTGTGGCTGAGCTCACTGGGAGGCCTAGCCTGAAATACATGAAAAGCAGAAATAAAACATAAAGTCATTCCCTGCAGAGTCAGGAAAGGCACTAATTATCACCATGGAGACACCTGGTAAGGAGTCAGTTGGATAGTGCACCAAGAAATGAGGGAAAAGGACTCGGGGTGAGATAACTTGAGCCTTGTTGAGGAAGAACAATCTGGGGATGGGGATTACAAAACTGCAACTCCTATTAAGCAGACAGTCAGGATACTACCTAGAATAAAGTTTTGGTGACTGAAAGGTAAAAGTATTGAAGTGTCCTGGAAGGTGAATGTAAGAATACCGTTTTTGATGTTCATGAGCATTCGTTGTATGTTTTATTCTCCAGTTCCTCAAAGGGCACCTAAAGCACCTGTTATGACAGTTTCTGTAATGGGATTTAAATGGTTTTATTTCACTTTTCTAGCTTCTTGGTGTCCTTTGTGTGAATTCCAGATTTTGCAGGAGTTAATAAGAATTTATTTTCTTCACGGTGTGTGGTGATATTGTTTACTTGACAAGTCAGCATTGTTACTAATAGAGAGGTTTTTATTAAATTTGTTCCTGACTGAGCTGCCTGATGGTGTAAGATATACACTTTCTCTAAATCTACTTTCACTACCCTTCAGAAAACCTATATAGGTAGAAAAAATAGTTAAAATATCCAGACAGGTATGCTATACTATTGTTTCTGACAAAAATTAATTAAGTTTTTAAAAAATGTATTAAAGAATTAATACTAGAGAGAAGACACATACAGACTGAAATGTTTGCGAACTGTTGCTTTACATGGCAAAATGTGTCCCCAAAATGGGACAGCTAGGCAATTGTTTAGGATTCTCTTTTTTTCATCAAGGCTGTGTTTCCAACTTTTAAAAACCAAAAAACTTGGAACATTTTGGCATTTGGAAAAGGGACCAATTTAAATTCAGTTAAAGATGATTTTTTAAAAAAAAAATCCGATATTTATTCCTAGAGTACAGCAATATATGGAAATGAATACCTCAGTTACGGTATATGGATATAAAAACTGTTTTGAAAGGATATAGTGTTAGAAAATTGGCAAGTAACAGAAAACATGGTGGTTTTCTCAGTGAAGGTAACTCAGGTGTTTGTTATTAGGGCACAACTAGTAGTAGACCAGCCTCTATTTCATTCCTGTGTTCTGTTAATCTGGCCTCCAGCCCCAAATCAGAGCTTTCCCAGACCATGCTTCCTTGAAACGCTTTCCACTAAACAGTTGTCTGCCTTATGATGCAAGCATACATGTTGAATGATTGCAAGCAGAATGAAGAAATTTTTGCTTTTCTGTTATTTTACTCATATTTAATGAGCAGGAAATTAAATGAGTTTTATAAAAATGGGGGAGAGTTTGAATCCTCAGAAATGTTCTTGAAAATCAAAGACCTTCTTTCTTTTTTAGGTTAAAATTAAATCACACTTCTTTATCCTTCCTGACTTTTTGCTAAAAGCTGCTCAAACGTGAAACAGGATACAAAGGGAATAGTGACAGATATATGTTCAGGATTTCCAGTCAGAATAATCCTCTACATTGTCTAACAAAAAATAAGTTCAAAATATGTCTTCTTATTACTCATTTTATTTCATGTTATTTGATCTTTATGTTATCCATGCTTCAAATTATTTTTAAACTATTGTTTCATTCCAATATGCTTATATTCTTTAATTTGTTGCACATGAAAATAAGTAATTTTTTTTATTGTTGTTGTTTTTTGTTTATCAAATTATGAGTGCCATGTCACTAGGCAATTAGAATAAGGCATTAATGCAATAGTATTTACAAGTCTGGTAATTCATTTTGATAAATTGTTAAAGACTGGATTCAGTAGAGGTTATTAGGACATATAGAGACAATGTTTAAAGAGTACATAAAAGATGTTGCTTCTTTGGTTTGGTACAAGAAAGCTTGAAGAAGAACAAAGTTGCTCCCACAAATGTTAAGTAGTATATACATATCCTTTGTTGTACTTATGTAAGGATTACATTACGCACATGTCTGTAGGCAGTAAAAGCATCCAAGCTGCTTGTCCAATTCCTATTTTCTCTAAGTTAATTTACCTCTATAGCAACTGTGCATTTACTTTTGCTGTTCTATTCTGTACCTTTCTCTCCTTTCTTTGAGAAAAGTTCTGTTCTTATTATAAACTTCTTGTGTTTTGGGTACTCACCCACCTACAATTTGAAAGATCCTAGGAAATACTCTTGGGTTTTATTTTATTTATCTTACTCCCTTCAACAATTCTTCCTTTTTTCTGTTACATAGAAGCTGAATAAAGCTTTCTATGGTTTGAATATTGTGCATTTTCCCGAGTCTAAACTATAAGTATATGAGTGATTGCAAGCATATAACGGCTATTCATAAAAGACTCCTATGAACCAGTTTCCTTAGTAATAAAAGACTTGGTGTCTGATCATCTTTAAAAATGCATTACATTTTTGGTTTTCTATTTAGAGATAAACAGTTCCATAGTCGTTAAAAGATGTAAAATGATGTGGATCTGTTTGCCTCACCTGCAGGTTTGTTCAGTAACATGTGAACATCTGTTCCTCTGTAATTACTGAATGTAAAGAAAGTGGGATAGGTTTAATATATGTGATTCCATTTTGCTTTTATGAGTACTTTTTTAAAACCTCATTATTTTTAGAGTCAGAATTTTTTACCATTAAAAATAGATGTTCATTATTTCATAGACTGCAGTTTAAAGGCACATGTTTGTTACAAGTGCTTATTGTAATTGAAATACTGTAGTAATTTTTGTTCAGTGATTTAGGGAAAAAAAAGTACAGCTGGATCACCCTTAGACTTCAGCATGTGAACATATTAAAATGTGCTCAGATAGGAATGCAATGCTCAGACCTTTTCTAAAGTCTTAACACAGAACTTTGGAAAGAAATCAGAACCTATAATATAAGTTTAATATTGTGGTGTAGAAACTCTGATTTTTATGATACTGAAATCCCATTCAATATATAATTAATCTTCATTAATGCATTGAAAAGAGAGAGATCTTGTGCCATACTGTGTTATCAGTATAAGTCAGAAAAGTTTGTGCATTGCACAGTACAGGTTTAACTTGCCTTCTAAATTAATACTGAATTTGTACTTTGAAATTTCTGATTTTTTGATAGAAAGATAGCATTGTGTTTTTTAGTATTAAGACAGTTACTCTGGTGTGTTGGTAGAGATTTCAATTTGGACCTCCAGTGTTGCTAAAAAGAGATCAGGAACCCAAAAGAGCTGCTGACTCTGGCAAAGTAAATTCCTCTTGCAGTCTTGATGTACTTTCAAGTGACTTTAGAGAAAACAAGATAAGAATCAATGAAAATGTAACAATGCCAGAATGAGACACTGTAATCGCTATACAGTTATTCAGACTCACACATGGTAAAACTCTCCTGGATCAGAAAGACAACTCAAAAAATGACCCCAAAATATATAGTTCTTTTTAACTTTCATAATGACAAATGAGTGATAAGGAGTCATAAGGACAAAGGAGTGAAAAGAGGAAAGACTTCTGGCAGTATGATGTATTAAAATAGTGCCAGCAGTGATCAGTTACACTGTTTATAGAAAGAAATCCATTTGGGGACAAGAAAAATAGATAAAGATTGTTTAAATTAATTTTTAGGAGTGAATAAATTCACTCTAAATTCAATAAGTTCTCTTACAGAGAACTGAATGCCCTCCTGAACTTTGTCTTTGAGTAACCCATGAAGAATAAGACCAGTTCTTGTTGCACAGACAGGAATGGAAGGAGAATTAAAACACTTGGGAAACTTAGATTTTTAAGGAAGTCAGAAAGAAAACTCAAGGTCAGAAATGAAATTCACATTTAAAATATCCCACCACAAAACTTACCATCAAGATATTAATTTCTTTTTGCCGTCATGTGCTATAGGAAGGAGAACAGGACCACCAAAGATTTTTATTCTGTTACACAGCTCCAGTATTATAAGTATACTTTGCTATGTTTTTCTGTATTTTTACATTCATTAGGGTCACCAGAAATCAGATTATGAGAACACAAAATTGCTGTGAACTTTTGAAAAAAAAAAAAAAGTGGGCTGGGCTTGGTGTGGTTGGAGAATTTGTAAGCTCACTGCATGCTCCAGTATGACAGCACCCTGATCCATGATAAAGTGGCCTATAAAGTCATTCTTCAGTTCTGTTTTAAACTCTGCATCCCAAACTATTTACTGATTTTTTTTCTCACTTTTGAAACAGACATATTCTCTGTCTTGTTCACACACTCACAGGAACTCTCCCATGGGGAAGTACAACAGAATGACTTTTCCTTGTACATAGGTAATTTTTTTCTTCCTGGCTTCTGTGTGGTTATTACCTTGACCTGTTCAATTCTCTTGTAAAGACAAAACTTCTAAATCATAGTTTTCTTCTCAAAATGGTTGCGATTTCTGATCACTTTTAATACCTTTTCTCTCTCACTTAGCACAGAGTAAGCCTGCTATACTCCAAAGACATAACTGGAAGTTTTAGCACATAAGTTAAGAGGGCAAAGATATATATGTATACATACGTATATGTACACATACGTATATGTACACATAAAGACTCTTTAGTATTTCTCATAAAAATATCTACTGAATTCCTTTATAGCTCCTGAGCCACAGATTAGGAGTCTCCAAAAGACATTGGTTTAGGTTATTTAGTAACATCACAAGGCTTACATCCCCCTGGAGCTCAGTGCCAAAGCTCTCATTGATGACAATAGGACTCAGGGTCAGGCATAACTTTTTAGAATGAGTATCTTTTATTTTCAAGAGTTTTTTGTTTTTGCTACTGCATTTTCCCAACAGCTATATTTTATGTACAGTTTTTACTGTTCTCACTTAAGGTCGCTGACATGGTGGTTACTGTTTTGCTTCATCTCTGACCCAAATTGATGGAAAAGAGTCACTATTCATGAGTGGTTCTAGTGCTGTTTTAACGGGAAAAGAAAAGTAACATTGTTGGTTTGGAATTATGATTGAGCTTAAAACAAAAGA
Source organism: Alethe diademata (assembly GCA_025584955.1). Taxonomy (NCBI): domain Eukaryota; kingdom Metazoa; phylum Chordata; class Aves; order Passeriformes; family Muscicapidae; genus Alethe; species Alethe diademata. Next base: position 91,035,221 of record JANRMJ010000054.1, on the reverse strand, counting down.
CTCTATTTCATCAAATGTCAGCTAGGAACTTGCCTGACAAGTTCAACTGAAAATGACAAAGACATCCAGACCAGTAGTTTCAAACACAATCGTTGTGTCTGTTTTCATAATACTTGTGGTATTGGCAACCCAGCTGGAAGGAAGGAAATAAGTGACACTTTCTATCCTAAAGCTGGAAAGGAAAGAAAATGCAGATGATTGCTATGTCTACTTGTCTGTTATAAAACAAAAAAAATTAGGATTTCCTCCTTTTTTACTTTTCCTTTCTTTTTTTCTCCCTGAAGTACCTATACTATGTACTATGCTGAACACATATAAACTTTCCTATTTACATCCTTTGTGTACCAAGATAGGCCACTATTTTGGGATATTCAGGGAAACAAACAGAATGTGAGCTAGTAAGACAGTGAGATTCATCTGTTGTTTCACTCTAGATCCTAATTTTTCTCTTTTCATAATAAAGAATAACCTAGACAAATAGATTTTATGTGTAAGCCTGTGGTATAGATGTCTGAATTTTGTTCTTCTCTCTAAATACTTGGAGAGTTTAGGGTAGGACTCAGTGCCTGAGTAGGCAGAAAAAAATTCTGCTGCATGGGGGTGGCACTTGGCTTAGAAGTTGACACTCAAGGCAAAGGAGTTGCTGATTTAGGCATCTCCAGCCTGAGAGTGTTGTTGAAGGGATCTTTCTAGATCCCTTTTCTTCAACCCAAGAATTAGTTTTTACCCAAATCTTATTTTCAGTATATACTGGAAATCATACCTGTGGCCTTGTCATCACTGCTATAAATTGGAGATTAAATTTTACTGACATGGATAGAAATACTGTCACTTTAACTTGTTATAAATCAGTGTAGCTGTACATAAATTGACCAAATCTTTGTTGATTTCCATCCAAAAACAATCTATCATGCTGATTTTATTTGATGTTTAACGAGTTCTGTTGACTTGACAACTGTAACATGGTAGTAGCTGTGATCTGTGGGATATGTAGAAGCTTCCAGTATACTCACCACCAAGTAAAATGCAATGTAACCTCAGATATTTAAATTATTTTTTCTTTTTGCAAATGCACAAGAGATATTGAATTTTTGTTTGTTTGTTTTGTTGAGAAAACAAAGTATTTATCACCGGATCTGAATGAAAGCTAGTTGTTACTGTTTTACATCTGCTGAAGAAAATCGAGGTTTCATTTCATACATTAAGCTGGGTGAATCAGATTGTATATGACACCTCTCCTGTGTGACAAATGGGTTTGTAAAGTATTACTTGCACAGCATAATGGTAATTTGTCTACTTGGTGGCTGTAACAAACGCATTACATTTTTGTTTAACGGTTATAATTCATCATTTCAATACACAGAATATTTTATTCCTCAACAGGGGATAAATAGGATGTCAACATTGAAGTTACATTTGTTTCCCAAAAGCAGCACTAATAATTCATTCTTGTGTCTCCCCATAAGTAGTAACCAGGCTGAGTCTGTGGGATTGCATTTTTAAGAACAGTCAAAAATTATACTGAGAAAGAACCATGCTGCCTGACTGCTCCCTGCTCATTTGAGCAAGTGTACCACTATGGGGAGATGTCATAGGACACTTTAATTTTTGTCTTCTTGAGATGGAAATTGTGACAGCTTTATCTATATTTGTTGATAGAGGCTTAGAGAACATTTATATATCTAAGTAAATCTTTTTCTCAGCACAACTCCTTTGAAAGTTTTGCTTGTTCATGTCAGCTTTGAAAAAAAAAATTCCTTCAGAAGACCTTTACAAATACAATAGTACAATCAGAGAGAAAACTATTCTCATATTGCGTGAAATATCTACAATAGAAAATCTCAGTAACAGTATTAAAGATAAATATAGACACACCCATTGTGGCTTTTATGTGCTGGACATGTAAGAAATGTTATCAACATAACCTTTCAAATAAAATAAATATATGGTAATCATTAATAATCTCATTAAATATTACCCTGAGATAACCTCAGCTGGATTTTAAGATCTCAACAAATTTGGCACAGCTGTGGCCATTTTTATATAAGTGAGTAATTAAGACCTGCAGATTTCTGAAGAGAATTTCTTCCAGATTGGAAAATAAGAAGTAGATTTAGTATTTCTTCAGATGAAGTTATGTCCTTGATCTTAAAGACAGCAATCTAGGTTTTCTTTAGATATTTGGTGTAAAATAGAATAGACTATTTCAGTTGGAAGGGACCTACAATGATCATCCAATCCAACTACCTGATCAATTCAGGGCTTACTAAAACGTTACGAAATGCTTCTAAGGGCTTCATCCAAATACCTCTTAAACACTGACAAGCTGGGGGCATTGATCAGCTGTCTAGGAAGCCTGTTTCCTAGTGTTTGAATTCCCACTCTTTAAAGAAATGCTTCCTGACATCCAGTCCAAACCTTCCCTGGAGCATATCTACTTCCATGTGTCCTATTGTTGGATCCCAGATGAAGAGACCAGAACCTCCCTCTCCACTTGTCCTCCTCAGGAGCCTGTAGAGAACAATGAAATCACCCTTCTATTTCTCCAAACTAGACAAACACAAAGTCTTCAGCCATTCCTCAAAGGATATGCCTTCTGCACATTTCACCAGCTTTTTTGTCCTCCTCTGGACACATCAAAGGACCTTTACATCCATCTTGAATTACAGGGCCCAGAACTGCACACAAGTGATTGAGATGAGGCCTCACCAATGTTGAACACAGTGGGATAATCTCCTTTGACTGCATGCTGTGCTGTGTTTGAGTCACAGGTGGTTATACTGTGTTTTATGCATCCCAGGATGCCATTTGCCCTTGCCGTGGTTTAACTCCAGTTGGCAGCTAAGTATGACACAGCCTCTCTCTCACCCTCCTCCCTTGTGCCATGGGGAGGGAGAATAAGAAAATAAAGGAGACCATATAGGTTGACATAAGAAAGATAAGAGAAATTTAATACTTTAAATAACTTAAAATAACAATAACAATAATAATAATAATAATAATAATAATAATAATAATAATAATAATAATAGGAACACACACACTTTCCCCCCCAAAAAAAATGTAAAAGGAGAATGACACTAGATGCCCAATATGATTTCTCACCACCTACTGATCCATGCACATCCCATCTCCAAGCACCATTTGGCCCTTCCCATCCAACTCTCTACAGTTAATACACTGAGAATGAAATTCTGTAGTACGAAATATTGCTTTGGCCAGATCAGGTCAGCTATCCTGGCCACGCTCCTTCATAGCTTCTTCTGCACCTGCTTACTGGAAGAGCATCGGAAACTGAAAAGTCCTTGACTTAGTATAAGAATTGCTCAGCAACAGCTAAAACATCACCTTGTTATCAACATTATTCTCATGTTGAATCCAAACCACAGTACAGTCTTAGCTACTAGGAAGAAAACTAACTCTATCCCAGCCAAAACCAGGACAGTACTCATGACTGCCAGAGCACCTTGGTGACTTCTGTTGAGTTTATCATCATCCAGCATCCCTTTCTGCAGGGTTTCTCTCCAGCCACCCTCTCCCAGCTTGTAATTGTGCCAGCATTACTCCACCCCAGGTGCAGAACCCAGCACTTTTGCTGGGTAAATTTCATGGAGTACTGGTTACAGAGATGGGGGGCAGAATACTAGATAAACACAATAACATCTCCTTTTGTTCTTCATCCCCCTGATCCTTACCCAGCATTTTGCAAACACATCAACCCTAACTGTAAGGGCTGTGCAGTCAAATATCTCCCCTACATACAGTTCAACCCTTCCAATTCACCTGTCCTGCCAATTATGCAACATTAACCAACTGTCTAAAAGTGTTCTACTTCATAAAAAATGAAAAAAAAAAGTTTTTTTTCTATCTTCACATTGGAATTATTTTTTTTCTACAATTATTATTTCTCCACAGGTGGCAAACATTGTTCTATTAGTAAAGAAAATGAGGTTTTTTTAAAGGATTAAGATTTCTAGTCTATTTCTCCCCCACCCTTATACTGGGCCCTTATAATTTTTGCTCTTTGTTCCCACAAAGCAAGCAAAAGAACCTTATTAGATGCTTAGCTGATGTTTAGTAAACTTATTTATAAATGTTTATAAAAAGAATATCTAAAATAATTTAATTCTGAAAATAAATATGAGATTAACTGCATGAACAAGCACAACATGATTCACTCTTACAGTAAATCTTTTTAGAGCTTCCAGTACTGTATCAAAACTCTCATAACTGCATCATACAGAATGATGATCTGATATAAATGCACTCTGTTAGTTGAAATCCTTCCGGAAATACTTGGTGGGTTATCATCTCCCTGTCAGGCTTTATGTAAAATTTTAAATATTGTTTATTCATTATTTTTTAACTTTATGCTAAATCTGGTATAGGCTGTCCTCTTACAGTTGACATAAAAATAACAAAAGGTTTTGTCAACTGTATAAGCTCTGGCCATTTCAACAGAAGTGCAGACCAAATGCTTTTACGCGATGGATGCTGTTTGCTGGAGTGTTTCAAGAGTCATAGGATTAACAGTCATGGAAGAAATTTGAGACAACCTCTGCTCCGTGAAATCAGTAAATTTATGTCCAATCTATTGCGTTATATTAACATAGGTTTCTGCAGAATTAAAGTTTAATATGCTGCAATCAGTGTGAAAGGCAATATAATTTTACAGAGCAACCAATCTGGTGCAATGGCATCATATAAAACTGCAAAATTTATGTCTTGGTTTAAGACAACTATGAGGGGTGGACAGTTCAAAACGTGTTACCTCTCCTTTCAGTTTTAACGACTCTGGGGTCACCAATAAGATGGAGATATATGGGAAGATATAAGAGAAGAAAAAACAGTTGACTAAAAAATTCACAGAATTCATATAATCACAGAATCCCTAGGTTGGAAGAGACCTTCAAGATCATAAAGCCCAAGCCATGCCGTAACACCTCAACTAAACCATGGCGCGGAGTGCCACATCATCTTTTTTAAACACATCCAGGGATGGTGACTCCCCCACCTCTCTGGTGAAGAACGAATGAAATTAAACAGCAACAGGAAAAATAACAGTAAGAATCACTACAAACAAAGCTGCTCAATCCTGCAGGCTCCCCAGGAAAAAAAAAACAAAATGGTGGAGAAAGCCCTCCTGTCAAGATGGCGCCCTCTGCAGAGAGCCCCATGGTCTGAGAGACAAAGCAAAATGGCTGACAGGCCCTCGTCTCCTGACCACATGTGGAGAGAGAGAGAACAAAGAGCGAAAAACAGCACAGCAATCAAACCTCCTTGGTTACTAATGCTCTCCCTAAAAAACAACCAACAGAGACAAAACAAAAAGAAAACCTGGAGTCCAAAAAGTCCAATGTTTCTCAAGCTCTTTGCTTCAGGCCATTGCATAGGACCTCTCTCTCCTGGTGGCAGCAGCTCTGTCAACAATAGCAGCTGGGAAAAAAACTCGGGAACTGGGACAGCAGCAACTGTGTGGTGTCAGTTTCTCTGCCTCTTCCTCAGCTGGCTGGTCCCACTTGGCGCTGGGGCTGCACTCTGAGTTGCTGGTGCTGCAGGGAATGTGTGTGGGGGGAAGAAACGGAACTGCTGAACACCAAAAACCAGCAGCTCCCACCTCCACAGGTTCCACTGCAGACAGGCATTTGTGTAATTCGCCCTCAAGTAGCCTGGGATTGCCAAGAAACTGCAATTTCGTGGGGATCTAAGCCAGGCAAGGAGCTCGGAGAGAAACTGAAGGTTTCTGCCTTGTGCTGTCTCAGTCTCCTGGTGGAAATGAAAGAGAAAGGGTGAAGGACTTTTGCCTGAGCAACCCCAACTGTTGAAAAAGACCCCAGGATCTCCCAAACCCAGGACCAGACAACCCTGGCTCCAAGGACTTTACAGGAGCAATTACAGTTTTGGATTGTGTGATGTAGTACAAGTACGGACTACAATACACAGTTTTGGGTTACCCATGACAATATATCAAACAAGAAAATGTGTAACAGTTTCATGTGTTTATCTTCATTCATGTTTATGTCTTCATTCGTGTTTATTGGGGAACAATAAAAAAATCTATTTCATAGAAAGATGAGAACAGGTCTTTAAGATAAAAAAGCAACCATTTTGTGTTAATAGTGCCTGTCACTCCAGCTACTGCAGAGAGACTTCCCAAAGAGACTATCCCAGCCTTTAGAACTTTGTGACTCACTTTAAAAATTAGAAATGTTAGGTTTATGATTAAAAAATAAAAAACCATTTGATTAAATTGAAATGAAACTGAATGATGGAGGAAAATTATCATTTTATAGCATAAAAATGACCGATTTGTCAGGGACTTTAACAGTCAGAAAGTCCACTGATTTTATGCTTATAAAATAGGCTAAGGAATTTAATACTCAATCTGAAATTCTGTTTTGTTATGATGGAAATATTATAAAAATTAATAACATGCATTGCAATCGAGAGTGAATTAATATAAATCACTCCCTACATGGGCAAAACTAGAGAGCACTGACACACTCCTAGCTCTAAATGTGAGCCAAGATTCTGAATGCTTAGTTAAAAAGCATTGCAGAATTCCAAATTCAAAAAAGGGTACTGGGGAGGGGGCAACGAATTATTGCAGCATAAATGTGTAAAGCTAAATAGACACTGTTTTTCTGGTTAGCAGAACTAGTTGACAGATATAAAAGAAAGCTATCAGTATTCAAAATTTCCCCCTAACAGCTGTGTATTTTTTAAAAAATTAAAGGTAATATTAGAAATATTTTTAAAATATATTTCAGTTAATCAGAAGTATCATTTGCCATGTCTTTATGGAAAATAGTGTAGAAATTTATGATTTATATGAATGAACTTCTGGGAACAGAGAAATATATTCTCATGCCATATATATGGCATGATCCCTTAGGATAGCAAAATCGAAATTTTATACAGCACTTCTTGTGATGCTTCTTTTGCAGGAGTAGAAGTGGGATTTGACTTTGGGAAATAAAAATGTTTTTCTGTATACTTGTCTAGGTGTCTAAATTCTCTGAGCTCTGTAATTCACAAGGGCTACAAATAGATTTTTCTCTCTGATGGCTCCACAGAATTATGTAGGGAGGTAGCCCCAGTAAGCAAGGTCTTGTCTGCACCCATAGTGAAGCTCCTCTGGGCATCACAATGCATAAAGCAAAATAAAAATGAGGAAATAGGAAAGGGACAAGAGTTTTTAGGGCTAAGTGCTTCTTACAGTTTTCCATGGTAAAAATTAATTTTCATGTCTCTGGAAATGCAGAGAACATATTATATTTTTAAGTTACCAATGCAGCAAGATGTCATTGCATTGTATTTGGTTAAGAGAAGACATGCACATGCAGAGGTCATCTGTAACTTTTATTCTTTTTACATAGGCAATAATATACTATATTTATTCCTCAGGCATGAAGAAAGTCCTTCCATAACATATATAGGTCAATCCACATGAATGGCAAGATTTTTACATCATAACTATACCATGGTTCACTTTTGCATGGGACTGCTGCCAATTAGCCATCTATGTGCAGTATAACCTTTCAAAATACTTAAGGGCTATTTTATGTATGCACAGTCTGGAAATTTAGTTATAAAAAGCACAAGTAGAGAATATTCAGAGAAGATATAAAAAGATCCAAGTATAAACAAATTCTACTTTTTTTTATTTTTAGTAAAGAAAATCTGACATCTCAGAAATTCTTGAAAATTTAAGTACTTTTCTATAATCATGTATTTTAGATTTGAAAGGTCACAAGATCGTATGCCTTAAAAGCATACCAAATTTCTAAATACAGAAAAATTGTTTGTCACAGAACTATACATGAATGACCTGAGGCATCATAGGGTTAGGTTTAGGGTAAATAGTGTTATTGAGATGGGAAGGAGAAATGTCTAGCAAAGTCACAAAAACAGCAAAATCTACTTGGAGCCCTTTTGGGTCCTAAATGAACTCATGAAAAATAAGTATAAATATAATAAATGCTTATGTAGCGCTGTTAATCTTATGCATAAAATGCAAATTCTGTTTACAGAGGTTGTTGAATATCTGTACATGCTAGTGAAGTCATTTGGAGGAAGTCTTTCTCCACCACCTTCTTATTCTCCTGCAATTTCCCAGCCTGTGCGGAAAAGGGACTTGTATCTTCACCAGTCTGCTTTTTCTGCTCAGTGCCAATGAAGAAAGATCTGTTGATCCTGTTGACCCAAAACATGCAGCTAGCTGGAAAATGGTTGTTATAAGTAGCCAATAGGCCAGATACCTGGTACAGGCAAATTTGGTGACCCTTCTTCATTTCTTCTATATTTGGTTGATGTTTACGGAACTTTGCTTTTTTTTGCTTGAAATACACAGCCTGTGGCCCCACTTCTTTGTAGGCTTCACTGGTAGCAGTTTTAAAAATGATGGCTATTTGTGCTGTGATAGCCAGAGTGGTGTTCATGCTGTCACTCTTATCTGAGAAACCCTAGGTGAAGTTGTTTTTCAGGCTTAGTAGATTAAATGTCAGTCTTGGATCCTATGCTAACTTGGATAAGAGAATTGGGAATTACTTCATCTTTTTGTAACTGTGCCACTATACACACACAGACACATGTAATCTACATAAAAAACATGATTAACGGGTATAAAGTATATACATGAAAATACATTCTTCATGAATAAGTTGATTTGGGTTCTATCCAATATTTAATATCATATTTCTATTTACTAACTCTACCACAAAGATATATTGTGGTGATAAGGAGCTTCCTTTGAATAATTCTGATGACAGAAATACAAAGCGATGAAATATTATTTGGGGAACCTAAATAAACAAGTGTAGAGAAATAAACTACTTCGTAGTTTGAAAAGATGAAAATTCTTCAGGGAGATGAATTCTGAAAAATAAAGTGTAGATTCTTTTGGATTGTTTCTTCCTTGCTCCAGACAATAGTGATAATATAATTATCTATTTTTCTACTAATGCAAAAAATTTTCTTCTTCATATCTGGGTTGCATCCAATTTAAATGAGAACATGTCCAAGTGGATTCAGGGACAAATTTATTCTAGATGGGCTTCTTCACAATGGATATGTGCTTATGATTAGTGTTCTCATAGAACACTGTCTCTTACAGTGACAAAACATTAATTAGGGGCTTTGTGTAAGAGCTATGCCAACACAGAAGTACAGAATGATGGGGATATGAATGCAATTTCCACAAGAAATACTAGCTAAATTTAACAGTTAAACTTAAATAGATAGATAATTATCTTTCTAGAGGCTCTTTCCAGCCTATCTGTTCTCTTTCAGCATGTGAAATATAAGGACTTCTATTTGAGAGTGAGAAACGCATACACGTTCATGGGTGAACATGATATTTTTTATGCCTGATATGTGTATTCTTTGATCTGAAGGAGGATAAGAACACTTAGGGAGAAAATATCTTAGATTTCTTGATACTCTTTATCTAAATTCCAAACAAGAACAAAGATGGAGAATAAGCAAAGTATTTATCTCATTTTTTTCTATTTCAGCAATAAAAAGGAAATTTAGTATTCTTTCTTATAATATAATACATATACTTGGCCCCTGTTATGCCAAACTCATGAAAAAACTTCAGACATTATGCAAATAACTTTGAAATAGCTTCTGTGAAATACAAGCAGAGAAAGGGCAAATCAGAACGAGTACAACAAAAATACGTTAAAAAAATATTTTTGAGAAAACGTACCCCTTGTTTAAATGTTACATATTGCATACTGATAAAGAATTAGAACAATGCTTGCTTAATTTCAAAACCTCGTGGAGGGAATATTTTTGCAGGATAATTTATTATGTATTAGTTTATGTTCATACACATAATATTTGTGTAACATCCATTCCTTTTTAGATGAGAAAGCTTAAATACCTCAGGCAGAGTAGTTTCTTCAATACCTTCTTGGAGTAGATAAATACATTAAGACAAGACTACAGTTGCAGGATAACCAAATTTCTTGCTGACAGAAACCCAAACCTGTCTAGCATTCCCAAATGTCCTGCTTATGTAATAAAAGAATAGCTCATTTGCATTTCTCATTAAAGTCAATATCCTAAGTAGTATTAGCAATCTGTAAATGGGAAAATATAAGTGAGAGCATTTAGGCAAAACATAAGAAAATAAAAATATACAAGAAAATATACTTTCCCTCTCCTCCACATCTGAACATGGAAGGAATTCTAGTTAGTTGTGTGTAAGCCATTAATAATTTAACATTTCTTTCTTTAAGAGCTAGATAAATCCAAATACCTCTTGGGGATTTTATCCCAGAATTTTGCTGGAGGGGTTTTAATCTCCCTGAATTAACAAAATCAAAGCTCATTTTAAAGACTTGACAAGCTAAACTAGATTTGACTCATAAATAAAGAAGCCCTATAATAAACTGTTTTTCAGTTGATATTTGTGAGACCTATAAATTATGTATCACTGCTTTGAAAGTCTGTATAAAATTAAAGTGAGAGATCATTTCTTTTTGGACAGGAGATAGCTTTAAGCTATTTTGAAATGGGATAAAGGGAGAAAAAGGATAGAGAAGGAAAGACCTGAAGGGACTTTAGTTTTATTTCACATAAAATTTGATGTGGTAAGCATTCACAAGCTTTCTTCTTTTGTTAGGTATGAGAAATCCTTACTTTCCATAAATCTGATATTTTGTCTGTTTTGCTTCTTCATCAAATTTAAGATCTGGAAGTAAACCAATCCAAAGCAGTTTTCAAGATGTTGGAAGTCCAATATAAAAGTCAAAATGAAGTGGTCTGTCTGCTGTCTGTCAGGTATGAGGGTGTCAATTCTCTATTCCCTTCTTCATCTTTTGTGAAAACCAGTAATGTTAAGCGGCAAAAATCTACCACTTTGGGTGCATCAGTGAGGGAGTAAAATCCTTAATTTTCCGTTCCCTTGGGGTTGTTGTCTTAGAATGAATATATTTTCTTTGACAATGAAAAGGAGGATCCCTAGAAGCACATATCAGGATGTAAATGTTAGTTAAAATAAATTTGTGGAGCAGAAACAGAACTGAAGAACTTATTAGTTGTCTAAACTATAAGTACATATTGGAAAAAAATATCCAAATTGAGGAGTACTAGAGCAAAGCATCCAGGGAATCTGCATGAAAGAATTTATATCTGCAAGCAATTTTACCATTTCAGATTTCAAATTAAGGATCATAGATTTCTAATGTAGGATTTCCATGCCTTAAAAATTCAATAAACCTTGGCAAATACCAAGTATTAAACGATAAGTCCAATGTTTATTGCAAATTTTTCTTTTTGTAAATACAGATACAATTAAGCTCTGCTCATTGACAGATGAGCATTCTCTATATATCTGTTTAAATATTGGATCTATGTATTCCTAACTATGTTAAAATTAGTTCCTAATCCAAGAACTAAATATATTCCTCTTCATCTATGTCATGGTAGATGAAGAGCATACTAATTATTTTCTCAAAAATACTTAATATGACTTGGTAAAGTCTTTCCTCTAATGAATCAAAAGCAGCACCACATTCGTGGTTGTGTTCACGCAAAGTCTTCATTTTTGAGGCTTTTTTTACTGCTTGTTTTCTATTCCTTTCATATTTCTGGAATCACTAATTGCAAAGTTTGGCTTAAAAGTTACTAATAATATTTCAGAAAAATATAAAATCCTTTGAATGAATTTATATTTATGCTCAAAATCCATACTTGTGTTTACAACCAAAGTCACAATACAATGGAAGTACAGACTCTTCCCATGTAAAAACTGACAATCCTGCAATTACAGTTTTTTTTAAGAGAGTGTCTGATTAGAAGTCAGCAGAGGAACTAGTGTCATTGCAGTATTCAAAGCTACTCCTGAATAGCCAAGAACAGTAGGTTTGCTTACAGAGTCTTAGGTTATTGCCATTTATTTCCTATTTATGTGGAAATATTGTCATATCTGGACATGAGGAGTCAAGATGCTATGAAAGGAGGATGTTTTGAAAGCATCCTCCATCTGTTTTAGATGGACGTGATTCTCTTTGGCATGCATTTCCACTATACTTTTCAAAATATAAAGCTGTAGTACTCAACACATTGTGTTCAGGCTTTGATAGCACATGTAAACTACCATATAGCATATCTGCTTTCCTTTCTGGGGAAAAGTCCTGGAGAGGCTTTCTAGAAACCCGTAGTCATTCATTACAAATCTCTTCCTGAATATTTAATCATTTTTATAGTATTGACTTTGCACCTGTTCACAACATTATTTCTCTGTCATGTTGTTGGTACTACATTTTATTGATTTTACTACATACTTTATTGATTTGATGAAGCATGTACCTATTTGATTCAATATTCTTGTGAGAAGGTTATCCTAATTTTACTGTAGTTTAGTTAAGAAAAGACACTTTATTCTTCAGATGGTAAATATAGGTAACATGACTATTCTGTGATATTTTAACACTCATTTTTTCTGTTTGTGATTCAATATTTATGCTTTAAATTTTCACAAGAAATTACAAAAATTTCAAAGATTTTATCTCCCTCTCCAGATGTCATTAAGAAACTTAAGGAAAGCTGTCAAGGAAAATTTTTCTTCCCTATTTAACAGGTTAGCTGAAGCCACCAAGAAAGAATGTACAGACATAAAGCTAATCGTAATTGTTTCTTGTAGTCTAAATGGCGCAGTAACACCAGCATGTCCATTTAGGAGATCTTCCGTGGAGTTGTTGGAGGCTGTGTCCATCACTGTCTTCTGTTGTAAATTGTCTTGCACCAGTCTAGCAAGAAGATAAAAGTATCTATTGTCAGTCCACAAAACTGCAACCTCCAGGAGAAATTTTGCAGTTCTTAATAGATTTCACGACCTTTATCCCTCAGTCTTGTTCAGCTACTTGTGATGTGCAGCCTTGGTACCACTAGCACAGTCCACATGCTGAGTGTTTATGGTCAGTTTTTTTTGACTCGTTTTCAGGAAGCTAGCTGTACATTACAGCCATAATTAACATGCTGTAATATATAAATTTCAGTTCTTGAAACCCAGATAAAGTAGAACTTACTTTTACTGCAGCATTATATATTATTTCAGCCTACTAGCAAATGTGACTGCATAGTGGTTATATAAGGAGAATGTTACAAACAGGTCACGGTGATATGCTGACCAACTGAAATGTATCATGTGCGTGGGAGTTTCTATTTTTCCACAAATTGTAAGGCTGAAAGCAGAGTGTACTGTTCCATTTCTACTAGTTTTATCCTGCATAGTGCTTCTTCAGACACAGTCACTCAAAGAAAATGTTTTTCAAGGATGGCTTACAATGACAACTTCAATTTTAGTAGCGATATCTTCCACAGACTTTGTATTTTTCAAACCTTTAAGAGATAATGAACTAGTTGGTAAAGACAGTGCTGAAATGCTTCACACTGTGACTTGTTCCATTTACTACTAACTTCCTTCCTGCTACCCCTAGGCTATTCAGGAATATAAATCCTATAGGATCATTACAAACAAATTTAAAGTGTTCACAGCTTTCACCTTCTTCTGGGAATGGTTTCAGTGAGACATACTGACAGTCTACCTAGGCAGCAATTCTTTCACTGCCAGCACAAATTGGTGATGTTGAGGTAGTGTATAGGAGGAAGAGCTGATGCACAGTGATAAGTCCATCAATATACTCTCCTAGCACCTCAAAATCTAATTTGCATGTATTTTATGAGGAGAAGCAGCATATTTATGCTTATTAAGCAGTGATAGTTTTCTCTTTTACGAATCTTGCTTTTCTGATTGTTCTCCCATAACATGAAAAATTTTGGCATAGTCTCTGTAAACTCCAAGTCTCTTGGTACATAGTTCAAGAAGAGTGGGGCAGGATACTGAGCTAGGGTTCTTGGGATTGGCTAGTGAAAAGCTGATTTTTCAGAGGATGCCTTCCTATGGTGTTAGAAGGCTATTTTGGCGACACTGTCTCCAAATGAGACTAGGTGAGCCCAGTCCTGAGGCAGATGGGGTAGAAAGTCCTTCTTTGTCCAAGTTTTCAAGAAAATTTCCCGCATGGACTAGTGAAGAATTATTCAGCTAATGCTCTGTACGCAGCTAGGCCCTTTAGAATCACCTGATCTCAGGTATCGTAAGTCACCAGGGACATTACACTTCCATAATGTGCCAAAAAATGTGAATGGTACACTGCCAGGTAGAAAACTAGGAGAGAGATCATACTAATTCCCATTGTCCATATTTTCTGTCATCTATATGACAGAAGTAAACAACAGTCTTATCTATATGAAGAGTCTTAACTATATGTCCTTTCTGGTTTACAAATAACATGTAAAAGTACTGCAAATAATAGAGAAATTTTCACATTTAGACCTTAATTTTATGTTGGGAAAATATTTGAAATGTTTTACAGTATTTTCAAAATTTTATAGTCCTGTAATAATGCATTTTATACAGTTGTGTTTATTGTTTTTTCTGTGTAGGTATACCAGCTTCAGCTGAGAAAGTATTAATTTACTTCTTAGTAGGTGTAGAAAAAAATCCAAGATAAAGTGAACTGATGAGAGACCCATAACTACATTTTTTAAGCTAGCTAAATTGAGTAATCTATCTAATGATAGGCCTTCATGCTGAGAGTCTTGTATAAATTATTATTGTGCAGCAGAGAGATTTTGTGTAATGGATTGGGACAATTTTATAAAAGTTGAAGGACATATATTCATAAGCACAATAACAAGATTTTTTTATCACTAAAGCTATTAAAATTAAGAAAAACTACACAAAGGAACGTGGGGGTGGGGTTGTTGTCTATTTGTTCTTTTTTTCTTTTTCCTGTGTTGTTCTGATCTACACTGATTTTCACACCTTAAAAAAATCAATAATATTACTTCATATTCATACGTTTCTTTCTGAAGTATCATAATGGTCCAGGTTTCACTTTTAGCACTCAGCAGCCTGAAAATTAAATGCTGAATAAAGAACAAAATATATAGAATATAAAATCTAAGTAGCAAGTGCTTTCCACATATGGAAACTAGTATGTCTTATTCCAACTTCACTTCTATTGCAAGTTCCCTAAAACATAAATGGAAAGAGTTTGAAATGTTTTATCAGGTATGAGTCTTCTAGAATGATTTCAGTACTTCAAGAAAGGCTGAACTTGGATAAAAATCTTCAAACAGGACAAAACCAATTACTAACACGACTGGAGAAGCCTAGATGACTGTAGGAAAAGTCCTTCAGAACTGTACAGTTAAAATGAACAGGGAAATGGGGTTCCTTTAAGATTTAGATAGTTTAGGAAAGTTAAAGATTCACCCAGCTTTCAAGGGAAATCATGCAGCACTCTCCTTCAGACAGTATGTGTTGTTCAGCATCTGGACAGAGTTAGACAAGAACAAACGGGTGAAATATCACAGGCACTTACTTCTTCCTCCCATGATTTTCTGAACTATTAATTCTGTAGCCAAGTCCAGGAAATGAGATAATTCCTTTTCAGAATTACTTTTTCTGAGGCAAACCCCTGTATGTATGATCAGAAATATCTATATATATATATAGGTCACTTTTGTGTAAGGTATATAAATAACTTAGTGAATCTTTGAATTTATTGAATCTATACATAAGTTGCTTCACTACTGAACTACTAGGAAAAGTGTGAAATATATTTTTGAAAGTACCAATAGACTATAAAACAGTCTGCAGATATGACTACTTTTTATTGCCAAACCTTATTTTCTGAGAATGTTTTATCCCATATAGTTACGACAGACAAAACATACGGTATTGAATAAGATATAAAATTTGCCTAAAACTCAGCTTTGTAAGGAGAAATTTCAGGATCTGTTTTCTGTTTGTTGCAGATCTGTAGCCACATATGCCCAAAACCATTAGCATATCAAAATTTATGTATAGTTTCTCATTATTTTATAGCTGAATGGTAAACTGTCTATTGACTTTTCAAGGCAATGATGGAATTCCATTGTGAATATTTGGAAAAGTAGTAATAAATATGGAAGTGTAGGAAATTCAAATGTTTTGAACTTTGACACTGTGTCCTTGGATGCTTGTCTTTTCTGCTTTGCTGCAAAGCAGAAGAAGTTAGCAGGGTTAATATGAAATTCAGAAAACATTGCTCTCACAATACCCACAGTAAAATAAAAAAGATTATTTGCTCTTTTGCTATTGCCTAGATAATTCATCACATTATACAACAGAACAGAAAATCTACAATTCATTAATTGGGCTGTGTAATACAAGTTGTAGACATTTTTTTGTATCTTTCAAAAAGAGACTTGCAATAAGAAAACAATTTTGAGTATTTGGAAAAGTTGAGATATTGTAACACTAACGTCACACTAATATTTTTGGTTTGATATGCTTCATCTTGGAATAGAGTTTAAGATGCTCAGGGCATTATCAGGTGTTGTCTCTTATGCTAGGTGTCTCTTACTGGCATTGTAAGTTTATCTGAAAGGACGAATAACAGACATTTTCAGCGACTATTATTTTTGTATTTCTTACACTGCACTAAGAGATTGATGTGAACAAAGAATGGTAGCTTTATTACCCAATGAATTCTCTTTAATGAAAAATCATTGGAAGCAATTTTTCATCTAGTAACAGACCAACAATGTAGTTATTATATATGAAAACACATATGACAAAATAGAAGCCATTCAGAGAGAATCCATAGTAGGATCAGAGAAGTGTCTCCTGTACTGGACAGTGGTGGGGCTGCACCTCAAGCAGTTTGTTGATTTTGAGCCCCTCACTTCAAAAAAAGACATTGAGTTGCTGGAGTGAGTCCATGAAGGCAACGGAGCTGGTGAAGAGTCCAGAGAGTAAATCCTGGGAGGAGCAGCTGAGGGAGCTGCAGGCGTTTGGCCAGCAGGAGAGGAGGCTCAGGGCCAACCTCATTCCTGTTCACAACTTCATGAAAGATGTTTTAGTCAAGTGGTGGTTGGCCTCTTCTCCCAGGCAACCAGTGACAGGGTAAGAAGAAGTGATGTGAAACAGCACCAGAGGAGGTTCAGACTGGACATCAAGAGGAATTTCTTCTCAGAAAGGGTTGCCAAGCATTGGGATGGACTGCCCAGGAAGGTGGAGTCAAAATCCCTGGAGATACTCAAGAAACAGCTGGATGTGGCACTTAGTGCCTACTTGACAAGGTGATGATTGGTCAAAGTTTAGACTCAATAACCTTGGAGATCTTTTCCAGTCTAAACAATTCTGTGATTTTATGTTTAAATATCATAGCCAACAAAGTGGTTTTAGCAAGCAAAATTTATCTGAATATGAATTAGCTCCTTTATTTGTAAAGAAGTTCTAACTCTTCAGAAAATTTTATTTAAAAAATAAAACCTAACAAAATACATGACAAAAACTATGAAATAAATAATTTGGTACAAGGTTTCTATGCATGTACCAGGACTTCTCTCAAAGAACATGGCAAAGATTTCTATCTTCAGATCTTGTTTTTTGCTGTTTAATAAAGCTCAGGAAACTAGTAATATCTTAGGTTTAGTAACAGAAATAATATTTTTTTCTATTCTAATGGGAACACCATTTCCATCCCCATCCCCATTCCACATTCACCTGTGTTGAAATACAAAACAGTTGTCAATGGCCAAACAGTAACAGTCACATTGGCAGAATCTTCCTGTTGAGCCCATAGCCATCCCACAAGTGCTTGATACATGCTGTGCCGGGAGGACTTGCTCAGAAGCTTGTCAAACTCCTAAGTTTCCACAAAATATATTATTGGGGTTAAGCAGTATTTGAAAATCTGACATCAACAACTCAGGTTGACATTATCCAGGCTGACATTTCACTTTCAGGTTAAATGATCTTTATAGTCCTATTCTAAAATATGCAGGG
Source organism: Alethe diademata (assembly GCA_025584955.1). Classification (NCBI taxonomy): domain Eukaryota; kingdom Metazoa; phylum Chordata; class Aves; order Passeriformes; family Muscicapidae; genus Alethe; species Alethe diademata. The sequence continues at coordinate 91,017,367 of JANRMJ010000054.1, read as the reverse complement.
ATACATCCAAGTTTCTGACTTCCTTCTATATCTTCTTAGGTTTCCTTGGCTTTTTAAAATCTTTTTTGTTTTCCCATTTGGTTGATCTAGCCCTCAAAATGATACAAATGATGCTCAAATGTTGCACACAAGAGGATTTTCTAATTTTTCAATGGCAATTCTACAATGTCATGATATAATTTGATCACAAATGAGCACAGATTAGACATCACCACCACAGGTTTCAGTAAACTATTCTTTTAACTGATGTCTGATTAGCACTTAAATTGTTACACACCATTAGTTACCTAGGATTTTAGGGATCATTAGTGGGTCTGAAATTGAACAAGATAAAAGGAAGTTTTGTTTTCAATTTGGGAGATGGTTTGCTTTTTCCATGCAGGGTCATTTGTCACTAAAGAGGTGTGTGCTGCTGATTAAAGTTTAGTTTTATGCATCATTGTATTCTGTCATGAATAATAATGATATTTTCAAGTTAGGCAGGATATTCTTTCCCCTCTAAATATTGAGCAGTCAATAGTGGTTTTGTGCACCTGCATAAGTTGGATGTAACTTACTTTAGAAATACTATTCTTGTTCATTTCTACCATGAGATGCATTTCAGTGCTCTGGGGATATTTATGTCTATACAAAACATGTGTCATCATATACCTGTATAAAATGGATGGTACAGTTTCCCACTGGCTTATATGGCTGGTACTTCTGCCTCTGAGCTATAGTGTGGGGCACCCTGTATGGAATCAAAAAGGTCTAAGAGGTCTATACTGAGTTGTAGCTAATATGTAGGTCTTCACTGTCAGTATGAAAGCATGATGATCTTTCAAAATTATATTTAGCATCCATTTTTAAATGAAAAAAAAGTAAGATTTGGTTGTTCAATTACTTAAGTATGTTGTGATAAAATCAGAAAATTGTCTTGACTGTTGTTCTCTGGCAGAGCTCAATGTATTAAAAAAATCTCAAGACTGAGCATTTCCAGAAGTTAACTGCAGATCTTAGTGGAAGGATTGTGATACTGGAATAACAGCATCAAACTGGAGCCAAAGTCGTGATTGAATATAACCACTCCCTTCTTGAAACAGCATAAAAGAATTATCTTCAAACAAATATATGTACTGCACATATATACGAGTTACTTTGTAATGTGAAAAGGAGTTTAATTTTGCCATAATGCATTCAATTTGTCTTGTCTGGGGTGATCACAATGCTGTCTCAGAGCCTTTAAAGTTACTTGTTTGTGGCTGTAATTTCAAAGCTTTTAGAGGAGAATACGTTTGTCAACATACTTGTCTCCACAGGCATATTCTCCATCTGCGATGAAATAGATGCCTGTATATGAGTTAGTCTTAAGATTGTCTTATTATGCATCAAAGCACCAGTTTTACATTTCATATCCATAAAAACATAGTGCTATAATTAATTTTCTAGTCACATAAAGATTTGATTTGATTTAAGAATCTGCAAGTTCTGTGCTGAAGGTTAGGCACCTCTATTTAAAGACAATTTTCACTTTCCACTATTGCTTTGATCAGCATCATTATAAAAAAAAAAGGAGCAAAAATACTATTGTAAAATGCTTGTTTAATTATGACATGTGCCATAGTACCTATTTTGCAATTCCCTTTTAATTGCTGAGCAAGGTGCAATAATTAAGTCTTGAATTTGAAGTGCTTAATTTGGTTGTACTATTTGTTAAGGTGAAAAGGTTATACCACTACAGCGAATATGAGATTTTCTGCAGTCATGAACATTTTTTTGACTTTCATAACAATTTTGAAGAAGCACTAAATCTTTCAACTTTTTCTCATAGGTGAAGATCTGAAGAATTACTTTCATTTAACTGTGAATCCATGTCAAAATAACTCTAATTTCTGCTAGCTAAACAAATACGGGAGGAAAAAGAGAACAGAAATAATAAAAACCTATTGAAAGTCAAAGTAAAGGGCAAGTCTCAATTTCTTCCATCCAGCCTTAGTCACTAAATTCAGAAGCTCTGTGTGGTAGTCTTGTTTTGTAAGGCAAGAGACATTCAGTGGGGGCTAAGTCTTCCTGAAACTTGAATCATTCTATAGAAACTTGCCTCTCTTTAATTCCCACAGGAAGGATAGTAATTTTCCAATCAGGACTTTCAGCCTATTGTGATTTGCCACAAAGCTGAGCTGCTCCAAAAGCATGTAATTGCTCAATAATTCAATCCTTCGGCCTCTTCTTCTCTGCATTCTTGTATAATGTTTCCTATGTGTTTTCACCTGCTGATGCTGGAAATGGTTTGATTCTGAAGTTATTTAGGACATTAAACATTCAATAAATATTCTGTTCTTTATTATGATATTAGCTTTTGGTTCCTTATGTCATTAAACAGTTTCACTGCAGAGTCAGATGAGCGTCAGGGGTACTTTGTGTCCTATTCACATGATCAACAACCTCAGCTTTTTTATAAAACCTTACTTTAGCTAAAAGGTCAAGAAGATCATACAGAATTGAAATATTGGTTTGTATGAAGGGAATCTGAAGTTTGACACACATTTTCATATAAGCTAATATTGAATATCAAAGAATCACTGAGGTATGGGAAGAGATAGCATTTTAATAACTAGGGATTATTATCTCAGGTTAAAACTGACAGACATCATTCTCTAGTTATTCCTGGTTCATATTTGTTCAGAATGTCTTTTGCAACTCTAAAGATGAGAAAATGGCATCTTACTTTTAGATGAAGATACAACTGCAAACTTTGACTTGTCATTTTCATAAAGAAATGCCAGTGAGTAGACTGACACAGGCAAATTATTGTGCCAGGTAATTCAAACATGAGCTTCAGATAGGTCATGTAACTTGCTAAATGTTCTGTCAGTTTACTAAGTGAACTGGTAATCTATATTCAACTTTTTTTTATTTTTCTTTGACTACCGTGGACTTGAATAGCAAAGTCAGGAGTTATACATTTGAAACAAAGATTACCATGAAGCCTCTAGTCTTGCAATGAATCAAGAATTGTAGAAGCAGAGTATGTATAGAAAACTGTCAATTTGATATGCTCTGTTCATATCTCTGTCTCATATTTCCTCTGTGATTTCATTTTAAAAAACAACTTCCAAACAAATTTGAAATCTAAAGAAAATAATGCGAACATTCAGTTACATTTAAAATTAAAGACATGCTTTGCAATATTCTGGCAAGTTACTATAGCATATTTTAAAACACAGAAACTTCTGTCTGAAGATATCATAGAACCAGAGATGTTTTTCTGAGCTCATGAAAAGCTTGAAAATACTGCCTTGTGTCACAAGGAACTCATTTATTTACAATACTTTTACGTCAGATTTGTGAAGTCATTGTATTTGGGTGGCTCTCCCTGAGAAATTGAAATTGTAGTAGAATTGAATCTCAGCCTTTTATGTCGATACTGGTGTTCTTCTCCACATACTACTCATTAAAATTTTTAAAGATATCTCAGTTGAGCTGTGGTGAATACAAATTTTTTTAGAGTGAAAAATAAGAGTTCACTGAATGTTATTTTGCTCTGTTATTATTGCTGTTTGTTGTTATTTATTATCAGTTTTTATTATTATGACTTTTAAAAATCATCAGGAAGAATTATTTTACTATTAATGCATCCAAATGAACTAGGTAATACAAATTATTTTTTTTAAATAACTTTTCTACTTTAGAAAAGATGCTGCTTTTGACATCAGGCCTGAGAATTTTTCAGTGTTAATGAAACATTGATGGCTTTATTATATTACCTCTCCATGAAAAATCACAATGAAATTCACTTGGTGTCTGGTATTCAAAGATTATTTTGTTTTCTCCTGTGTTTGCAATTAAAAGTTTCAGGCTATTTAAGTGTTTTTAATACAGATTTATCAGAATAATTTTGGGGTACTCCCTGCCACAATATATCCAGCAGAGAGATATTTGTGACGATTTAAAGCTGACCAATTTTACTTTTGAATATTGTTAATGAGAAGCATTTTAATGAATGTATAGCCTAAAATACCAAAAATCTCACACCTAGAGGAAATATATTTCTATTTAGACAAACCATTCACAATAAACAATATGTGTGAGGATTCTTATTTTTCCCTACTGCTATTATTATCAAAAGAACACAAGAAAATTGTGAATTTCTTTAAGATCTCAAATATTCTGAGGAAAATTTATCCAAGACAGCTCTTGACTTGAGAAGAGTTGACCTGGGTCAGACTGGGTGAGAGTGTAATACAATGTCAAGATCTTTACATGTCTCTCACGAACTATGCTTTGCTTTGTTGAACTACATAAAGGGCAATCCTATGGCTTAAACCTTGGGGTGAAGGAGGAACAAACCATTAAGTGTGTCAAACTTTTCATTTTCAAATGGGTTCCTGTTTTAAGGACAGCAACCCACTCCAACTGCACAGAGCTTCAAAATCTTCACACAGTAGGCATTCAAATCTGACATTAATATTTGTATATCCTCCTGAAAGATAAACCCTAGTAAACATTGCTCCTCCTCACCAATTGCCTTTCCTTCTTTTTCTGCTTCTGTCCTCTGAAAGATTCTTCTGTTTTATCTCCCATTCTACATTGCTTATATGAAATGGTGACAGTTGTTTTTACAAAAAACACAGACTGCATTAAATCATAAATGGAGAATAATCTAGGAAATCAAAAGAAATTTGAATTCATCATAAATCAATCTTTGCATCCAAGAACACCAAAATTAGCTTCCACCTACAGGAATAAAACAATTTGTATATATGTTAATTATTTTATTTCTTTAGCCTAGTAGTGAGATGCTGGCTGGGACAAAAAATTTTTGACCATAGCAAGAGACAACAAAATACTCAGATTTCTTCCCCCATGTATATAACAATATAATTATTTTGTGTAAATCTATATATGGTCTAAATTAGGTGCTTTAGCTGAAGTGATTGTAGTAAGAAAAAAAAATTCTTGTCAGAGTAATAGAATTCCGTTTTATTAAGATGGCCCAAGACAAGTGTATATAGCTCACATTTAGGTCAATAGTGTTCACATCTTACTTAATGAAAGGGTGTGAAACAGATGTCACCCATGTCAAAAGGATTGAAAACACTGGAGGCTTTCTTTCAGTCATGCTTGTAGGATGATATCTTTCTAAGATTTTCCTGAGAGACTACAGAGATTGAATTTTCCTGAGAACAAATGTGGGAGAACAATCCAAATAGCCGTGGTGTGCTTACCTTAAATTATCCCTTACCAGATAAACAACATAATTTGAATCACTAGCTTTGTACCTGTTTTTTATAGATTATTACATTAAAAACACATGGGTGAATATTGTTTTACTTTAGAGTGATCTCTTGTTTGTTAACAATGTCTTACCAAGGGTTTACTGTTTTAAGCCCATGATATCTGGTGAACCAAAACTGACATTTTTAGATATGTAACCTTCCTCAACCAACAGAGATGTATGAGATATTGATATATGAGATATAATAGTTTATTGGTGTACATTTACGCAGGAAAGCTACAACTTTCTAACAGAAATCTCCTATTTTGACAGCTGGGTCTAGCTTTAGCAAATTGTGAATTGCCCTCATACACCACAAAGCTTCTACACAGCCCTTTTTAGTGACTTCTCTTCATTTTCTGAGCAGTATTTTCAAAATCTAATTACAGACTAAATTAAATTGTTTTATTATGGTCTCATCCTTCTCCTCTCACTTATCAAAATCACCATGCTTTCCCTGCTGATACCTAAAATGCAGTTCTACTTTATGGCAGTGGGGCTTGTATTTAGAATTCTCAGGTGTATGTCTTTTCATTTAACTGCACTGGCATACTTGCATGAATGTGTCTTGACTAAATGAAATAACTTAACTGTATTAGTTGTCACTCCAGTAATGCCTGTAAATGTTAGTTACATGTTTTGCCAGTGTTCCTGTTTCCTTTCAACATCTGTTGACAAGGTTTTCAGTAGACCCAGTCAAAAACAGCTCACTGTATGTTACTACTTGTAGGAGATCTGTTTATGGTTATTTCTATAGATCTATATTGTAGCTAAAGTTTAGGATATTGAAAGTCTATTTGTTTTCATGCTGGCAATATTTTTAATAAAAACTCTGGTTTTCCCCTTCCACACCTTGAGTAAGTTTTGTGATATCTGATAGCAAAGCAGATCTGATGAAAATCTCCAAATTCTAATTCTAAGAGGTTGCAAAACAATGTAAATTTCTGAAGAGCTCTGAACAGCCAGTTGTGACAAGAAAAGATAGACAGTAGCAAAGAAAACTTAATTTGCCCTTCGTGGTGTTCATGCAGTAAGGTAATTTCTTAATTTATTAAGTAACCTCATTTTAAAGTGGTAAAGCCCAAACATTTTTGGTAAAAGCTTCTATTATGAAAAAAAAAATAAAAAAATTGTTGTTATGGCAACTTAAAATTCTTTAGATCTTACTGCCTGATGTAAGTTTCTAAACTTAGTCACTTTCACTAATTAAATATTTCAAGTAATAATTTAGAACAATCACTCCATGTATTTCTGAGGAAAAATCCCTGCACTTTAAGATTAGACTAAAAATCTCTTTTAAAATGATTTATACCTGATACCTGATGTAAATGGACATTTACACAAACATTCATTCAGTTAAATATCTGTGTACTACTAGTGCAGCTATCACAAGGCTATTTAGAGTTTCATTTTGCAGGGGAAAAACAACCTTCCAAGTTGTTTGGTTGGTTGGTTGGATTTTTTTTTTTTTGGTAGGGCAAGCACAGATCTATATAGAAAGTAGGAAGGAAAAAAAATCTGAAGTTGAACTTCCACCTAGGGACAGTTTCTAACCAAATAATTTTTTAACATTTCCTGTGAGATATTTTTTGAACCCATATTGACAGTCTCTACAGCAAGACACAGTGATTTGTGTTTGAATTTGCAAGCAGAAAGGAATTTATTTTGAAATTTTAAGAAAAAACTATTTCTTAACAAAATTTTTAAGGCAGCCTCCAGTTTTATCTGGCAGACTGTAGATGCTGTCATCAGACAAAGGCAGTCTTCATAAAATAAAAGATATTTGCTGAACTTTTGTATGTTCTAACGGAAAGACAGAGTGAAACAATAAAAGTGGTCATTTTAATGGAAAATTGTATATGTAAGCCTTTTAGAAAGAAAATAATCTAACATGATTGCAAACCTCCCATAAGGTTCTGATAACTGAATTTGGTTTTGCATGCCTTTTATTGTTGTAATGGTTGTCACTGTTAATAAACCTGGCTCAATCTAGTAGATAATAGTGTGACTGTACCATAATGCCTTATACATTTTCCAAGCTGCACATTAAGCTAATAATGTCATACTTCATGCTCTCACATAGTGCAGAAAGTTACCAAGAATTTATGCAGAGCTCACAGTTATTTAACAGACTAACTGGATTATCCAGGAAGGGGAGTCTTTTGTTAGCTGAATTGGTTTGGCCATGTAAGTATTTACAACAGGAGATTCCTGCAGCTGCAGGCATGAGTTTACTGCTGTGTGAGAGAAGGAGGGAGGCTTGTGTAGCCAATTAAGAGATGCAGTGTAGTGATTGCTGCAGGCAGGCAAAATGTCAACATCAATTTCAGGTTCCTCACATTAAACCAATCATCAGTAGACTTTGTTTCAGCTTCTGCTCTCTTGCAGGTTTTTGGTTAAATTAAATTTTATAAACAGGCAAATTGAACTGAGCCCTTCACCATTTTGAAGCAGGTTTTCTGCTTGTGCAAATGAAGGTCAATAGGAAATGCAAATATCATGTGCATACCAATAAATCTTTTAAAATGTTTCACCTTCTGCACTACCCTTCAAGTCAATTTCCTTCCATGTAGAAATACTTCACTTTGAGTTGCCTAGAGTTTAGCCATTTGAAAATACATAGGCATCATGAATACAAATTTTATTAAGTATTCCTGTTTTTTTAAGTGATAGCCAAACAAGATATGTTGCCCAGTTTCATTTAGAAACAGATATGTGATGGTGTATGTAATTTAATCTTATTTCAGAGCAATTTTTCTTCCAACACACAGAAGTTATACTTTCCAGCTCTTCTATTAAATTCATAGTTGTTATAGGGAAACATCTGAGGACATGTTCTCATATAGCGGTACAGATATTACTTTTCTCTTAACATGTATCTAATGGGCTTCAAGGATAATTTCATTATTTTTTTCACACAAATACTATCTCCCAAGTACACCTGTTTCACATTTCAAGTGTTTTGTGGGTTTTTTTAGCCCTAATGGTGGTTTCCTAAGGAAACACATTCAGGCTAGGTGGTTCCCAGCTCAGACCTCCATGGTATCCTGCGAGTGTGAGTCTAACTTTTCAGTGCAAAATAGCTGAAGGGAAGATAGTACATTCTTCCACAATTTAGCCTCAGATAATTTTTTCCTTCTCTATAAAGAGACAAGCCTTTCAGGCTGATCTAAAAAATAAATCATTTGGATGAATCTGATCCAGCCATGCAGCAAGGCCATTCTATCCTTGTGGGGGAAAAAAAAGAACGAAAGAAGACTTATCCATTATATATTATGACAGTTTCAGGTCTTTGGACTATAATCATCACAACTGCTCTGATCAACTCATGGATGGGTGTCCTCAGGAATTTTACTACCAGAATTATGAATGTGATTTATGAGTACTTTTGCATGCTGTGGATGCATCAGGGAAGTTGTTTATATAAACATGGGTAGCATCACCTTTTTCAGACAGTTCCGAAACACTGTCCAAACCTTCTGGTACTGGTTGGAGACACCATAGAAGTGAAGTACTTATGTGAAAAGGCTGGGCACAGGTTACTTACACTTTACACACTTCTTTGTCAGATCCTTTCAGAATCACAATATTTACAGACTTGTTTAGATTTTTCAATGTGGTATGATCAGATTATTTGATCACAAGATCATTTCTAGAAAGAGAACTTGGAGAATAGACACATATGTTTGGTTCTTAGGAGTTGGTCTACATAAGACTATCTGAAATTTATGTCAGCAAAATATTCTCAGATGAATGATCATGCAATTTTTGTACCAATGCAGGTCATTTTCTCAGTTTGCTGCTGCTTCTCATGAAGTTTCTGGTGCTATGGCAGTCTGTAGCAGCCTAATGAGAGCTTAATGCTAGCCTTGCCATAGTTAATAATATCATGTTTTATTCTGTATAGTTGCTACCAAAGTAACTAAATCCATCAAGTACATTTGAGTGAAAAAAAAAAAAAATTTTGCAAATGTTTTGTTTTCTTGCTTGCAATATGAAAGCAAATTAAAAAACTTATTTGTGATCAGTCGCATGAGTTACACTTCTTTTTCCACTGAAGGTAATACATGTTCTTCACTCTAAGGAGCCTTGCCTGGTAATTATTGGATTTTTTTTTTTTTTTTTTTTTTTGCAATACTTTGAGATATGCAACCTGTGTCCTTCACTTACATTTTAACTTCTCAATATGAATGCAATGAAAATGTCACTCTCCTTCGATTATCTTAACAGTATTTGCAGTCTAAAGATTTTGAATTGCTCCACATACTCCATGCCCTGTGTATATTAGCTGCTTGTTTGCAATGAATGAATGATTTGCCAATCAAAAGTACCTTATACTTTTCTACCAGAAGGAAGGATATGTCAGGGCTTAGAGATATTTATTGGGAAGATATTTACCTACTTTAAATGCAATGAAGGCATTCTTTTAGAAGATACAGACCCATCTACTTCAAGAAGAATTTCTTGCTTCTTATTTTGTTTTTATTTTTTAAGTTGGGTTTATAATTTCTTAAGGGGAGAAGAAGATGAAAAAAAGCAGACAGGAGAGTTTTAAAGAACTTTTCTCATCAGTTCAGGCTTATCTCAGTCTAAGTTTCTTTTCTAGGGAAAGAGTCTGCATGCACTATAATCAGACTGAGCTACCCAATTTCAGGACAAATTGAATACGTAGAAATTCAGGACAAGTTAAAATAATTAAACATTCTTGCATTAATATTTGAGAACATCTTGATTTTCTGACAATAAGACTACCCCACCTGATATGATGATTCTGAGTGCAAAGAGTATAAGATGTTTGTGGCTGGGTTAAGGAAAATGTAATCCTATTGTATTACTCACCTGGGAATCAAAAGTTCAAAGCCTGTCTTGGAGTGACTTTATGATAATATTCTATCCTTTAAGCTGGATCCAAGAGAGAAGGGGAAACTGGAGAATTCTTTCAGCAGTCTGTGTTCAAACACATGCACTCTACTGTGTTCTCTCAGCTGTGCTGTGCAGGGGGGAGAGAGTGCATTCCTTGCTTTTAGCTAGCTTCTTTTTGCTAGCTGAGACAAAAAGTTTTCCTGGGACTGCATACAGCATTTCTCCATTGACTTCTGTGGCTTATTCTGGAACTGTTCAGTTCAGCTCTGGCCCAAGAAGAGACCATCACTGGGAGCTGACAAGGATGCCCTGGGACACCGCATCCTGGCTTCAGACCTCGGGAAAAGCTGAGCAGAACTCTAAATCCACCAGCCTTCTCCACAGCAAGAAGGTTCAAATACTAACAGTTATTGTTTTTCCCGTGCCTGTGTGCACTCTGCTTGTTAAATATACAGGTTTTTTCACTTTCCACCAAGAAATTCCCTTCATAGGTGAGAGAGAGAGATTCATGGGAGAGGGAGCGCAGAAACCTGCCTTCTTTAGAGATGTTAATTCCTGGACATTTCCTTCTGAACTTGTCTTAAACCTAGACAAAGCCTTTTAAGTTGAAGGCTGCATCTAAATTATTTTGTTTACACATGTTGTCCAGCAATAAACATTCTTTTACAACATCTCCTGTTTTGTTGTATTTGGTATATATCAGCAATGCATTGCACAACACATTCTTCCTGTATATGAGGGGAAAGAAAAGTACTTGCTTCTTTGCTGTCTTGACTTGTCATTTTTGTAATATGGAATATGTCTTTGTTGGTTTTTGGGCTCTTCAGGCAGGAGATCTGATTTCTAGAATACTTATTCTGTCTACCAAATTCTAAATAATTAGCTTGCACACAAAGTCTCGTCATCCCTGATAATTTCTCGACACTTTTCTAGTTAAAGGATTTTCTTTTTGAACTGGAGCAGCCAGAGCTATGCATGATATGCAAGGTGTGTACTTACCAGCAATTGTTAATATCACAGAGTTGTTTTCTGACTTATTCTCAGTTCCTTTCTCAATAATTTTTCACACTGATTTTTTTTTATTTTTGGCTGCTGGGGGAAACAGAACTGACATTTTGAAAGATAAGAAACTGTGGCTTTGAATTCTTTAAGTGGTAATATATAATCTAGAGTCCACCACTGTCTACACGTACAGTGATGACTAACCATGTCTTCAAGATTGACTCCTTTTAGTGAAAAATAATAATGCCTCCTTGCCCCTAGGTTGTTCTCTACACCATCAAATGATGACTTACCTCATGCAGAAACATCTTTGTTTGGCCTTTCTAAATTAAACTTAAGTATTTTTTATGATTTTTCAAAGATATAAAATATAAACTTCAGGCTTCTTCTGCTTCAAAATTTTATAATTCCATCTTTCATTCCTGAATTATTATATTGCAATAGAAACATTGTGTATTCAACACTATATTTTTAGTAATTTACAGAGAAGAAATGTTAAGTTTTATTTTGCTATTATCAATCACTAAGACATTAACTTTCATTTTATAATTTAATACAGTAGCAGAGTGATATCTAAAATAACTGTTTTTTTGATCTGTCAGCAAACAAGACAACAGATAATTACAGGCAGGAAATTAAAATTAACGGTATAGATTCATTGCACAATAAAAAAGGGTGTTTATTCATCCTACCCAAAAAATTAGAAGTATTGAAGCATTATCTAATGCTAAGACATATTAAAAAAAAAAGCCAACTTATAAGAACCCATATAAAAATATCTGTGCTTTAGGAAACAACCTAACCAATTATTAATTCAGACCAAGATGTTTTGGCTAAAGATGAAAAGGAGCCTTCCTACACAGAATACTATACACACAAGCTTTAACAGAGTTTAGACTGTCTTTCTTATTCCCTACTTCTAAATCAAAGGTGAGAGCTTGAATACTCAGGCAGAATAGGAATATAAATGAAAAGCATAAGTCTGTGATATTGAAGCTGATTAACTTACCCAATAGGATTTCAAATTGAAGAACAATTGAAAAGCCAATTGTGTTGTGTTTTAAAGAAAATAAACAACTTTAGCTGCCTTGGAAGGAATAGGAGACCATCAGCCAGAAGGACATTTCTGAACACAGAAACAAATTTCAGGGTTTTACAGGTAAATAAGTATTGCTGATGATATACAGCAGCAATGTGGACTGTCATAGACAAATTTACTAACTTGTGGAGGGAGATGAAAGTGAACAAATTCACTTGAATGTTCTCACAGATAAACAGAAAAAGAGCAGAGCCCTAGATTAATGCAGAGGGATAAGAGCCTAAAATTAAGAAACACTATTCATTACAAAATATTTGATGGTTCTAAGGAATTCATCCTATTTCTAAGAGAAAATTCCCATTCATAAATTAGTAAAGAAATTTGCAGGACAAAATTAGTCAGAAAATTGAAGACTGGGACCAAGGTAATCCTGGTTCCATAGCTTCCATATACAAAATCTTTGTTTGCCAAACTTGAAAAGACCCAAGCAAAACCAGATACACAGATATTTAAAAAAATCCTTATACCAATGATAAAGTGAAAACCCAAGGTGTCTGTAGGTTCAAAGGAATATATAATGTTTGATATAACTGAATTATCACAGAATTTTTCTTATAGATAGTAGATAGTTACAGCTACCATACTATTGGGCCATAACAAGAAAAAAGAAAGAGCATATTTGAGTTAAAGATACCATTGCCTCACAGATAATTAAGGATCACAATGCCATAAAAAAGTTAAACATGTAACCTTTTAAACAGTAAGTTTTAACAGAAATAATAATTTCTGAGAAATACTGATGTCTGAAGGAAGCCTGCTCCTTAAGAATCTATTCACTTTGTATATTATAATTCTATATATGCTATTCTACATGAGTTACTGAGGACCTTGTCTGTAGAATGGTACTACAGAGTGGTTTACTAGGTATGAAATGTATAATTTGTTGCAGCAATTCTTGCATTCATCAAGGGCATTTTAGAAGAGAACTACTTTTTGGTAGACATCAAAAAGTTAATCGCTGATATAAATTTTGCAATCACAGAATATTCTAAGTTGGAAGGGACTCATAAGAATCATGGAATCCAGCTCTTAAGTGAATGGCCCATATGAGGAGTGAAGCCACAATTTCAGTGTTATTACACCAAGCTCTGACCAACTGAAAGAATCTCAGTGACATTGCTTAATCCAAACTGATTAGGATCTTGACCCATATGCTTGATGTAACTACTTAAGGTACTTGGTAATGTGTACAGGTTTGCATATATGTAGATCAATCATTTCATTCTAATTTTTAATAGGCTTCTATGAAATATTAATTTTACATATATTTTATCACAAAACTATGGGTTAGCTTAGACCAGTTGAACTTTAGTTCAGCTAAATAAGATGTGAGATTGAAGGTATGAAACAGATATTAACTTGGGCCTCCCTAGGGACCAAAATTTAGCAAAAAGAGCCTAAGTGCTAAGTAGCAAATCAATTTAACCATTGCTTTGTTTAGATTGAAATAAGATTATTATATCTCACTATTTTATTTAAATTAATATTATTACTAGGATTAAAAAAATAAGTTGCAAAAAAGTCTGACTGAATTTCTCTATGTCTAAAATTTTACTTATGATGGAAGCTTCCCTCTGCAGACCTTGAAATTCTGCTTAAAAGAGAATAAAATTTCTGATCCAGAAAGCAATTTTTTTGTCTTAAAAATGATCCATTTTTAAATTTTCTTATCTACTTTTCCCCTCTCAAACTTGTTCTTTCTTTTCTTGTTTGAGCATGGTTTTTTTTCATTGTACCAAATGACTCTTCTGTATTGTAGCTATATTTCTTTATTTTCTCACTGTGCTGTGTGATGAAGTTCTTGAACAACACTCAGTTCATCTGTTACTGTGAAAGACTTACTCTCCATGAAAAAAATTGCTTGAAGTCTAGATATTTGCAAGAAATGCAGAAATACAGAAATGGTGGTCTGTAGGAATTTGATGTTGAGGCATTAGATAACGTTGCTATTTGTACCTACTTTAATGTTTGTATATGCATAAATATACATAGATATTTATATTTACATAAATTCTCTGGTTTGTATATATATATATATATATATATATTTTTTTTTTTAAGGGACAACTGGTGCTGATATACATGACCAAAATAAATAAAATGAAAAACTATTCAATGAAAAAGAT
>JANRMJ010000054.1:90969437-90993139 GCA_025584955.1 Alethe diademata | reverse complement strand
GATAAACTCTTCAAATGTTGAAAAGATAGTGGTACTCTAGGACATTTTTAGAGATGAAGTAGATAAGAGGTGGAATATTTGTAAATTAGTTTTCCTGACAGAAAAAAAAAAAAAAAAAAAAAAAGGAAACTGTGGAATGCAAATCTGTGGCCATGAAAGTGTTGAAAATAACTGAATTTTCGAGAACTGCAGCCTGTGTAGCATAGATTAGAAAGCACTTGCAATAGCAAATTTGATTTTGGTTAGTTGGATAAGAATGACTGACTTGTTTGATGGCAGATTTCAAACCCAGCTTCGTGAAGTCTTTTTAGTTTTGATTTTCTTGTCTGTTCCCTTTTTGTTATAGCAAGGTAAAAGAACTTAGGGCAGATGGAAACCCACTAGAAAGTGATTAAATGGTTTCTGAGAGTATTCTTCCATCTGTTTCTATTTTCTTATGCACATTGACTTAGTTCACTCTCTTAAAAGGGTAGCCAAATAAGAAGGTACAGTTTTTTGGATCTGTTCTTAGAAGGAGATATTTTTTTCCCCTTTGATCCAAATCCAAAATCTGCAGATACTTTCCTCAACAGCTGCAATAACTGCCATAACTTGACAATGGTTATTTTTAATTTAAAAATAAAAAAGAAATATTTTGATTCTTTCATGCATTGATAAAAATATATATTAAGAAAAATATTAATTATGCTGCTGGAACCTATTTCACTTATAGATGATATATGCGAGATGTGCTCTCTTATAAACTTTTTCCTCGAACTTTTATTTTTCATGCCATGTATGTGCATATGGGCACTAATATACTTCTAATATTAATTTAAACTTGTTAAAAAACTCTAAAGAACTTACTATGCCACTTTGGTATGGATGGTAGGAAAATGCAACAGTACATTCTATCTTGCATATACAGAGACTAATTACTCAACATTTTTCTAATATTATTAAAGACAGTAGCTGTTTAAATGGCTTAAAATTTCATTATTGCATTTAATGAAATTTCCAAAATGAAAGTGAAAAAGAATTCATTAAAACAATAAGAAAAAATAGGTGGCTTTCCAATTTCCTACTGCCATGACTTCATGGTACATATAGATAGATATGGATATAGATATAGATATAGATATAGATATAGATATAGATATAAATAGATATAGATGATATAGATATATACATAGATTATATAGATACAGGTATAGATATGCATGTATATTCATATATATATATACACATTTACATATATACATATATATTTATACTTATGTGGTATCATGTCTCTGGCATGAACAGCTGCCATTCTTTTCTCATTATTTTATCACTACATAGGGGAAAAACCAGATTTATAAGAAAAATCAAACACTGAAAATGCAAAAGCTTGTTTTTTTTAATAAAACTAATGCGTTTGATGCTATTTATAAGGCTGAGTGCACAGGATAGTCTAAAAAGTTAGAATCAATTATATTTAATGAAGCATGTGAATTTATAGGTTTTCTGTAAAGTCAGTAAGGGGAAATGAAAGTAACACAGTATATTAGCTCAAAAAATATTCTAGATTGACCTCTTCTTGTGACTTAATGTGATATTTAGCGGACAGTCTAAGATTAAGAATATGAAGTCCACCCAAAATCTTTTAAATAAAAGGCAGGAAGAGTCCCTGAAAATTCAGCATATTCTGTAAACTATTAGAAATCAAAATACAATATCTTTTTCTGTAAAAATATGTCATCTGGCAGTTATGTTGGAAATGTTACTCTTTCATTATTCAATTATTTAAATGTACATTTTTTTTAATATAGAAAAATCAACACCTGTATTTTGCGAGGGGACTGTTATTGAACACTAGAGTAATAATGATATAAAACCTACCCGTAGAGCAGAGGGAGGTTTAGCTACACATAGACTAGACTTATTGCATCATTCTTTGTTTAGCTACTGTTATGATAGGCTGCAAAAACCATAACTGTGGCTATTAATAAATTTTTATATTTTAATGCACAAATTATTAGAAACTGGTGCATTGGGTTTAAGCAGCATAGTTTTGGACGCAGTGGTTGTTATAGCAGTGGTTGTTATAGCAGTGGCTGTTATAGCAGTGGGCTACCATGAGAAGCTGCCAGAAGTTCTCCTCGTTCCAACATCTGTCTCCAAATGTGTCACTGGACAAGTCTGAGCCAGTCAGTGATGGTGGTAGCACCTTGGGATAACAGATATGATGATTGGATTAAAAAACTACGGCACAACAGTGTCTGTATAGAGAAGGGAGGATATGTGAGATAAAGAGCCCTGCAGACACCCAGGGCAGTAAGGGAGAAGGGGCCAGAGGAGCTCCAGGCACCAGGACAGAAATTCCTCTCCAATGCATGGTGCAGACACCCATGGTGACGCAGCTGGGCACCTGCAGCCCATGGAGATGAGGTGGAGCTGAGATCCACCTGAAACCCCTGCAGGACCCCAGGCTGGAGCAAGCGGATGCCTAAAGGAGTCCATGACCCCATGGGAAGCCTCTGCTGGAGTGGGGTGCTATCACAACCCGTGGACTTGTGGGGAGAGGACCTCATGCTGGAGCAGTAACAGATTTTCTGGCAGGACTTGTGACTCCATAGGGGCCCACTGGAACTGGAACAGTCTGTTTCTAAAGGAGACTGCAACCCCGTGGAAGTGACTGATGGTGGAGCAGTTCATGAAGACCCCTAGTTATGGAGGTCTGTCTCCAGTAGGAGAGACACCATGCTGGAGCAGGAGAAAAGCATGAGGAGTTCTCTCACTGAGAATGGAGTAGCAGAGACAATGTGTGATGAGCTGACCACAGCCCTGCACTCCCTGCCCCCATGTGCCAATTAGAGGTCAGGAGGTAGAGAAAATCGAGAGCAGAGTTAAGCCAGATTGGAAGGGAAGGGTGGTAGAAGGTCATTTAAGATTTGGTTTTATTTCTCATTAGCTACACAGAATACAGTAATTAGTTTTGTGTCTTGATTGTGGAGTTCTGTCATATGAAATCAGTTCATGTGAAGCATGAGGGTTATACGACTTTACATGACAAATAAGACACTAATTATCATAATAGGAGTTGAGTGTGATTTTAGTATGTACTGGAATTGGTGCAATTGCTGGTCTGTTTATAAAATTTTGTCTTCTGAACTCCATGTCTGTTTAGCTTTTGTCAAAAGCTGCCTTTAGTTATGTAGCCTTTACAATCTGGATGTAGTGAAAATGTGGGTGTGATTACAATGCTGAGTTTTACATCAGCAGTGGACACACATACATATAAATATATATGTCCGTTGCCCATGCATATATATGTATGTATGTAAATAATGCCACATCTATTCTGAACACCAGTTCACAATTTTGTCACCTGCCTGGTGTACCATTCCAAGTCTCCCTAGCAACACACCAACTCTTTGCAGTAACAATCCATCTGTCTGTTTTACCAATCCAACTGTTCACAAGAAAACCCAAAATCTTTCCAGGATCAATCAATCTCAGTCTTCTGCCAAGCTATTTTCTCCTCCATGTTAAAATGACACAGGTTCTTATGCAATAAACTGCTCTGGATTTTTTAGGGCCACATCTGTTGTGGTCCACTGGTCTTCAGTCATGGAACTCAAATTTTGGTTAAAAAATTAGATGAAAAAAGGAGCAGATGAAAACTAATTAAAGTTCAGCACCTGTGCCAGAAAAATGCAGAATACTTTTTAGAAATTTTATGCTCTTACAACGCCTTCAACACCGGGCACATCTCCATATGGGAGTACAACGCATAACTTTGAACTGAAATTGAAAGGAAGATAATTTTCTGCAATCACAGAGCACATTTTACACTAGAAAATATGCAGTATTTCTTTGTGTGAGTGCTGAGTACTTCATATATATTGCAAAATTCTAAATGTAATTATCTGTATTCATTTCTCTCTCTTTCCCTAATGCTATGAAAATAATAATTTATGCATGTCATTTACCCTATTTCCAGTCTTATTTATTCTGTCTTCATGCTCCAGTGACTCTGTGCTTCCTTGGGTCATTTTTCTTTATTCACAATACAAGATCAAAGCATATTTCCAACACATATCTTTGTTTTCTATGCACCAAAGAATAAGTGAGGCTGTCAGGGAATTCAGGAACCCTCTAGGCCACCCCACAGCCCAAAGCAGGGGGAGACCAGGCTATTCACAGCATCATCCAGCTGGGACTTTAAATCCTCCAAGAACAGAGATAACACAGTTTTCAGAGCAACCTAATACTCGCACAAGATAAAAGTTTCTTCTTCTATCTGGTCTGAAACTCTCTTGTCACAATGTACACCTGTTTTTCTGGCCCTCCCTCCTGTCTCCAGCCTGTCCCCACCCAAGGATTTTCTTGTGTCAGCTGTGGGGTCTGTTAAAAGCATTGCAGGTTTCCTTCCTCCAGGCTGATCCAGCTCCATTCTCTTCCCAAATGGTCAGAACTCCATCCTCCACCACATCAGTGGACCTTTGCTGAGCTCCCTTCAGTTTGTCCATGTCTTCCCTCTTGAGAAAAATAAGAAAAGCTAGATGGGCTCTCTAGATGTTATCCAAGAAGTGCCACATAGCCACTCCCTTGACCTACAGGGAATGCCATGTTCTGGCATGGTTCATGCAGTACAGGAGGTTGCTGGCTTCCCTTTCTGCCAGTAAACACCATGGACTAATGTCCATCTTGGTGTCCACCTCCACCCCAGTATATTTCCCACAGAGCTGCTTCATAGCCTCTCCATCTCCACATAGTATTGCATTGTTGCAGGAGCTGTTTTTCCTTGTAATAGGAAAAGCTTTTTGATGCTTAGAGAGTTTGAGATTTGTCTCTGCTGTTTCATAATGCTCCTGGTGGCCCAGTTCTTCAGCCTTTTTGGGCCCTGTCCTTGAGTTTAATAACTTGTACCCCTAATTTGACAGTCTGTAAAACTGATAACAATGTTCTCTGCCACCTCCAGTTCATCATTGGTAGAGATGTTAAAGAGGACAGGTCCCAGTGCAGATGCCTCTGGTAATCCATCTGTCACAGGCATCCAGGTAAAGTATGACCTGATAATCACCTTCTGAGCCCCATATTTGATCCATTCACTTGTCTAGCCGTGCACACTGTAACACTCTGACTGTAAATATCACAGATGACAGTGCCAAAATCTTGCTTGAATCTACGGAAAAAAACATCCACTCTTGTCCTGTATTAAGCATAATTTACACTTGGTAAATGCATGCTGGTGACTTCCAGTCACTTGTTTAACTTCACTTGTCTAGAAACGTTCTCCAACAGGACTCAGTCCATAATTTTTCCAGAAACTGAAACCAAGCTGACCATC
The DNA here is from genome assembly GCA_025584955.1 of Alethe diademata. Lineage (NCBI taxonomy): Eukaryota > Metazoa > Chordata > Aves > Passeriformes > Muscicapidae > Alethe > Alethe diademata. Next base: position 90,987,825 of record JANRMJ010000054.1, on the reverse strand, counting down.
CTGTAGCTTCTAGGGTTAATTTTCTGGTCTTTTTTAAAGGTGGCTTGTGACATTTCTCTTTCTCCAGTGAACATTGACCTCCTTTTCTTTCTCAAAGACCATGAAAAGAAACTAAAACCAAATTGCTATTTTTAAAACTTTTCAAACTTGCACATTTGTCATTGAGTATATATTTTATTTTGCTGAATAACAATAGAAACAATAAAATTACACATCTCCTCTGCAGATGGCTTAACATTTGATTTCATCTGAAGTTATATTCATTTTCATGGTACATAAATTCTTCTAGGTATGAATTACAGATATAAATTTTCTGTCTAAAGAATATATCTTGGAAGTCTTCAAGAGGATTATTGTGTTGGATTGCTGTCAAGTGTACTGTAGCTTGTAAGATGTCAGAGGAAATTAGAGATGCATGGACATTAAAATATGAACAACCAACTTAGCTGAGGAATTTTTTAATGATTCCAAATTAGCCTACTCTTCACTCAAAGGAAATTCAGGCAGTGCTTCAAGTGAACAGTCTAAAGATTATTCACATGAATTAACAGTGTAAGCCTGAGTACACAAATTTGCTAAGTGTAGTTATGAGACTAGTATTTCAATATGCTTCCTGAGAATTTAGAAACTATTTTAAAATGGTTTCTGTTACTCTAATTACTGCAATTCATCTAAAGTTTAGTCAGTTAATATTCTTTAAGTTACTGGTCTTCTCAAAGAGGCTGACACTGTATTTATCTGAAACAATAAAAGTTATGGAAAGAAAGCCAACATGACATATGCTAATAAGTTACATCCCTTCCTAGCGCCATGTATATAATTTGTCTTTTAGATCAATGCTTAAATTGGTATGTCTGGATGACTTTTAAATCCCATTCACCTGCACAAGAAGATGCCTTTGCACTGCTTTTTGTAAGAAAACTTTATTTATTCTCTCTTCTGATTATGCTGTCAGCATAAAATAATTTCTGTTTTATAGTCTCCTACTCAAAAACCTCAGTATTGGAAAACTGGGTAGGAGGAAGTTCATTTCTTGTGCATGAATTTTTGAGGTGCCTGTGGAGATCACTGGCAACACAAGAAAGCTCTAATACAGTTTCACCCCTGCTGCTGGATAGTGTTATTAAGTGAGGTTTGTGCTTTATTTTGCTTTATTGATGTGTGAAAAACATTTTTATTTATGTTTGTAGCACAAGCACCACATCTTAATGTTTCTACTGGCTTTTAAAAATAGTCATCTCCTTGTAAAATCTGTGAAAATCAGGTCAGCTTTATTTTTGAAGTCCAAATTAGGACTGAGTTGCTGGGGATAATATCCTTCTTGTCCTTTATACAAGTTGCTCCATACATGCATGGGAATACTCCTTTGTATTTCTGTACTTTTTTCTTGTACAGCATGTCCTTAACAGGAACTAGCATGTTAAACAGGTGGATCGTATGTAATTTGTACTGGAATAAAATACAATATGAATGTAAAAAATAGTAATGTTGAAACTAACTAAAATAGTCAAACGATTAATGATATTATAAGTAGGTCCCTAGATATTCTTGGCATTTTATTACATGGAAGAATTTCAGACCAGAGAGATACTCTAATAGTCCTGGTCAGTAAAACCAACAGACGTCCTTATTCAGACGAGTTGCCCTGTGCATCCTGAATAATTAGATTGTATAGGGTGGCTTGAACTTCAGCACTCGGTGCAAAGAGCTGACTAGCATCTCTTCAGGTCATGTGAAATTAATTTGGGATCCGTAATGTAATGGAGGTTAGGCTTTGTGGACGATTCACATGCCAGACTGATAACAGGGGATTCACAGGGGTGATAGGGTTGAACGGATGAAAGCACTGCTGTATTACAGACTCAGACTTCTAACCTAATTTGGAGACAGAATTTCACCTTTTCAACTCTTCCCTACATTCAGTCACAAAGCACAATTGCTTAGACTTCATACAAGCCATGACTTTGGCCCTGCAGTCATAAGTAGAGATGTCACAGTTAATTGATCTAAAATGTATATAACACTAGGCACTACTTAGGAAAATGTTTAAAAACAAGCAAAAGTAAGTGCTGAGTATTCAGAAGTTGGATACCGTGTTAAATTGATGAGAAAAAATGTGTTACAGAGCCTCGTGGGAGGCAAATGTATGAAACAGCTGTAGACCTAATATTGCAGACTGTTCCTCTACCTGGAACACTACAGAAAGAATTTAAAAAAGGAATATTTAATTTTTAATTTTTCTTTTTTACAAGTGAAAATATTTATTCACATTTTTAATTTTTCATATTAATAAAAAAAAGAAAATGATATCATAGTTACATTCTGTTTCTTTCGCTTGCTTGCTTCTACAAAAACAGAGGGTGTTTTCAGTGTTTCTTATGTCTTTCTCAATTCTTGACAGGTAAAGAATCACATGGTTTTAAAAATTAGAACATGCCAGACAAGAAAAGGTGATAAAAGAAGGAAAATAAAGTTATATTGAGGAAAAAGAAGATAGCCATTGACCCAGAAATATAGCCTGATTTTATACATTAGAGAAAAACCAGGCATAATAGATTTCCTAGCACAGATGATACATTCTGAGAGGGAAAATATCAAAAGAAAATAAAAACTAGGCATTATACTACTGTCATTCCTGTATGTGATCAGTCCATTTTCTATCTTTCCAATTAAATTGCAAATAAATGTTATAATAATAGTGTCTTCTGTTAATGCAAATGCTATTTATTTTGTTTTACATTAGAAAAAGCAGGGGGTGAAGAAAAGTTTTGTAGTTGGGTTCCATTTCACATCTCATCTTTATCATCAAACTGACTTTTCTTGTGTTGTTAGATGGAACAAAAATAGATTCCAGAGAACAGGGAAAGAGGAGCAAATTGTGACATAATTTGACAGGAAAGCCTTGTGATATTAAATAAAAGAGTTTGAGTGCTTCATCTGAAAAAAATCCAATGAATCTTGTTTGGAATCTTTGACTTCTTCTTGTCCTAATTAGATATAAGTTCAACAAAGTAAATTTCTGTAGATATTTTTAAAATTATAAAACCATTCCATATTATAATAAAAAGGAAGCATTTTGAGATTGAAAATATGATGCAAATTACTTCACTTAGCCTATAGCAAAACATTCTGCATCAAAGAGCTGTGCTAACTGAAGCAATAGACAATGTTTAAAAAGAAATAATGAATGTAGAAAATAAAGCTTGAATTTTAATTGTCACAGCTTTTGGAAACTTATCTGTGGAGTTGCATTCTTGTCTTTAAATCCAGATCAAATTTTAGTCTTTGATAATGACATAGTTCGTAAACCTACGTCCACAATTCTGGCAGATCTGGAAAAACAAAACAGAAAAAATCAGAAGTTGTCATTTTAATATGTTCCAATGCATGTAGTGGGCTTACATTTGAAATGGCACATTTTCATAAAAATTAGAATATTTCCTAAAATAATCACAAAATCATAGAGCAGCTGAAGTTGGAAGGCACTTCTGGAGATCATCTGGTCTGATCCCAGTGCACAAGCAGGGCCACTGAGAGCTGTTTGTCCAGGACTGTGTCCAGATGCCTTTTGCTTTTGAATATCTCCAAGGAGGATGATTTCACAACCTCTCAGTGCAACCTGCATCAGTGTTAGGCCACCATCACAGTAAAAAAGCATTTTTTATGTTCAGAGGGAACCTCCAGTGTATGCCCATTGCCTCTCACCCTGTCAGTTGGCATCACTGAAAGGAGCCTGGTTCTGTCCTTGCACCCTCCCTTCAGGAGTTTGTATACACTGATGTGATCCTCCCTCAGCCTTCTTTTGTCTGGGCTGAACTGTTTCAACTCTCTCAGCCTTTCCTCATAAGAGAGATACTCCAGTCCCTGAGTTCTATTTGTGGTTTTTTTTTTGGAGTGTCTGCAGCATGTCCACATCTCTCTTGTGCTGAGGAACCCAGAACTGGACACAGCACTCCAGGTGTGGCCTCACCAGGGCTGGGCAGAGAGGCAGGATCACCACCTTTCATCTGCTGTTGGTACTTTGTCTAATGTAGCCCAGGATCCATTCCCCTTCTTCATAGCAAGCACACATTGCTGGGACATGTTCATCTTGTGTCCACCAGTTCCGCCAGGGTCTTTTCTGCCAAACTGCTTCCCAGATGGGTAGCCCACATCACTGGTGCCTGGGTTGTTCCTCCACAGGTGCAGGACTTTGCAATTTCCCTCGTTAACCTTCCTGAGGTTCATATCAGCTCATTTCTCTTCCTGAAGGAGAACCCAAGAGACTTCTGCAAAAATGGTTTCCTAACCCGGCTTCCTCTGTTGCCACTGTTGCCTGTGCTATTACAGAGATACCTCAGAACAGTCTGCTACAGACAGAGGATAGTGGAATTTTTGCAGCACCTTCTGAAGGTTGATGAGTTGTGGTTAGAAATAGGCTCTTACCTTTGCTGCATGTTCTCTTTAATGTGTCCATCCTGCTTTATAGTGCACTGTGTAGATACATACATGATGTCTTGGTGCTGGGTTATATCCCTGCACAGTAATTCTATCACCATGGAATGACAGTATTACTTAAAAGATTACCACTTGTTTCCTATGTTCATTCAGCTCTCAAACAATTGCTAAGAATAATCAAACTGTAGGGAGCAGTTCAATTGTCTCTTTTTATTTTTTTTTTTTTTTTAAGAGAAGGAACAAATAAATATTGTATTTTTCACTTGTTTGTTTTGGGAGTTTTGTTTGTCTGTTTGTTTGGGGTTTTGGTCGTTGTTTTGGGTTTGGGTGTTTTTTTTCTTATTTTTGTGTATTAAAAAAGCAGATAACATATGCAAGGTTATGAATACAAGCAGCTATATAGATTTAAGACTTACAAAAATTTTTAGGGGTAAGCCAACTTAAAGGTGTGAGAAAGGCTGTTGAAGATCGGGTTCCTCATTTATATACCTAGTTTTATCTAGTAAACGTAAGCATCTAATTATACAAATAAACATGAGAAAAATTGTAAAGGCCTTTGGTCCTTTCTAAAATGTTTCCTTTTACTATTATTTGCACAGTAACAGGAAAAAATTTTGCTTATATACCATTCAATACCATTAGATTAACCAATATATTTCCTAGCTTTGTTTACATGACGTGGCCACTTGCTCTTGCTCAAACTTCCTGTTTCCTTCTTTCTGTAACTGTTGTCTTTATTCATTTGATTTTATGGTCTTTATTGTCTACTTAGATAATAGCAGTGATTTCAATGGAACTTAAAACTATGGACCAACTGACACTAAACACAAAGTTGTGCAGGACTCTAATGTTGGTCTCTTTTAAAAAGACATTTATTTATTTATTTATTTTAGCAAAAATATTAAATTTTGCCATTTGTTCTCAATTCCACTTATTGCTTTATTTGAAAATAATTTTTTAATTGTGAGGTTTGATAGACACAGTCTTTCATAGAAACTGGCTCCACTAAGAAGAACTCAACAAATGTTCTCCGACACACTGTCAATTGGTTTGAAGGAGTTTTGTTTCAATGCTCCTCCAAAAGCCTGCAAAGACAATCAGGGAAATAATGTATCTTCTTCAATCCATATGAGGTGTTTAGGGAAGAGCATTCAGGTAAAAGTACATCTTGGTTTTAGAATACTCCTGTCCAAGCCTGAATGGTTTCTACATATTTAAGGTGTGGACTCACTGTGCTTCTCTTACAGCCTTTATCATAAACTGATCTCTTTTTCCATCCACTTGCTGCTCAAGTAAGAAAGAGAAAAATTCTTTAATAAAAAAATACAAAGAAAAAATAAATCTAACAAAATCGCTGAGGCAAATGTTAATGGTGTCCTAATCCCTTTTTCATACAAGAACTGTAATATGCTTCCCCTTACACAATAATCAAATGCTCCCTACAAGTAATTTATTCTGTCCTAAAACCTTAAAAGCTTTTGGATGTGATATGTTTCACCCTTTTTTTCACTTAGAAGAGTTACTGCTCCTAAACAAATAAGTTCTGGCTGTACTCTGATAGACCTGATAATTTTTCTTTGCTCTTCTTTGTATTACTCTATGGTTCTGTGAGCTCATAGATAATTCCACCCTTTAAAAACCTACTCTTCCTTGGAGAAAGGTAATGAGATAAATACTGTCTTCAGATAGTGTCTACAAAAACTGGGGAAATAGTAGCCATTACCTGCGGCTTTTAGTTCTATTATCACACACAGAAATGAATCTTATGACTGCTGAATTTTAGATGCTTTAAAGATAACTTAGAAATCATAGACATGAAACACACAGTACTAAATTGTTTAATTACACAGCTGAAAAAAAGACTCTCCAGATAAAGTATGCTATTTTTTGCCTTCATGGCAAAGAAAGACCCATATTTTTATTCAGGTACCAGCTTTCAAGCTGAAATTTTGGAATCTTTAAAAATTTTGGACCAAAACATTACATATCCTCCAAGGTATCAGCCTGAATTCAAGATCAGCAAATCAGTAACTTTCTTTTATTTATTTATTTAATTTTATTAGCATTCCTTCAGAAAAAAAATAAAGTAATTTTTAAAGGCAAAGTTAATTTTCTGTTTGACCAAAGTAAATAACTACCTGTGTCTTTATGGAAGTTATAACTATCGTTAATTATATCTATTACAATCTGTAATTATCTTTAGGGAGGCTAAGTTTAAGGTTATGAGGAAAGCTGTACCACTGGGTCAAACAGTCTTTGAAGGAGAATTTGATAATACATTCCTGTGATGGCTTATGCCTTCTACATTAACAGCCTTTCTAAAATGTAGTAAGGTTTGCCTGTAATCTCAGGCTGATAAACATTGAGTGCAAAGTAATTACAAACCTGCACAGGAAAAAATAAAAGGAGGTGGTCAGAGTGAACTACATTTTGACACCTTTAGCCAAGGCAAATAGTCACCTGCTTCAGGAGTAATTTCACTTAACCCAACAGACTTCATGCCAGTAATACATGCCTATTTTACTGCTGGTGTGTGTCTTGTGCAAAGTGACAGCAGATGCTACCTGCTTTGCAGAGGTGGAAACAACTGCACAAGAGAATCAAGTCCTTCAAAGACGTGCAAATCAAAATGTCCAAAAGCAGTGAGCTGCAACACATGCTAGAGGGGTTGCTTTTAGTTCTGGGAATTTTGGCTCATTTTTAACAAAGAATCAGCAAAACCAAATTAAGTATATCTAGATATACTTTAAAAATTATTCCCTTAAACATTTTGTGTTGCAAGTTTCAAAAACCAGTCTTGTGCGTATCAGATGACACTTCTGGTTTTACTCAAACATTTCTGTTTGTATTCTCTCTTCATTGTTTTCTAAGTAACATGATGAAGGCTACTGACTGATAAATATTCCAAAATCTAGGGAAAGAAGATAACTAAAGCTGCCAGAAAACCTTGATTCGGATACAGGACATCTTGTTAGAAGATTTTTCTCAAACTTCTCCTAGTAGGAAAACTTTTAAAAATTACTTTAGCAGAACTTGGTGATACTTCTGTCTGCTTAATGTGTAAGTTTCATGTGGCATAAATTTTTTAATACATTTTTTCCTCTGTTTCTTACTTTATATAATTTATTAATAATATACTGCAAGTTTTACAAAACTAAATGCATCAAAGAGAAGGAACAGAGGAGTCTGGCACAACATCTCCAGGGAATCTGGAATTAAACTCTGATGGGGCATTTCAAGACTCCCACATTTCCCTCCAGGAAGAAGATTTCGAAAGCAGTAGATTCAAATGCACTATATTTTAAAACATGTAACTACAGCATTCGTTTTTAGAGAATTTCTTTTTTTTCCTACCCTGACAAGCTTATCAAGAGACAACAGTAATTAGCTGCATTTTGCCAACACTCTTAAAAGGAAATCCTGTTTCTTATCCAATATGAACAACTTTATTAACATTACTTCTCTCTTGTTTAGCTTCTGCAATGCAATTCCACAGTGATTTGAGGACAATTGCAAGTCATCATTGACTATTATTCATGATTCCCTCAGAAATGTTTCAAATCATTAACGAACACAAATGAATGATGTCATGGAAAAGACCTATAGTATTTTAATTCTTCATTCCAAAACAATAAAATAACTGTGAAGCCCTGTAAGGAGCATAGACAAGGCTTTCAGCAGTAATGTATAATATATATATATATTTAAGTCAGCGTAGTTTACTGATGTTGACACTTCAAGGTCAAAGTTCTTTTGAGTAGGGACAGATCTTTCAAAACATAAGCATATGAATAAACTTTAAAAATTTGAATTGAAAACCTAAGAATAAATTTCTAAATCGGGATACAGAAAATGCACATACACTTACAATAGACAGTGAGAAGTTTTGTGTTGATTCCCTGGGTATTTTGGCACCACATCTAACTTTCTTAATTAATGATCCAAAAAAATTTTATTCCTTCTATTTCAAGAATATCTGTCATGTTACCATGTTGAAAGATATTTTTATGGGTTTCATGTAAATTTTTGAAGCCTTAGAAGTTCCCTCAAAATGTCACACAAAGGCTAGGAATGTCTAAGTGGTGTATCTCTTACCAAGGTAGATATTTTATCATCATTGATAAGTACTACCTTTCACATTACATCGTGGCATTTATTTCTCTGACCTTTTCATCAAATATAATATAAAAATATTACTTCTCTGGTCAATGAAGATGAATGATTGAGGTGTAAATCTGAAAGTGACAAAGCCTTAGAGAGGGCCTCTCTCTCTCTCCAGTGCCTATAGAGGGAGCCAGGCTGCCACATTTTTTAAATTCTGTCATTACGTCAGAGGAAGTCTCATCCTTTGTATGACAATATGATATATGAGAAGTGATACATTCCAAACAGTTAAGAAAATAACTTCAAATCTCTGCATCAAAAATAGCATCTGGTATTCAATATAAAACTAAGGACCTTTTCCAAGAAGCACTGCTTGTTATTAGGAAAACAATAATAAAAAGGTGTGTATAAGATTGTTATATGGTATAGTTAAATTATTTATGAGTTGAGTGTGCATTTTAGTGATGCTTAACTTTGCATTTGTCATTAGCTGTTGATTAGTATAGCACAATAAGGCAAGGAGAAATCTATAGAGTAACAAGGTTTGGGGACACCCACCATAGCCCATCACACTAGAAATTTTAGATAAAAAGACATTTATCCAGAAACAGGAAAAATAATTTTAGTATATGGGAATAACAAGGAGGTAATATCAACATGGTTTGTCAAGAGTAAATTATATCCTTTCATAAGAAGGCAACATATTTTTTAAGTAGACAAGACACAGTAGTCACTTATTTTGAATTTTGGACCTATTCTCTGTTAAGCCTAGTAAACGAGTGAAATAGAGAAGAGTGGCTAATTTCTCTCTAGAAAGGATGTATTGACTGATGTTACTCAAGGTTCTGTCTTAGGTCTCATTTTGCTGGCTTTATCTCTGATTTGCTTTCTGTTGTACTAAATTTCTAGATGAAGGCCTATTAGGAAGGACTGTAGCAATGCTGGAGGACAGGATTGCAACCAAGGAAATCTTGACAGATGTAAGAAAAGACTGGAAATAAAGATTAATTGATGATTCAGTCAAAATATATGCAAAACTCCTCCATTTTGTTCACTGTAAATGCAGATGCATGTCAGCTGTAGAATACGTCAACAAATGAGGAACACTTGATGTCACTGGTATTCATTAGCCTAAAGAAGAAAACCTCTAAGTGAAATGAAGCTGGTGAAGAGTCTAGAAAATGTATCCCTTAAGGCCTGGCTGATGGAATTGTGGTTGCTTGGTCTGGAGGAGGCACAGAGGGGAGCTCATTGCTCTCTACGACTATCTGAAAGAAGGTTTATTGAGGTGGGGGTTGGTCTCTTCTGCCATATCTCAAGTGAAAGGACAAGAGAAAATGGCCTTAAATTGTGCCAGGAGATGTTCAAATTAGGTATTAGGGAAAAAAAATCTCTGGAAGAGTAGTTAGGCATTGGAATAAGTTGCCCAGGGATGTGATGGAGTCACCTTCTCTCCAGGAGTTCAAGAGGCATCTCAGTGTTCCATTTGGGGATATCGTTTAGAACTGATTCTGGGTTACATTTGGAGTAGATGATCTTGAAGGTCTCTTCCAACCTTGATGGTTCTGTATGTTTTTGAAACATGATAAAATTTTCTGAATATTCACAAAGTAGGGGCTGGAGACTGCACAGGTCTGCGGTTACCTGCTGCCGTGTTATGATTTTCACTGGCTGCCATGCGGGTCAATCTAACACTGCAATGAGGGCCACATCCCTGGAAATTCCAAAGGATTCTTTAGCACAAAGATTCAAGGGAGAAGTCTGCTGATAAAAATTATCCCCTTAGTGATTTAGTGGAAAGTATCCCTGCCCATGGCAAAGGTATTTGAACTAGGTGAACTTTAAGGTCCCTTCCAACCCAAAATATTCTGTGATATTGCGATTTTGTGATTCTGTGATTCTGATTGTTGCGTATATTTACTGATGATATTGCAAAAAGTATAGAACAATTACATATATGTGTATTTCTTAAACAAAATTAAAGAAAAGTATCTGCAATGCTATAGCTGAGCATGAAAACATCTCTCTGTACCAAGGTCAAGTCTCTTTTCTGTTCAGATATTAACATATTCATTCATACTCTCTTGAAATCCCTTGTCCCTCAGGGACTGCAGAATAGGCTTAGTGACCCTTAATTATGATCACGAAGAAAAAAAGTCATTAATGAGATAATGCCCTTTGGGTAGCATAGAAAGCAAGAACAGAAGCAAAACACCCCCAAACCCACAACAAAATGACCAACAAAAAAAACAAAAACCAAAACCAAAAAAAACCGAAGCAGAACCCCCCAAAAACAAAAAAAATAAACAAAAATGCCTCCAAGTCTCTCCAAATGCAATTAATTTTAACTAAACATTTAAAATATGAGGGAATGTATATATATGAGTCGAATAAAGCAGTTGTCCCTCCAAAGCTCTGTTCTGTTCTGATTTTGGTTTTTTGAAGATCAAGGAATAATATAATTTAAGACAGCAAGGAAAAAAACACATTGTGGTGACCCCAAACAGGTGCTGGAAGTAACACAAGTGTGCTGGGATCATAAATTTCTGCTGCATTCTAGCAGAATTTGAGAGATGATTGGATAGACAATGAACTAACAAGGTATAAAATAATTTATAGCATTAAATATTATCCTCAGTGTAAGAGAAAAGGGGATACAAAACAACACACATGGTAGTGTTGCTATGAAAACTAGTGTTTTGAGTTTCTGGCTTACACATATTTTTCCTGTTTAAAAGTATTCACAAGGTTTGCATTACAACAAAAAATATCATAGTCTGTCTATGCATGGCCATTTGTCATATTTCCAGGGTATTTTGCATTGTCAGTTGATTGTAGAATCATAGAATGGTTTCGGTTGGAAAGGACCTTAAAGATCATCTGCTTCCAATACGCTGTCGTGGACAGGGACATCTTTCACCTGCTCAAACCACCATCCAGCCTGGTCTTGAACTCCTGTGAATGAGACATGTATAACTTCTCTGCTCATCCTGTTCCAGTGCCTCACCACCTTCATAGTTAAGAATTTTTTCCTAATATCTGGTCTAAACTTATCCTCTTTCAGTTTGAAGATATTCTCCCTTGTCCTGTCACTAGATGCTCTTGTAAATAGTCCCTCTCTTTCTTTTTTGTAGGCTCCCTTCAGGTACTGGAAGGCTGCAATTAGATCACCACAAAGCCTTCTCTTTTCCAGACTCAATAAACCCAATCATCTTACATTTCCTTGTGGGATGGATGTTCCATCTCTTTAATAATCTTGGTGGCCCACTCTGGACTTGTTCCAAATGGTTGATGTCCTTTCTGTGCTGGGGACCCCAGAGCTGGATGCAGCACTCCAGGTGGGGTCTCACAAGAGAAGATCAGAACCTCCCTCATCCTGCTGCCCACGCTGTTTTGGATGCAGCCCAGATGCACCATCCAAGTGCATTTCTGGGCTTCAAGTACGCATTGCTGGGTCATGTCCAGCCTCTCATCCATCAGCACCACCAAGTCCTTCTTGGCAGGGCTGCTCTTGGTCTGTCCATCCCCAGGCTGTGTTGATAACAGCAGTTGTCCTGATTCTGGTGCAGCACCTCGCACTTGGTCTTTGCAAACCTCATGATGTTTCTATGGACCCACTTCTCAAGCTTGTCCAGCTCTCTCTGGATGACATCCCATCCTTCAGTTGTGTCAACCACATGAGCTGGGTTGGTGCTGTCTACAAATTTACTGAAGGTGCGCTTCATCCCTTTGTCTATATCATTAATTAAGATGAAAGGACAGAATTCAGTTTGGGTCAGTACATGTGCATTTATTACTGCCTAATTGCAATAGTAGGAGTGTTTTCAAATCTACTATGCACAAGAGGTAATTAAGATGTTAATAAAGTTGTATTTTACACCTTTTTTATATATTTGTATAAGCATGCATACAAAGTATAATGACATGAGAACACTTGTGCAGAAGGACTCTTTTATTTTAGCAGAGTATTTAAAACTTTAGTCATTTAAAACTTTATCAAATTTGGGGTTGGTAAATTACTACAACTGGTTATAAAAAGATATTTGTTGAGTAGAAATTCCATGGATTTTTCCCCATATTTTTTACACTGAATTTCAATGTCCATACAAGCACAATTTGATACATATATTATGCCTGTTATCATCATTTATAGAATTCTAATATAATGAAAACCCGAAGAAGAAAGGCAGTTTAAACAACCAGCTGCTGTCAACCAATGGGCACAGTATTGAGAGGATAAGATATTGCAGGCAACAACATTCTTGGTTCTTTCTGAAGGCTTCAGTTCCAAGGGCTGTTAAAGCTTGAGTAAGCAGCATTAACTTCTCTTGACTGTAAGCAGTTGCTTCTCATGGGACATGTTGCCAGGAGCCTTTAAGTGAGGCCATTGATTGATCAAGGCAGACCTTTCTATGATTAGCAAAAGGGAAAACTGAAATTATCAGAAAGAAAACAGACTTGTAGAAATTTGAATCAATGTTTTAATGTGTTTATAAGAAAAGAAATGGAATTTGAGGAATAAAGCAATTCAGTAATTCATCAAGATTTTCCTCATCAATGACAATTTTACCTTTGGCAGTACACATGTTCAAGTTGTTGTGATGGTTTCCATCATCTTGGATCGAGCAATTCTGTTATTCAGTCTCAAGAATGGGAATTAAAGTCCTTGATCCTGCAGGACACTTCAAGTGAATTATAGTGTAAGTACCCATTGGGGTACACTTTTTTTAATGTGTATAAATTTGCTTATACAAACAGGCCATAATTAAGAACTTGGCTAAATAACTATGTAAGGAAAAAATAGAACTGAAAAACTCCTGAAAGAAACAGTTTCATACTAGATATATTGTTTTTTAAAATTTTAAAACCACATGACTCTACAGGTCATTCAAGAGCTTTTTCTTTTCAGTTATTACAAAAATATGAAATAAATCAGTAATAAAGAGATACAATCAACTAGATTGAATATATTTGAATTATTTTGCATTGGAGAAAATAGTACAGGGATAGAATTCTTTTATATGTTGTGGGCATTCATAACTTGCTGAAATGTGTATTTTTGTATAATGTACCTATGCACTGGATCTGATAGGAATTGTCTTGAAGGACTGAAGAAGCTCTGGGATCTAAACTTTAAGAAATCTAGCCTGTCAAAAATTCACTTGAATGTGTATCTGGCATTGAAACAACACATACTTTTGAATTGCTATTTTGTTTTTCTCTTACTCTAGTAAAGTTTTTCTAAACATTATTAGGAACTACGCTTATCTAACCAGCACTAGGGTTTGCTTCTACACTTAATCTTTCTATCACTTCATAAATATTTGTATAAATCATCTCAGAGAAGAGTAAAAAAAATAGACATCTATAGCAAATGAACTATACAACCACCTTCTACTATAACTGATATTTTCATGCTTGTGCTTTAAGCTTTAACACTGATGAGCAAGAAATCAAAATCTTCTTGCATAGTAAACCTGAAAAGGCATTTCATAAGAAAGTAGAGAAAAGTATTTTGAATGTTACAGAGGAGGCTCATGAGTCTTGAATATCAATAAATTGGATTCTATGAAGCAATCATGACTGGTGTTCTAATTTTCAGAAGTTGATAGAATAATGCTTCAGTAGTTTTTCTGTTCTTCCTAATTAAACAAGCAAAGAAAAGCACTCCCAAGATTAAAATGCATACAGAGTTCAAGAGAAATTTAATTTAAAATAACTTTACAGCAGGGACATAAAAGTAGTCTACTGTCTTAGCTTAAATAAAATTGTATATAATGAAGAATATTACCAAGAGTAGGAGAAAATAAAATTGCATCTACAAGAAATGAGCATATACCACTCTGTGTTTCTCTCAGAAGCTGAGGGAGTGAATACAGTTGGGAAATGTGATAAGGACGACAACAAACTCCCTTCCTAATTTTGGCCATTCTCACAACGACATCCAGAAAGTCTCTGTACAAATAGATCTATATCCGTTCTTCTCTCATGTGCAAATGTAAAATGATCTCTCCCTAACAAATTATCTCAGAAAAGTTTTTCACTTCCTAAAATATATACTGGGAGTGCATGACAGGGGGATGTATCATGGCTAGTTTGGAATAAACACTAGCAGATCTATCAGGTGAGCACCAGAAAATGTCATTACATTGACTGAGAGGTAGATAGACCATTAAGGGTTAAACAAATGAATGAGTTGGGCTACCATGCAAATGTTTCTACAGATGGTCTTACTTCTTTTGACAAAATAATGAACCAAATGATTGTCCAAATGGTATTTTCCCTTTTGTTGAATACCAATTAAAAAGGTACTACAGGAAAAATCCACAAAATACACTCCACACTCTTTTGGTGGTAGCGTGTCTTTTTAATATAGTAGAGTCTTGTAAAAAAGGCTGAGATAAAAACTAAAATGCTAGTGAGGAATTTTTTGTGTGTTTTTTTCACAGTACAATGCATCACATCAGAATCTTTAACTACACAAAATATGCTCAAATTCCAACACAATTTTTCTCTCTCTGAAATATTTCCAGTTCAAAATGAAATTTTAACTAGAAAGAGGTAGGCAACAAGAGTGAGCCTAATGTGTCACTAAGCCAGGGGTTTAAAAGTGACTCACCTGGAACATTGGAGACCTCAGTTTCTTTCTGCTCTGTATGATTTCAAACAGTCATTTTGAACCTTCATCTTTTATATTCAAGGTGACTGCTATTATCTCTAAAGGGGAAAGTTAGTCTCTTTCTCTGACCTAATGAATATTCATCTATATAAAAAAAGTAGAAAAGCCTCAGTAAGAATGAATGAAAGAGGAAGCAACTTTGGTTATTCATATGTATTATACTCATTAGAAGAGCCAGAAATTCAAAATTAAATCTGACATTGACTCATTCTGCCGAAAGAGTATCACAAAAAACATGCCAATTGCAAATACACAAACAAGAATGGTAAACATTGGTAAAATTACATGTTTTAAAGACTGTGAATGTGTGTAAGAATGGTTTAAGTAATACATTGAGTAGACAGAATTGTATTTTCCATCAAATGAGTTCTTCTGTAACTCTTATGCCCCCTTGCATGCCTTTTCTGTTAATTTAAATGCTACTTGTGCTGCTGCTGGCACTTCATTCCAGCCTCTGAATCAGCCTTTAAGAAAACCAGCATACATTTCCACAATGTATGTTACAGCCAGTCATTAGTCTTATAACATTTAAGTACAGAAGAAAAATTACAATCTTTGTAAATCACACAAATAAAACTTCTTGTGCCTGTCAAGGCAGAAATCCCTGATGTTTTACAAGCTGCTCTTGCATATCTCTGTTTCTGTTTTGTATGTCTGAATCTAAATTACTTTTATTACTATTCAGATTGATTTAACCTTTCTTGAAGAGTTATCATATCCATTTTAAGAGGAAATACTGTGATCCATACACAGCAAGTAATGATAAAAAACTACAAAAATGAAAAACTAGTGGCATAAATGTAAGTTTCAATGTCTCATTGCTAAATGTCAAAAGATTTTTTTAAAAAAAGTACTCCATTCAGATATGTGTTTCTTAGTTAAATGTCTGCTAATTTTTGGAGATAATTTGAAGTAATGAAGAGAGGAAAACCACTTGATTGAAGAACTTTTAATTTATGCTTTCAAAACACACTTACATACTGATGTCGTAACATGTAAGTGAAGAAATATTCTTAATGTTTATTCATAAAAAAATATCAAAATGCATAAATTTAACATTTGAAAATCAATGTTTGATTATAAAATCTCCTATATTCTATTACGACTCAAATTAATTTTTGCTCCTGCTGTGTCTTAGTTTCCGGCATTTAGAAGCATGATCTTGCTACCATTGCCTGGCTACTATTTATTTTACAATAAAATCAGTGGTTTTCCATTTCCATGTCATATTCGTATTCCTTAGCAATACTTGTTGCCCCTAAAATTAGAATGATTTTTATATTTTAAATTTGCATTTTATCATTTAATGTACTCATTAATGCAGCTTTTCTTTGAGAGTCAACCAGAAAAACGTGCACAAGATAAAAGACAGGATACAGGACTATAAACTGTTCCATGTAAGTTGTCAGGTTTTTAAGACAGAAAACTTGAAAGAAGTGATTTGTAGTCCTTTGAATCATGGCAAATGGGTTTTAAGAGGTCAGATGGGTTCTCAGTATTTGGGGGTCTGTGTAATGTGGTTTAACTGGCTATAGAGGGGGCGTGATTCATCATAAGTTCTACATGGCTTCCAAATATAACAGCATTTTTCCTGTGAGAATCACTGTAAAAATAAATTATTTTCAGAAGATTTAATAACAGTTATATCTCATATTTTTCTGTTTTGTCTTATATAAATTTGTCCATAGTAAAGAATAATACTTCTGTTTATTAATGATGTTCTTTTTATGGATTGAATTCATAATCCATCATTATAAATGCATAAAATGAAGTCTCTTATTTAAGACCATATAAAATATAACAAAGGGAATTTTTTTCTCAGTATCTATATCAATATTTAGAATTCATGAGTATACAGATGTACCTGTGTGTATGAAACCCCTATGAACAAAGAGCAGGGCATGTGAGGAAATCAGCAATTATGTTTACACTTGCCTGAAGAGCACATACTTTTTAACCTAATTGGCAATTTGTGGTGCATTTCAAGAACAGGAATGAACATTAGGAATAAGCTGGGAAGAGACATAGATACATCAAAATTTAAAAAAATATTTTGTTAAGAAGATATTTGATATTAAAATTATCCACAATATGAAGGTACGAGTAGTGTAATATATAAACTGATTCTTTTCATTATAATTTTTCTTATTTCATTGGTACTAAATATTTAACTTGATAACACATTTTTAAAATATTTTTAAATGGAATTTTTGCAGGGGAGATGAGAAATCTTAAGGGAATATAAATGACACCCTGCCCAGCTGGGAAAGAGAGGTGGGTATCATCTGTGTGGGCAATTTCATACAGAATTAGATAGCTGAAGAAGGAAAGTAATGCCTCTGGGGATAACAATCCATGGGGAATTACTGCATAATTATTATATTTGGGTTTTGATCAATTTTTGCCTAATAGCTGGTCGTGTCTCAAGTGGCTGTGGGCTTCATGTTGGAAACGTTAACTCAAGAAGGGAGCCCAAAGTTCCCCTGGCCGAAGGCTCTATGTATAACAGTCAAGAACCATTGCCTAGGCAGAGGAACATAGAGCAAGCTCACTGTAATTCTCCTCTTACATATTTCTCCCACCAGCAGCCAATCAAATATCTCTGCAATTCCTAAGCATCCAGACAGTTGCAGTCTTGCAGGATTTCCTGTATTCTTCAGTCCCTTAACAATGTTTTATCACAAGTTGCAGTGAGCTTGTAGTTTGTAAACGTGCTATAAGTTTTTTGCTTAATTAAGCTTGACAGATTGGTTCTTCTATGCTGGAGCAAATGTTTATGACTTACAGGCTCAAGGTTTTTGCATGTAGAATTACTACATAGATCTTGCCTTACTGTAAAGAGAAGCAACTTCTTAATCAACAATGCTAGGAATTTAAAGAGTTTCTATATTTTTATTTAGATATAATCTCACTCACTACTGAAATAAGTGTTCATGTGAAAGTTTGAAATGTGGAACTAAACTATACTTCTGAACAATATTTTTTTTTAATCATTCACAGAAAAGTTTTGGGATATCAAACCACGCAGTATGTCAAAATAAATATTAGAGCTGTAGATGAATAATAAGATGATTTCTAGGCTCTGGGCTGAGTTAAACTGCAACTGAAGAGGATCTAGGAAAGAAGATCTAAGAAAGAGGAGAGGAGAGGAGAGGAGAGGAGAGGAGA
>JANRMJ010000054.1:90956915-90969337 GCA_025584955.1 Alethe diademata | reverse complement strand
GCCTGGGATTCTTATATTTCATTCCTTCTGCCTCTAAATTCTGAAATACAACAGGGTCCTGCAAGGAATTAATGAAATCTGTAACTGAAAGGTATGTGGGTGCTCCTTTTTGGGTTGCAGGGCCTTGCAGAACCAGCAGGGACTAGTTTAACTCTATCAATAAAACTACATAATGACAAGATTACCTAGGCAATGATGTTAGGCTTAACAACTCTGGGTGCAGCAAATCTAATACCAAAGTGGTAAAAACAATTGTTGGCAGTTTTTTTGGGGGGAGAAAATTTGGGCGGAAAAAGGGAAGTAGAAGAGTGGCAAAATGAAGGGTTGAGAAAAGGGGATAAGTTACCCAAATCAAGCGATAAATAAAATCCTGGGGTACCCACTGGGCAGGCCCTGCTCTTGGTCCATCCTATGGAAATCATGGCCACAAACTCAAGCTGTTGCTGTGACTATAATATATATGTTTCCAGTCAGGAACACATTTTTCCAGTCAGGAGTACAAAAGAGAAAAGAGTGCTTTCTGTAAATAGGAAAGGAGCACCTGGTGTATGTAGGAGAAGAGTTTGTAAGGATAGTGCAGAAGGCAATTTTCCTCAATGAATTACAGCTGTACTGATTGCTGAGAAGTGGGGATAGCCTTGCCTGCCCAATGAGGATGGGTGTTATAAAAGACTGGGTTAACTGGTCAAGAGTAAGGTGAAGCTGGAATCTGCTGGAGTTCAGATGGAGTCTGCTGGCTGTGAGGAGGAAGGGATATGTGGTTGTGCTAGGGATAGAAAAGATAAGAAGATGTTGTGTGAGCGACAGATAGGGTTAGGTGGTGAGGTAAGGGACAGCTTGGTGTTAGCCAGTCATGCAGAAGGAAATTTTCAGAGAGGAGAGAAAGAGTCACTGCTGTCCGGACCTGTCTGTGAGGAAAGGAGTCAGAGTTGCCTGAAAAAAGGAATGAAAAGTTTTTAATAAAGGGCTGGTGACAATGCCAGTTGTGTCTGTACTGCCATAATTCCTAAAGATGCAACCAGCGTTGTTTTTTGTATCCAACCTTGTGGCAGTGTCTTTGCAAGCTCTTTCAAACAACTACTCAGTTGAACTTTCTACAATGCACAAGCCAAAATTTGCTGGTGGGTCTCAGCTTTTTAGCAATGACATTTATGCAAACTGATGAATCTCCAGAAAATAAACAAAAGTGCAGCCAAAGCATCTCAGCAATAATCGATCTTTGCATTATTTAAAGCAGTATTGAGATTCCCTTCAGTGTTTTTGAAGCTCCCACACTTTTGAGATTTTTTTTTTCTGGTTTTTCACATTGCAGAAAAGACATCATTAAATAAGAGGAGTCTTAGCGTCTTGAGTTGGACTCCAATTTTTTGTATCATCATTTACAAATGGTCACTGGACTTGAGTTGCAGCTTTACTAATTTGCATTATTTAAGTACATTACATATTTCAGAAAGGCAATGGCCAATCCATGTAATTAGATATGGAACTGAAGACTAAGTGAACGAATTTTCAGATAAAATGAGACGGGATAGTGAAGAAAGATGGTGAGGAAGGAGTTTGATTTAAGCAACAAAATGCAAGTCAGTGAAGTCAGGAAGATGTTTTCTATAGCTTCATGGTAGGTTATCCATATTAACACTGTTTTGGTTTCTTGAGTAGTTTTCATTAATAAAAATCTCATTTGAACTTAATTCTTATCCTAATGTACCATACACCATATCGAGTACTTTTTGTGAAAGATTTTTGGTGGTTTTAGTATTTGTTAAAGATACTGTAACCAATTACAGTGACAAGGTTTCCAGAATGTTTACATATCTTGTCTCAAAAAGTGTGCTGCGGAATACATTTCATCTGTATGTAAAAAGTCATTAGCAAACTATACTGTTTGATGTGGCTTCCTTTTTACATTTTATATTATTTTATTTTATTTGGGACTCTTTTTTATTTTTGCCTTTTTCTTTGCAATACAGTGTATATTTAAATTATAGTGTATGCTAGCTGAGAAGTAATTTAACTGCCAATTAATTTCTTATTTAATATTGTAATGATTCAATGACTATTTTATTTCAGGACTTCGTAAAAAAAAATTTTAAAAAAGTTATTTTGAAAAGGTATTTATAGCTGAGGGAAGACCTGTTTATTCCCAGTATTAAAAAACAAAGTTGACTCTGAGACAAATTAAAAAAACATTGTGAGGTTCCTTACAGGCTTACACTCAACCTGTGATTTCCAATGATTTTACCTTAAAAGCTATTACACATTTTCAAAATAAAGTAAGTGAGAAGTGACAGAGTTGTTACTGCAGGTTCTAAATAAAACTAGATTGGTATTTGCTATATTTAGGTAGGTTACCTAAGACAGTGTTTTTCAAGAATTATACTTAACAACAAAATAGAAATGAGATTGGAATTTCCTGCAGTGTTAATCATAAGAATCACAAAGTGATTCAGCAACAATGACAACAATAATAATGATGATATTGTTGTTGATAATGTTAATGTAATAATAAAGTATTTTTGAAACAAATCTCCAAACCCTATGTACCTCCATTCATCTGGAAATTATCACAGAATTCCATTATTGTTTTTCCTTGCGTCTAGGGAGTACAGAAAAGGTCTGGAACTAAGTATCTTGTCCAATAAGGTATCAAAATGAAGAGATGTGTTACATGAGAACCATCAGTATGGAACTGGAGGAGGTGGCTGGAAGGAGACCAGGTGAGATGCTCATCTGAACATCTGAAGGAAGTCCTGTTTTAGAACACTACTCTCCTGAAATACAGTCATAATTTGTAATTTTCATTTTATACAGTAGCTTTCACTGGAGAGGAAAATCTCAAGTAATATTAAATCACTTGGAGAGTAGGAAATTAAAGAAATCTATGTCTTCCATCCACAATTTTTAAGGCGTTGCTCATTTCCTGTTCAAAAGTTTAGTGATAATGCTTACCAAGGTCTGATTTTTTTTTCCTTCGGACTGTGACAGGTTCACATGTGATTACCCACTGCAGAGCCTGTGTCTCAGAAAGAATGCAGTTGCAACCAAACTTCAGAGATGCTTTGTGATTACAGTTAACTTCCTGCAGGAGAGCATATTTATCACAGAAAGATTTGTACCTCTAACACGGTACATTCAAAACAAAACTCAGACTGAAATCAATCTGTTCACTACAGTAAAATTAGAATGCTACAGAAGGAAGAAATTAATCAGGTAGACACCTCTCCAAGTGATCATGAAATTATGTTTTATAACCAATAGTGGTAATAGATTGAGAAGGAAAATTAATTCCTGGGTCATTTTACCACAACATTTGTAAATAGATACCTGCACTTTTTACAAAAGTGACCAATCTTCAGATCTTTCTGAGTGTTATTTAGCATCAAATAGGCCAAAAAAAAAAAAAAAAAAAAAGGAACAGAAGCTAGATTGTAATTTCTCCTTTCTAAATGTCTTTAAAAAGAAGAAAAAATGTTATCTTGAATGTTAGTCCTCAGATACTCCTTAAAATAGCATTAATTATGAAATCTGAGCAACAGTTTGCAGTCATGGAGATGTCCATCTGAAGCCTATGTAAGTTCAAGTCCAGAGTGATTTTTATGACCCTTAAATTTGAATAAATTCAAAACATGAAAGGAACTGGATGTATTTTGTTGGTCATTTATGTGCTTCCATTCATTAAACATCAGTTTACCTACTGCTTTTGTAGGCAGAAGAATAACTCTATGAAGAAAAGAAGTAGCTTTTACCCAATATATTACTTCATCAACAACTTCTACTTGTAGGGTTTTCTATATTTTCAGCTTCGAATTAATCTTTCTTGTCCTCTCACATAATTCCTTCAGTGCCTTTATTCTGGATTGTCAGGATCCCTTCTGGAAAGACATAACTCCAACTATGAGAAAACAGAGCAATTTTTCCTGCAGGTAATAAGAACCTGATAATGTCAGATTTCAGTCCTTCTACCTACCTCAGTCTTCAGGCTTTCTTCCAGAATTTTTGTGCCCTAACATATGTTACATATTTTGTGCTAGGAACATAGTGTCACAAAGACCTGCAGTCATTAACCAGCTAGAAACTCTTCCAAGTGCTTTGCAGTGTGGGCACAAGTCAATGTCCAGGAAATTTCACAGGCCACAGATTTTCCCAAAAGGAGATTGGACCCTAGCCTCCTGCATTATAAGGAAAGAAACATTAGCCATAAGGATTTTTTATATACTTGTATTTGTTATGCAGAGATAGTATGTGACAATTTAGAAAAAATAATGATAATCAAATTATTATTTCATTATTATCATTATTGACATTCTGCTATGATCTATCAACAAATAAAAAAATGAAAAAGGATACAGTGAAAGGGTGAAACCATTTCAACTGCTGTAGGTAATGCAGGAAATGTTGTAGACTTGGAAACAGAGAACTTCTATAGCAAAGAGTAGGATAAATATCCTGCAGAGGTGCCATTCTCCTCTGCTACTCATCTTCACCTACCGCATTTACGAAGATGATATCTAAAGTTTTTCCACAATGGCATTGCTTGATTTGTTAGTCAGAGGAACACATGTGAGGCTGGGAGCAGGTCATGAACTGCTTTCAAGTTATGCTGTTTAATGCAAGATCAGGGGGCTAATTATTTTAATATTATCTTCCATTACTCAGGCATGGCTAAGGCTCTGAACTCAGTATATAGATATTGCTAAGGGATAATACAAGGCAATTATGGCTATAGCTTTCTCTCATAAACACAGCACAAAATCATATTCAAGACTGTATTAATTATACAGAATTAAAGCCCATAATCACAGCAACAAGACTATCAAGAGTATGTGCTTTCAGTCTCAAAGGAACTTGTACAACCTTACATAATTTACAGGCAACTTGGAAGCACTTTAAGACAGGAAACTGCAAGTAATTCACCCTCCATGAAGTCCTACCTAGGTCTTCAAAGTTCATGGGAAGAAAGATGGAGGTGATGCCTGTTTTAACAACACCTATACACAGATATCTTCTCACCCTTGGTCTGAGCAGGCACTGTGACTTTCACCTATATTTAAAGGTATCTTCTCATCCTAGGGAAAAAAAAAAGGAAAGAGGAGAAGGAATTATTTTACACTTGAGTGTAAGATGTGGTTTAATACACTTTTTGTACATATCAGAGATACTTTGCAGTTTCTCAGCCAGTGTTTTCCTCATGATCTGCTGGTGCCAGTATCTGTACAAGCATTCCTCTGTGCCAGTTCCGGCAACTCTTTACACTCAGCATTGAATCATGGTATTGTTGCTAATACTGTTCTGTGTTTTTAACATATATTATGATAGAACCTGTCTCAGCACAGCCAGTGAACTGCTAGGCAAAATGAGAGCTCAATGGCTTGTCCTTGTTATGCAATCCAAAGCACCTGAAAATCATAGACCTCTAAAGTGCAGATATTCCTGCTAAGTTAGAAGTTCAGTCACACAGTGGGATGCACAGTAGCAGAGAATGTGTATCTTCATTACTATTACCATATGAACACATGGAGATAAGTCTTCATGTTTGCCAAGTGGCCTTAAAAGCTTCATGGATGCCACAGGGGTGCTGACAAGCTGAACTTGTCTGTGGAGGCCAGAATTATTTTTGTGCCTGCATTACACTGCCCAATACTTGAGAGTCCTGACAAAAGTCTTTTAGTTACAGCTCTGCCAAAATGTTAATGCATATATTATTTTTGATGCAAGTTACCTACTACAAATGATGGGGTTTAGATTAAAAAAAAACAAATCAAACCTAAGTTAAACTAAACTAAGCTAAACTAAACAACAACAAAACCCAATCAGAAGCTAAACAACCAAAAACCACTTAAAACCCCAGGTAAATGCCTTAGATTGCAGTGCAGATGCAACACTGTAACACTGTTGTTTAAATAATGTGTTTTTTCCATTAACCTGGAATGGCTTCACCTTTAACAAAATATATTACTATATGCAGAGGAGGGTTTAATTCTTGATATTTTATGGCTTTGATAGTTTTCCTTAAGTCTAAGTTTCAGAATGTTATTCACTCCATTACATTTGAATGAAAGTAGAATGTCTCATGGTTTATTTTTACTTTCTCATATTTCCTTTCCCTCCGGGCCTTTTCATTAGATTCACATATAAGTCAGGAAGTCATAATTTGGTTAATGCAACGCTTACGCTATTTGATGAATAAACTTCAGACTCTAAATTTCATTTATCTGTAGTCATAACATAAGGAACAATAAGGTTCTGATACAGGGGAGTGTGGTATACAGACTCCCAAGATTCACAGAAAATAGATTATTTGCACCTGCATAAAAATTTCAAAATTCTTGCTGTACAGGGCTACATAATATGTACTTTCTACAGCAACATGGTTGGATGTAGTGCTATCCACAAGGGTATTTTTATCCACTCTTAGGAAACTGCATCTGTGAGAATTTTCGATCTTTAAGCTGCAATTATTTTTTCATTCCTATCACCTCAATTTTTTGATGTTATCTATTGAATTTTAGCAGGTCAGTAGCAGACTGACTTCTTTACCTAAATCTTAAATAGCACAACAGAGCAGTGCTACAGGAAATTCTTCATCTGTATGGTGCTGTCTGGCAACTTGGAACTATCCATGAAAGAAAAAAAGTAAGGAAGTCAGCTCCAGGCAGTTCTTGTTTTCCCACACCTTGTTTTCCCACCTAGCACTTTGCTGTGCTATTCTCATTTAAAAAAAACAAAAAAAAACAAAAAAAACAAAAAACCAAAAAAAAACCCCCAAAAAACAACAAACCAAAAAACAATATAGAAAGAAGAAACAAAAAGTTAACAATATCTGTATCTGATAGGCAGATAAAACCTCGAAGGCTGTAGATAAAAGAAGATGACTAGAGAGATGTTGATTCTCTGGCATTACTATGATAATTAACCTTAAATGGCTTTTATTCTGACTGCCCACCTAACATTTTGGTTTTTAAAATACAAAATTATAATTTCCTTTTCTTTGCTAAATTGTCTAAATTGTGAACAAACTATTTTGCTTATTCTATTTATAAACTGAACCTTTTGACATTTTTGATGATTCAGTTTTTTAATACTAAGTAGAGAATCTAAATAAAGTTCCCTAGGAGAAATGAAACTAGGGAGTTTGTTTTTTGTCATGCTTGGAATATTTACAGGCAGTCATTATTGTATTTAAAAATATCATTTATACTTGTAATTTTATTTTCAGTATACAAGGATCAATTAATATGCAAAGTTATTTGTTGTACATAATGGGGGAAAGCTTGTAAAGAATATATATGCTTTGTTTTTTTGGACACAAAAAAGACGTGAACAATAAATCCTAAGTCTTTTATTATCATATAATTTAAATGCTTCTGACACAGATGTTTGTATTTATAATTGAAAATTTAATCTAGCTTCAGATTTCCCAAAAGAATGTACACAATATTCAGACACTCGGAAAAAGACAAGTTATATTTTAAAGTGATTATGAAAGAGAAGCATAAGCAATTAAAATATCTAAAACTTTGTTAAATTGTTTATGATTCTTTTAGCCCTCTAATTGATTGCTAGCTCTCATTTAATGGTGCAACTTACTTATTAAGCAGAGGATTCCTTCTTTCATGTTGAATAAAGATTCTAAAATGATATAGCAAATATAATTTGACTACAATAGATTAAATTGCTCTTATTGTACTTTTACTTAATTTAATTTAGCATCCTAATCCTGTTAGGGCGGTCTAATCAATGCTGTTTCCTTTTGTATGACATAACCTTTTTTTTCATTTTATGTTGAGGCCAGTAAAATCAGCATTAGGCCCTTCTGAATTAGAAGTTACCTTTTCTAACTCTCATTGATATTCTTTCCATAAATATTTAGTCTTTTGTTCTTAAATTGGGCCGCAATACAGAAGCAGTGTGGCCAGCAGGTCGAGGAAGGTGATTCTGCTTTCATGAGACCCTTGCTGGAATACTGCATCCAACTTTGGACTCCTTGGCACAGGAAAGATGTGGGAGCGACTTCACAAGAGAGCCATGAAAATTATTAGAGAGCTGGAGAACCACTCCTCTGAGAAAAGGCTGAGCTGGGGCTGCTCAGCTGGAGAAGAGAAGGCTCTGTATAGACCATGCTGCAGGCATTCAATGTATGTAGGGGACTTTAAAAAAAATGGAAGAGGATTTTTTTATGCAGGAGCAGAGGTTTTAAATGGAAAGAAAGTGGGGTTTTTGAGGTATAAGGAGAGACTTATTTATGATGAGGATGATGAGACACTGAACTAAGTTACACAGAAAATAGTGCACACCTCATCCCTCAAAGTGTTCAAGGCCATGTTGGATGGGTCTTTGAGCAGCACGGTTTAGTGAAAGATATCTCTGATGTTAAAAGGAGGAGTTGGGCTATATGATCTTTGAAGTTCCTTTCCAACCCAAACCATTCTATGAGTCGATGATCCAGTTCATTACTTCCTTGAGATTGTGCATGAAATGGCACAGAAACTTTTTACACCTTCACCTAATTAGTGAATTATAAGCTAATATAAAGATGATGTCATCTTCCACCTCTGTCTTGGTGACTTGCAGCAATCCTCAAAATGACGTGTGTATTGCAATTCTTACTAAATAACTGTCTTTGTGGCATACTGCATTGTATGCCAATACTGAACAGCTGCAAAATGCCAAAGGACAATTGCATACTTGGAGTATAAAATTCACAAAAGCTGCAAGTTACAAAGGCAAACTCTTGCAGAAAATTCTATCCTAAGTTTTCAGTTAAAGGCAGAGGAAGAGTTTAGTTATGTTCATAATTTTTAACAATTTTCTCCAAGTGCTGGACCAGATATGTTAATATCTTTACCTCTATTTTACCTCCATATAGACCATTAAGATACCTATATAATTCATAGTTCTTTTTCTAATCTTTTAATAGTTGTTATGCCAACATCATAGAGAAGAAAATTAAAAGTGTTCTTTTGTTGATTTGTTGCTCTTGATTTTCATAATTCATAATAATTTACAATATAAGAACTTATGAACTCCAGTTCTTCTTAGGTATTATTCACTCAACTTGCTTCAATTTTTTCTATTTCATGTATTTCTAAAGCAGCTGTTAATAAAACATGGACACAGCCCTGATGAAATGTAATCAGCATTCACCACTTAGGACTGAAGGTCTACTTAACTTACCATACAGAAACCATATTTTCCATTATAGTCTGAAGATGTTCTGTTTCAGTCTTTTCTTTTGAAGGTAGAATTTCATAGCAAGACATTTTGAATATTTTCCTGTACTCAGATTCTCCTTGAATTTTGGTTTGAACCCCATTACCACAGTGTCTCTCGGCAATAAGGCCCATGGGCTGAAGAGCTGAGAAATAGTCTCATGTGTAATTAGTGCTGAAGCTAGTCAAGGATTTTGAATATTAATACCAAGATCATTAAGTATCACTACAATCAAAACATCAGGAACTGAACAAAGCATTATTTTGAAATGTTTCCATAAGCTATTTCTGTTTAATCACAGGTTATTATGTGCAGGAATCCAAATACTTTGCACAGTTTATACAAACGGTAAACTAAAGATATGTATTTCAATACAGATTGGAATAAGTTGTAATCATTTTGTAGGGGACTGGCAAGTGATT
The DNA here is from genome assembly GCA_025584955.1 of Alethe diademata. Taxonomy (NCBI): domain Eukaryota; kingdom Metazoa; phylum Chordata; class Aves; order Passeriformes; family Muscicapidae; genus Alethe; species Alethe diademata. The sequence goes on along the minus strand of JANRMJ010000054.1, from coordinate 90,959,705 downwards.
AACCAGTGGATCACTTTTAATCAAAACCGGTAAATTGTCTAGGGCAATGTTAGAGTGCAAAGGAAATCTTTGTCATTTTATTACTATTCTGTTCTAAAGAACATCACTATCCAAGGGACTTTAATAAAAGTGACAATCAGAGGAAGTAGATATTTTAAGAAAATGCTCTTTGATTACTGATACTCAGTCAATGTGTAATTATGAAGACTTTAATCTCAGATTCCTTCAATTCTTTCAAAGATACTTTCTTTCAAAGATTTTTCAGCTCAAACTTTGAAAGATAAGTTCATAGATCACACACTGAATTAAATAAATTGCAGAGTAGAGGTTCTATTTCTGTTACTTCCAAAACATTATAATGTACAAAATGAAAAAAAAACCAAACAAACCAACAAATAACTATATATATATATGTATATATATATACGCACATACATATATAAATTGGGAAGATAGAGATACTAAGACCTCTGGAGGTTCTTGCAGGTCAAAACATTAGCCTGTTTTTCCAGGTACATCAGGTGGTCTATTAATTGCCACCCCCAAGTTGTGAATTGCTAATTAATTTTTTTTTATTACAGGCAATAAGAGTTAACTGCCTAGATAAACTAATTAAGACCGGATAAATTGAGGTCTTCCTGAGAAAATTCAGTGAAGACATAAGGACATTCAGGAAGGTCCTGAAGAATTGTAAAGAGTTTTAGCAGACAAGAGTTGAGAAAAAAATGCAAGTGTGGTGATATTTTTCAGCATATAGAAATAACTGTGTCACACACTTGCTGGAGACAAGCAGGTCTTAGACATTTAAGCCAGAAAATATCTATATGCCCTCCCTTTCTGTGATAAATTAAAGATACTGCATTTTTTCATTCATACTGCTGACAGTCTTCCTCATTTTCCTGTGATCAACCCTTGACTGGATTGATATATCTGTCAGGGCAAGAAATCTTAGGTGACATGAATATTTCAGTAAATTTTATTTAACAGACTTTAGTCTTTTATTGACGGTGCTAATGAGTCAAACAACATTTCTTTTAGTTGCCTGTGATGCATTAAAGGTTTCTGAGAGGAAAAAACTCATCTTTTTGTCTGATATCAATTCTAATAAGGTGGGACCGGAAATGGAGAACAACCCTGACCTTCTGTTTGCCAGGGGCAGAATTTTAGCAATCTAAACAGCTTCTAACAGTCATGCAGCTGATTGGGAAAAAAATGACAGTCTAATCATACACTTGACTGCATGCTGAACTTTTTTTCTGACAGAATATTCGTCTCTGAACCAGGGACAAGGTGGCAAGTGAGCTACTGATACCAGTCTGCTAAATACATTTATATCTAATTTTTACCAAGGATACGTTTCTGATTACGTCTTTAGTCCATCAGTTGCAGTTGTACATTTTGGTGCTTGTGCACCTTAATCAAATTAGGATTCTTTTAAATTTGATAAATCATCCTCCAATCTAATAATATACAGTTCCAACTGGGGAATAGTACTAGGTACAGTTCTTGAGTGTGTGGATAGCAATGCATAATAGTGCATTCCCTAAAGTATCTGTGTATGTATACATGGTGTATTGATAATCAGTCTTTTTTAGGGAAGGGAAATCTTTTTATTAGAAAATTTCTCTTTGCTAGAATCCAAAAGGACAATATTAATGGTAATTTTGAACATAATAAAAAATTAATGTCAACATCCACAATATTAGATGCTTTTGGAGCCATTAACCTTCTGCTAAAATTCATAACCCTTTTGAGAATCTCTCCCTATTTTGAACCTTCAGAGTGCCCAATAACAACTGTCATGAGTTAGATATGCCCTAAATCAAGCAGTGCCTTTGTTTCTAAAAAAACTTTACCTCATAATTTTTTTTTTTAATTTCATATATTTTATAACTAGCAAATGAGAATTTCCTGTACAGTTTTTACACACATTGCTTTAGAAATTTCAACAAGTCCCCATTTCTGACAAGCCAACACCTATTTATGTTTTTTGTCCTGGGACACAGAAATCCTACCCCAAAGTATGCATACAGGGTGGATGCCACCTGGCATGTCTATGTTTTGTTCTTGTTCTCTTTTCCAACATTATAGGATTTTTTTTTTCTCCATCCCTCCCTCCCTACCTCCCTACCATTATGCTCCTACCAACCCCCTCCATTACTGAGATGCAGCTGTTGTAGTCAATGCTCTATATTGGCCTCTGAACTTTTTTCCCAAGCAAACAATGCTGATTTACAGTCTGTCATGGTGCACAAATAGACAGGGGTGTATTATTTTGTACTTAGTTAATACTGAATTTTACCTTATAATCATCTTTAGATATGGCTGTCCTAAACCAGCGTGTGGATTTGTTCTGTTGTTTCATTTGCTCTGTTGCTCCATTTTTATTCTTCTTTTCCATATAAAGTAGGGCTTATTGTGGTTTTTTAACTGTCTAATTTCCAGGTTGTCATTGTTTGACACTGGCCAAACACCAGGCACCCATGAAAGTCGCTCACCCTTCCCTGCCACAGCTGAGCAGAGGAGAGAAAAATGTAATGAAGTTAAGGACTGGGAGAAAACACTCCAAGGGCAAAACAGGCTCGGCTTAGAGGTACAAAGTGAATGTATTACTAACAGAATTCATTACTAACCATACAGGCTGCTCCAGCCTGGAAGTAGGGCACTTTTCTCCACCAGGTCTCCCACTGGATCACAGCCTCCTCCAGGCATCACCCGATCCGGAATGGGCACTCCCCCATGGGCTGTGGGTGGATCTCTGCATCCCCCATGGATCCCCATGGGCTGTGG
>JANRMJ010000054.1:90945077-90956815 GCA_025584955.1 Alethe diademata | reverse complement strand
TGGGTGGATCTCTGCATCCCTCATGGATCCCCATGGGCTGTGGGTGGATCTCTGCTTTCCCTGTGGATTTTCATGGGCTGCAGAGGACAACTTGCTTCACCATGGTCTCACCACGGCCTGCGGAGGAATCATGGCTCACTTAGCTGTGCCTAAGACTGTCAAAGGAAATAAATTCTCTGTAAGTTACCAACCAAGAGGAGATAACAAAACAAACAAACAAACAAACAAACAAAACAACAACAACAAAAAAATCAACAAAAAAAACCAAAACCAAAACCCACACAAAATAAACAAAAAAACAAAAACAAAACCAAACCAAGCCAAAAACCCACCCCACCCAAATCCAGAATCCATTCCAGACTGAAGGGGATTAACACCTAAAAAGATTTAGAACTTCTTATGGGGTACAGAAGGGAAGTGCATTTTGGATTGCGTAAATCTTATTATGGAATGTTTAAGGGAATGGACAAAGGCAGGGAAAAGGAGGAAACAAGGTGGATAAGGGAGGAGCAAGTGTGGAACAAGAGAGGGAAGAGGGGACAAAACAGGTCCAGATGTGTATAAGCTAGTTCTGGACAGTACACTTGAGTGAGAAGTCTGCATCTGGTCAGTGCACTCAATCTGTCTCACTTTCTAATCAAATTCTGGTCTTACCTTTCTTATATGTGGCTGTCCTGTCCATTCTGAGTGTATGTCAATACATGTGAACCTTGACATAGGAGGTCTGAGCTCCAAATGCTGGAGTAGGACCATGAAATACCCTTGCCTGGAAATCCAGGTATCGGGAACTGGAAGAGAGAGATACTGGGGGCTAGGTGCTGGATGGACTGTATATCAAAGATCAGTTCCCAGAGAAATAGATGTGTGTCTTAGAGTGGACTTCTTTCCTAACCATCTGGAGAGGAAAAGCAAGACTATAGCATCCATCCTGTTTCTGTAGATGCCTGTAAAGGTTCTGCTCTCTGTCTCTGTCAGCTTTGTGGTCAACTGTGCTATTGCAGTGTGTGTGTGTATGTGTCTTAGGCTGGGCTCACCATTGCTGCCTGGTGGACTTGGGCACATGGAATTACCACATTTGGCCAAGGACCAGTGAACCTCCCTTTGCCCTCAGCCCCACAGCAGTTTGCAACCCCTAAGATTTTCAACAGTGTTGCATTAATAATTATTATACACACCATCTAAGACCATTGCCATTGGTCAGATGGCAAACAAAGAGCTAACAGGTTACACTAACAGCAGGTTACCTGTGGAGATAGGAAGAGTATAGGAAGGAGATACTAAAGTGAGAGCTAGCCAGAGAAATGCAAAACAATAAGAGAGAGATAACAAAAAGAGAGATGTAAAATGCAAGAGAGCCTACAAAATTAACTACAATAATGAAAAATGCCATAGCATACATATTCAAGAAGCTGCAACAAGTATGACATCAGCTGAAAAAACCTATGGTGCATTGCGTTACAAATGAGGAGTAACACAAGAGCTAAAGCACCACAAAGAAAAGAGGGCTCCTCAATGTACTAAGAAAAACATCCAATGTACAAGATTGGGCAGCTCCATATACATAATACTCCCAAGAAGTTGAATATAATTCAGAGGTAGAGACAAGAAATCTACAGTATTAACGACATACAATCTTTCTATTATCACTTATTCAGAGCAGTATTTTTTCCATAATTATTGTCAAATATCTATTTCCCATATACCTTGTTATTCCCAGGACAGTGTTTTCATCACACCTGAGGAAAGAAAGGGATTATTACAAAGTCAAATAACCTTGACTGCAAAATATATGGTCTTGTTTATAGGTCACCGTAGGCATAAAAAGGTATTTTTTCTGTCTCATCATATTTCTAAACTACTCCAGTAGGAATATACCATATGTATTTTCTATTATTATGATTGCTATATTCTTCTGTATGGGCAAGGACTTTACAGTATACATAAGGGATAAAAATGATAGGAAGTGTCCCAAGAATTCCCTTAGAAAATGTGTAGAGAATGTGGATGACTCATTCCTGGGAATGTTCAAGGCCTGACTTGGTCAGGCTGTGGGTACTCTGGTCTAGTGAAAGATGGCCCTGCCCACGGCAGGGGGTTTGAATTAGGTGATCTTTAAACTCCCTTTAAATCCAAGCCATTCTATGACTCTATGATAAGAAAGAGGAAACAATAACATGGGGATCTGCGATGTTTGAACCATGTCATTAGGACTGTGCAAGACTTAGGAGGGAGCATTGTGGGAAGGGGAAGGGGAGGAACAAAGGCTTTTGGGCCAGCCAGGGCTCTGTGTGAGAGGGTCTGGCTGTGTGCAGGCTCTGGCCAGCCAGCAGGCTTGTCTGAGCCAGTCCTGAGCCTCACGTCCCCAGGCTGGTCTGTCTTCTCCTTCTTCAGTCCTGTGGGGCCTCTCTGTGCTCCTCCTCACTCATACCTTTGTTTTTCTTTAAGTTATTTATTATATGATTTATGACCCTATATTCCAATATTTTTGACACTAACTGATTTTAAAACCTCAAATGTATTGTTTATTTTAGTTTTTCATTTCCTCAGATAATTTTAGATATTTCAAAGTCAGTAACCACCTTAATTTATTCCCAAAGTCCCATCAGCTAGAATATTTTTCTAACGTTATTTTACTCAAATACTAGCCTTTTACAGAGGGATTAATTTAAATTTCTAGCAAAAAACCCCAAAAATGAACAAACAAAAAAAATACAAAAAAACCCCAAAAAAACCAACCAACCAAACAAAAAAAACAACAACAAAAAAAACCAACCAACCAACCAAACAAACAAAAAAAAAAAACCCAAAAAAAACAAACAAAAAAACAACAAAAAACCCAGAAGAAGAAAAAATTAAAGCAAGAGCCCAAAGACCATTCAAATTTATTCTAGAACAACTAGTAAAGATTTCCCCCAGTGTTGGCAGCAATTGCATCCTAATCTTGCATTGTTTGAGTAAATCCCTTGAATTCTCTGACTGAGCTTTTGCTTACATGAATCTTTTCAATAGCTGAGGTACTGAGAATTATAGTTCAATAGATTTTTAGAAACATCCCCATTTCAAGTACCAATAAATAAATCTTTGATCTGATGAATTATTTCTTCCTGAAATTTTCGCATTTCGGTAAAGAAACATGTCCTGAAGTTTACACATTTCAGTAAAGAAACATATCCAAAGACATATCTGGTTTCCACTTTGGACAGATTCCAAAACCAGAACTCCACAGATGCAATTCCTTTGTATATTTCCTATTCTGACATTTGTTTCTGCAAAGAACCCTAACAGAAAACTAGAATATGTATGTATTCCGGCATCAACTATTTTTGTTACTGGATCAAATAGACCTGGGTGCATTTGTCCAGTTCTTTTTCTCCTCAGTCTATGCTTTCTGCAAAATTTCACAGATGTCTTGATTCCCACAACATGCAACCATGTAAAAAACTGTAAGTATATTAGTATAAATAAAGATCCTGTGCTTACCTAAGATTTTCTTTGTCAATGTACTTGCTGCTTAGGGGAAAAAATGGAGGTCTTAGAATGCAACATTTTGATCCAGAGGTGCATGAGATCTGAGATACAGGCAAGATTGCTATTGAATATTTTTGACAAAAGTAGGCTTCTGTCTTGCAGATGGATTAAAAATCCAATGATTTATCTGTGCTTTCTGAATTTATCTCAGAAATGAATCAAGATGAGTACACAGATATCTTGAATCTGGAACAGGAAAGATGAACAAACCTATTTTGACAGGCTTATGCCTGTGTCAATAAAATTGTTACATGCATCTGAAATTGTTTTGTAGTGAAGAACTCTGGGAACTGGATTATTTAATTGCTGACATTAGATTTCTAAAAAAATTTGACAGTAACCTTAGACTTAGTAAATGACAATGTCACAAACTAAAAACTATTAAGGGAAAAAATCTCCAAGATTATATGCACAGATTTTATGATGAGAAGAATAGGTTCCTGAAAGTGGTCACTTCTTCCTACTAATTATTAAGGCAGCTTAGAATGATTAACATATATACAGCATTTTTAGCCTCCCAGGTTAGGATTACATTTTCAAAGGAAATTTAGCCATCAGTATATTGTCCTAAATATTCATTACAATTTCTGTATTCTCTAGTATTCATGTTTTTTATTGATATGAACTCTATTTTTTAATGGTTTTCTTATTCAAAACTCCTAAATTTAGTAGCCAAAGCACGCATCTTTTATTGTTTAAAAAAACCCCATAGTATAAAATATATATAAAATGTTATAATTAGCAGACTTTCTCCAGTAGACTTCTTTAAATAACATCTGTTCAACCATCTCAAAGAATAAATTGCTCCTCTCCTTTTCATTCTCAAAAATAACTTCAGTCAAACTACTTCATTTCTTGTGAACCTAGAGGTATGTAAAGCTCGTAATATATTTACATTTCATTCCATTCATGTAATTAAAATGTTAATAAAATCTCACTCAAAACAATCTGTCAGAGAAAGAAACACTGATTTACTTTTCATGGAGCTCTCTGTAAGCTGCTAATCTTCCATTTTAACATTAAAATAAAGAATATGCATTAAAAGGCTGAAATGTTGTTAGATTTATTCACCCACAAAAAACTAAAGCACCTCCTGATGTGCATTTTAATAGGCTTTCCTATATGGCCTTTCATTTTCCTTCCTTTATTATGATATCACTTTTTTTGAGGTACAACCAAATATGCTACTTAGTAGCAATGCTATTGATAGCAGAAATACATAAAGAAATAAATATTGAGTTTGAGGCATTATGATTTGATTTGTTTTCTTTAATAAAACAATAGGATGAAGAATTTGCCAGTCTGTTCTTGTTTTTTCCGGTTGGTTAGTTAGTTTTGGAGTGGAGTTTTTTTGAATTGGTTTTAGTTCTGGAGGTTTTTTTCCCCTCTTGGATTCAAAACTGTTCAGCTGAAGTTGTTGATCTCCAGATGTGGTATTTTCATCTCCCAGAGGCTTTAAAGCTGACCACATGGCTAATTAAAAAAAAAAAAAAAAAAAAGATAGGTAGATAAAAAAGAAACAGAGTTTGCTTTTAATAAGAAGTGTACCAGGCTAAACAGAGGACAACGATGTGGAAAAGAAGGGAATAAAAGAGACAAGAGTCATCAGACACAGAGAGTAACTTTACAACTCTCACAGCAGATTCCAGTCTTAAAGTGAGGAAAATGTCAAGTTAGCACTTCAGCTTCATTAAAAAAAAAAAAATTCACTTAAGAAAAAAAAAAGTAAAATTCTTAAACAAAGTAAGTCTATTTTTTTCCATGCAGTTTTATACTTCATGGGTTTGGGCTTTGTCTAGTCATATCAAGAGTAAAGAATATTTAGATTTGGTTCCTGGTCTCAGGATAGACATCTTCTAATTTATTCTTTGAATAAACTCTCTTACAACTATAGGAGAAATATTTCAATCAAAAAATACTTAAATGTGGGAAGTCCTCATGTTTGGGCTGAAGTCTCTGTCTAGAAGTAGCACTAAATAAAGACTCTAGATATATAGTGACTAGTTTCTGTTCAGAATCAATACTGGGATTTAGTTTTGCTTAGCTTTTTCAGACAGCATTTAGGATGAAGAAGTTTAAATCAAGAAAAGCAACTCAAAATCCATCCAACATGAGGCTGTGACAAATAGGGAATTCTTTATTGTTCTTAAAAAAAAGGAAAATTCAAGTTGCGATCAGCTGCCTTGTCTTCCAAGGAAAAGTAATATCCTTATTTATGCGTGGCATATATGACATTTTTCTTTTCTGGATGAAAATTTGTGTGGAACTATTTTGGCTTCCTGGATTCACAGATGGGATTATCATAAGTGTTAGGAACCATGCTGCAAAAAATAAGATAATTCCTTATAAACAAAAAACAAACAAACAAACAAAAAAAACCAAAAAACCCAGCACAAATTGGAGAACACTTATGACAGAAATATCACTTTAAAAAATGCATTTTAAACGTAATTTCTGAAAATAAATCAGATTTCTGTCTGCTGATACAGGTGCTTGAGTAGTTAATCTCTGCAGCAATAAATAATAATTTAGACTATTTATAAGAAAATAGTAATTTGACCCTGTACTATGTTTTTTAGTTGAACTTCATTATTCAGTGCCCACTCATTTTCCATTGTAAAATTTGAGTACATAGAAGAAAACAAATACCGTCCTTGTAAGCACATATAATTCTTTCTATGTAAATGTTATGCAGTGCTCCTGCTATTCTTAGCTTATTTTTCAGGGAATTGTGGTAAGAACAAACAAAGTGTGGACTTCTCTGAGAGTGTGGACCTTCACATTTCTGACTCTCTAGGTATAACTGAGATGCCACTTCAGAAAAAGAAAAGAATCTATTTTTTTTAAAAAATGTCTGCCTTGCCATTGTTTTCATGCTTATATTCTTGCATTCTGCAATCTTTTTCTTCACCATGGGAAGAAATAAAAAGAAGGGCTTTTCCACCAATCATTGTCATCAAAAATGTCCAAACAAATTCTAAGAGAGAATTTGTTTTGTAGGCATACCAACCAAATTTGTAAGTTGTTCTTGTACAAGATTTGGTTTTTCTGTAAGTTTAGAAAGCCAAACAACCTTGATGTATTTTAGAGCTTCTTGCAATTTGCTAGCTGGGTCCAGCATTTTTATTTTTACTTTTTCTTAAGCTCTGTAAGAGTTCTTGTCATACCCAAAACAAATTATCCCTAAAGGCATGACAAAGTGTTGATTACTTGCTTTTCTACTTTTCCCTTTAAACCTTTTAAAAGAAATTTTCTATGACCTGCCATCCATCATTTAGTATCTCGTCCTGTACAATAAAGTATTTAGCCCCCATCCAGTGGAACATGGAAATCGAAATGGAAATCCCCATTTTCCCACGGAAGAAAAGGGGCTTGGCAAACTCCTTCACATTCTGTTCTCCTTACCAGCGACTGAAGACTGAAATTCCTTGGCCAGGAATGGCTGAATTCCATTTCACAGAATCAGGTAGGTTGGAAGCGATTGGTTACCAACCAGTGTCCTTGATTGTCATGATTGCCACCCTTTAAAGATGACAGATTTCCAGTGTCATTATCCAGACCACTCAGCACTCTGAGTGGGTCCACTCCTGGTCCCATGAACTCTTATATGGCTCATGTCTTGTGATGTATGATCCGTAATTGTGTAAGTACTCCTTATCTGGCAATAAATTAGGCCAATTTCTCCAGGTCAAATCTGTTTTTCCAGTGACAGTAACTGCTGAATGATTTCCCCTGTCCTTATCTCAACCTACCAACCACTTGTTATATTTTCTCTCTGCTGTCCAGCTGAGGAGGTGAGTGATAGAGTGGCTTTGGTGGACACCAGGTGTCCAGCCAGGGTCAATCCATCACAGATTGCATATCCTTCAGCTTTAGCTTCTCTATATTTGTTCCCAGGAGGCCTTCTGGAGTTATGTGTTTCTTTCCTTCGCCTCTTTTTGCATCATCTAGCAGCTACCCTTAAATTTTGTTCATTTAAGAACAAAAAGATAGGATAGGATTTCTGTATAGAAAAGTGGTGAATTCTCTGAAGAACTAGCTACACAGCTATTCTCTATAAATACACAGTGTAAAAGGTGGAAGATTTTATTTTATTGGGAGGAGGGAGGGGAGAGCTGAGTGGGACTGTTTCATTGTTTCTGCTCAGAGCTAAACCCGTACTGGATTTTTGTTGTTTTAAAAATAATATTAATTCACCATGTCTTCAAGACTGGTAATATCTCAATTTGTTTGAAGATTTTAAAAAAATAATCTAGCCTAAAAAATGAACTTCAAATATGTTAATCTTAAACAATTTAAATTTCTTTTGAATTCATTTGTGCTTATGATACTTTTTTTCCTCTTATGCTTGATTATTACTCATAGATTTATTTAACTGAGCTTTGAAATAATTTGCCTAGAGAGATGTCATTTTGATTTTTCTTTATGTGGTTTACCACACATGTGATTTATGCTTCACTTGCTCTGATGATAGAAAGAAAGCCTTCATATAACAGAAGTGATTGTACAGTATTGCATTATTTTTCTTCAAAAAAGGAATGTAGTGACTGTTTACCAGCACACCCCCAGGAAACAGACTATGCCTCTCTTAAGGTTACCAATACTGTGGATCTGCAAGGATTATTAATAAATTTACAGTTTGCTTCAAATCTACGAAGTGTTTTATATACAATAGTTAGCCATCACTGTACCCATGGGAACAAGCTGATGATCTTCAGAAAGTGGATACCCATCTCAAAAAATTTTAATTAGTGAAAAAAAAGAAAGCCTTACAGTCAAAATTCATGAGGCTACAGTGTTCTGAAACTTATTTATTTTGTCTACTTTTGTTTACTTTCTTAAACCGGCTCCTATTCAAAATCCAAAAAGAATAAGCAAAACTTTCAATGACAATGGTTTGCAAATAGTATTAATGTGCTTTTCAGTCTTGCAGCTATCAGATTGTCTTGGCTAAGTTGGACTGAAGCTGGGTGATATATAATATAAACTGATTGCAGGCTGGGAAATCACTGTCTGGAAAGAACCTGAACTCAAGAGACATTTTGTTTAGTAAAACACTGGGACTCATGCTTAAGAATTTATGCTGTGCTAAAGTGAAATGATCTAAGAATTTTCCCGGTGGTTACCCTAATCTATGTTCCAGTAAATTCCACTCTCCAAGGGCTAAGAAACTGCAGCCTCCTGGTATTACTTATTATATTAATTTAAAGTGTCCAGGTGTCTTGGTGTGAAGGACTCTACATCAAAAGATCATTAGTCTGCTTACATTCAGATAAGGAAGTATTGGTGTGCAATTCGCTTGACTAATAACTCAATATGTCTTCTGTGAAAAAGCCTACGTATTCTATGCAAGAAAAAAAAAGAGAAAAAATTATAATAACAGGCGACTCCCCAAAAAATTTCAATTGGCAAATGTTGCTGCACGCAACTTCTTCTATTATAAGAAAATTTTGTTGGTATTTCTCCTAAAATATATATGTAAAGAAAATATGTGAACTATAACCTTCAATATATGTATCCTGAAAGACTTATTTTGTGACTATCAATATGCTGCTCTTCCTTTACGATTTCAAAACAGGACAGATTCAGACTTGAAACACAGTGAAGATTTTAAAAAATTAAATCTATTAAAAATTATCTACTAATAATCTATTAAAAATTAAGCTATTAGCCGTGGCAGGTATACATTGTCACTGGTACATTATCAGATTGTGTGCTGGAACCCCTATCAGTGATGAACTTACTATTATTAATATATATTTTTTTCTGACACATTCTCACTGAAGAAAGACTTAAATCAGAAAAGTCTTTTTGCTTCTTATATAGATCAGATAATGACAGTAAACACAGGTAAATAACATATCAGCAGATAAGAAAATTACTGTAGTTATATCAGAACACTGCATATTCCATTGTTAGAGTCAATGAAAGGCTTGTTTCAAAATTTATATAATAAATAGGTACTTAAAAAATGCTTGGCTTGTAATTATCTCACTGATTTGCGTGAGTCAAAAGATATGTGAATAAAAAAGAAAAAATCTCATTATTTTTAAAAATAAATTCCCTATCTCCAAACTATTATAAAAACATCTGTGTGTTATGTATAGTGGAGATGGCTTTAAAGAAAAGAAAAGCAATGATAAAAAACGAGGTCAGTGCACCCCATCAAAGTGGTAATCTTCACATAATGACTACAGCAACACATCATTATAATTTTAGGCATCAAGCATGCAGATTTCCCCATAGTCATTAGAAATTACCGTGTAATTGACTATTCCATATCTTTAGAAAGATATTAGTCTGACTCTTTAATAAAATCTGCATAAATTATACTGCAAGAATATCCTAAGCCACATGTTGTGATTTTAAAAATTTAATCATGATTTATATAATAAAACACATGACCATTAATTATTCTTGTAAGAAATTATCGGTACAGAAAAATGGTGTATTGTTCAAACTAGAAAAGAAGTAATTCTGTCTCTGGAAAGAATTACTCTCTGTGTTATTCAGGTACTTGCTTTTCTGTTTTAAAAATAAGCAATCGATGGGATTTGCCCTTTTTCAGTACCCCTTAAAGAACTCATTTTATAAATGGCATCTGATAGAGGATAACATGAAAACCTATTACTTGCTACAGTTCACTTGAAGATATTCTTCTGCCAAGCCATAATTTAAGAGTACAAAAAGAAATTATATGAAAGGTTTGTGGTAGTAGCCAGCTCCACTTGTGCATTTGAAAAGCTTCTTTCTCTCCATTTTCCACTTAAGTCATTGATGCATTTATATTTTTGCTGTTTCTGATGCTAATAATAGAATTTCATGTGAGATGGACGTGTGCATTAATGTCCCTAATCCCACAGCCTCACATCAGTGGCTGATATAAGATGTTGCTCTGTGTCTGGGGCTGATTCAGAACAAGAGGGAGGTTTCTGATCTCACTGCAGCTCAGAGCAGTCACAGAGCAGTTGTTTTTCTGAGGTTTTTTAACATGATGGGTTCAACAGTTTTATGACTACTGCTTATGAATTTTGGGCCTGTATAATTATCTACAAGATCTGGTTTATGAGATAGTATAACTGAAAGGGAAATGGGACTTCGCAAATTATGAACATATATCATAAAAACCTGGGCTTCTTCCAAAGCCTAATGTAACTGGTGGAAGATTTTCAGTTTATTACAATCAGCTTTGGATGAGGCCTTCTCTTGCACTAATCATTCAACTAAAGAAAGCAGTGGAATTCAGATACTTCAGGAATCTCTTCTAAATTAAAATACTTTTTGGAAATATGGTCTGACATCTGTTGTCACAGACTAATCTTCTTCTTTTCTGTTGCCTGAGATTTGTACCTCCTTTTCATCTAAAAAAAAATATCAGCTTTGTTTTCTAAGAATTTGGTTGTGTTTCCTCCATTTCTGTTTTCTTGCCTTACATGGTAATTTGATGCCTCTCTGTCCACAGTACTAGTTAGGATTCAAAATAAAGGAGTCACCTCTACCTTGGTGAGACCACGTGTGATGGATTGACCCTGGCTGGATGTCGGGTGGTCACCAAAGCCACCATGCCACTCCCCTCCTCAGCTGGACAGGGAAGAGAAAATATAATGAATAGGTCATGGGTCAAGATAAGGACAGGAAGTCATCACTCACCAGTTACTGTCATAGGCCAAACAGATTCAGCTTCGGAAAATTAGTTTAATTTAGTGTCATTCAAATTGAAGTAGGGGAATGAAAAATAAAGCCGACTCTTAAAAACACCTTCCCGCAGCCCAATTGTTCTTCTTGGGCTTAATTTTACTGATTAATTCTTCCCACCAGCTGTGCAGGGGGGCAGGAAATGGGGATTGCAGTCAGTTCATCAGAAGTTGTCTTTGCTGCTCCCTCATCTCCAGGGGAAGCACCCCTCACACTCTTTCCCTGCTCTGGTGTGGGATCCTTCCCACATGAGGGAGTCCTCCAATAATTTCTCCAATGTCAGTTCTTCCCAGGGGCTGCATTTTTCCACAAACTGCCCCAGCCTGCATCCCTTCCACAGGTTCACAAGTCCTTCCAGCAAACCAGCTCCAGCTTCTCTGCCCATAGGTCCATAAGTCCTGCCAGGAGTCCGTTTCAGGGCAGAGTTGTATATGAAAATAAAATCAAATAACTATATAGTGTGGCATGGCATGGCATGGCATGGCATGGCATGGCATGGCATGGCATGGCATGGC
>JANRMJ010000054.1:90918343-90944977 GCA_025584955.1 Alethe diademata | reverse complement strand
ATGGCATGGCATGGCATGGCATGGCATGGCATGGCATGGCATGGCATGGCATGGTGCTAGTTGTACAAATGCTGGCTGGCACCACTATCCTAAACTACTGGGAGGTTTTGATAGCCCAGCTATGCAAACAGTTGCATACAAGTCCAAATACTTGTCCACTGATCTAAAATATTTTCTTCAGATTTTTAAAAGCTATCTGCCTGCTTCTTGGAGAAAGTTTCTAAAATTCTGAGTTAATATTTTGGGAAAACCATTTCCAGATATCATTCTATGAGGAATAAATTTATAGCTTTCCAGACAAAAGGCTTTTAAAGTAACAAGAGCAACAGAAAACATGCAATATTCAGAAACATAATCCTTGTGGATAGCAGAATAAATCTGTGGCATATCTGGCTTTTCCAAAAGAAACTGTGAAGGTGTAATTTAGAATAGCATGTAGAAAATTCTGGTTGCTTGAAAATAAGTTAACAAACTGTCTGGAGTGTCTACAACTAGTGAGTATCCACTGTTTTTGTCCAGGAAAGAAATAATACCAAGTAACTGTTAAGCTGCTTTTCTTCCTTTCCTCTTGTACTATATGATTCCCAAGGAACATTCTGTTTATGTCAGAGAAAGTAAAGAGTACTTGGGACACTGGATAATAACTTCATTTAGATAACCAACGTGTTTCTAAGTAGTCTATGGTAGTCAGGATCATGAAAAATGTGCCTCGTAGAATTGGTAAGGGCAGAGCTTAATTAATGTACTGAAGTAGTATTTAATCAGATTACTTGTTTTGCAATGACAGTAGAGATAGGTTGCTTCCTCTTTAAGGCAATTTCTTCTCCTTGTAGTGAAGACTCTTCAGCCTCTACTGTAACATTGTCTCTTCACAAGCAGAAAACAGGCACTAGGTGTTCTGTAGCCAGGCCATCACCATCAGCAAGTAATCTTCACTGGAGTCTGAAATCAACAAATAGAAGACAAATAATGAGAACATTTTATTCCAAAGAAGGAGACAGAAGTGACTGATTCTAGTGTTAGGATAAACCTTGAGGACTGTGGTTAATGACTGCACTACAGTACTTTTTGAGGAATAGTGTTAGTCAAAGAGAGCTTGTAAAGTTCTTTGCTATCAAACAGCAAAGGATAAAAAAAGTTCTCCTTCTTTCACTAGTGCTATTTTGCTTTTTACTGTTTGATGCATTTCCACTTAGTAATTTCCATGTGCTGAGCTATTGAAAGTATTTTTACTTTATTTATGAATACAAAGTTACTTAAAAGTCTCCACTGACTAGTGATCCTCATTTCCTCACAGACTTGCAATTTACAAAATTGTAAAAATAAACTGTAACTTGTTACTCAAAACAGTGTAAGTCCCAGATGATAGGATCATTAGAACATAATTCAAATTATACTTGCTTATTCTGCAGCAAAAGAAGCTCAAAACACAAATACAGACTGAAGTTAAAAAAAGAAAAAGGAAAAATGGATCTCACTAAATTTTTGGAGAGTAGGAATAAATACAGTGCACTTGTTCAGCCATGTCTTAATGTTCCTTTTTATAAGATACTCAAATACAATAGTTATGTTCACTCAAATAGAACTCACGTAGACAGATCTGAACTTTTCTTGAAGGGGAAATGATTGATGATGTCTGCCACTACATGAAGGATGGGTAAGTCACTGTGAATGTTGTTTTATTGACAGTGCTTGAACCTTGACTGATCTCAGAGGAAAAACAATGGATATATAACGTCACTTCATCACAAAAGGAGCTTTCAAGACACTTCATAAATGATTTGTAATAATATTTTATCACATGAATTTTTGATATTGCTTTACTATAATTTATTTCTTGTATTCAGATTCAGATAATTTTAATTAAGCGTTAATTAGCCATTCATGTTTATTTCTTAAGAAAACTAAACTCTTTTGAGGACAAACATGATATATTGTTTTTTACACTGAACTTTTGATGTGTGCTTTGCAACATTGACCACTACTAGGACTCAATTGCTTTTTGCATTAAAGCCCTTTGATAAAATTCTCACAATATGAAAAATGGATTAAAGTAAAAATTACTTCAGTTTCTTTTTAAATGAATATATCGCTTCACCAATGGTACAAATGTAGCTGCAATCAAAAAAAAGACTATTGTTTTTTAATGTAACCGTTCTGATTTTTGCAATATTAATTTAGCTTCTAGTCTGGACCAAAAAAAAACTGACTAGAAAGTTTCTTTTTAGCTAAGATCTTGGCTGTACAAAATTAATTAGCATATCTTGGGACTTCTGACAAAGTCGTACCTTAAGTTTATGCCCTCCACAGACGTTAACTTTAATTTGAATCAAATCCAAAGCTGTTTCAATTTCTCTTATAACCTTTCCAAGGTCTGTTTGATTTTTCTTTGATCCGTGAGAGGACTCTAGCTGCCAGAAGCTTATCTATGACCAAGCCAGCTGACTGTGAACCAGAAGATGCTATAGATGACAGACTGGTAAACAAAGCAACCTTCTCAATATTCTTGAGCTATACAATCTCACTCACCACCCAGGCTCTCACCTGCACATACAAACACTGGATGTACAATGCCAGGTAATGCTCCATATGCTAAAACAATATCTTGCACTTCCGAACAAGTAAAATGCTATTCTTAACACAGTCACTGCATGTGAAGTTCATCCAAAAAGCAAAAATTTGTTAAAACATATTATTTTTTTAAATTTTAATTTTAAGATTCTTTACTTTACCCAGTCAGATTTAATTTTGAGGAGGAAATGCTTAGTGTTTTGTCCAAAAGTATTTTTATTGCCTTACTTTTTAATTCTTTGCACCAATGGACATTGATCTCCATTTATTTCAGGTACTTGGTAGATTTTTTATTGAGTAAGATTTTTGGTTTCAATTTTAAATGATGCATTCAGGAGATTTTAATCTTTTGATCCACAAAAACATAATTGAAGACAAAGATGCTTCAACTTACTTTAATTTACATTTGTTAAAGCTGTAGATCTAGATCCCCACATCACTCCTCCCCATCTAATCTCTGGCATAGTTTTGGCCCATGGCAATGAGTTCTGCCCCAGAGGGTACCTAGAAGACCAAATATTATTCTTGATAGGTAGCATGGATGACAGGACCATTTTTTTTCTTCATTAGGAAAAATGGTGAGAGGGAGAATGAAGTGTATATAATGAAAACAGATGACTGGTAATCTAGTAATGTAGATGTAACCTATAGGAGAAATAAGGACATTTAACATTGGTGAATTTAGATAAAATGCCATTAAACTGATTTTGAACATGAAACAAGATAGTGACAGGTTTCACAGTGTGTGAGAATGATTTTGGGTTCTTTGGTTTGTTTTATGCTTGTTTTTTCTCAGTTTTTTCCTCCTTGTCAGACCTGTGAAGTCAAACTGAGGTTAGAAAATAGGTCTATTTTGTCTCCTTTTTCCTGGTCTCTCATCTGTCATAAGGATTTTTGAGCCACAGTCAAATATAATATCAACAAAAATTACACCTACAGGAAATGGAGTGAAATCCAATATCTTCTATAGCTGAATTAGTACTTTAGTGTTAGGTGTTGTAAAAGCCCACTTTAAACATAAAAGTAGTCATGATTTACCCAAAGAATAGCTGATATGTTAAATAACAAGCTCCATATTGACAGCCATTTTTGACTATAACACAATTTCAGCAGTCCATTCCAACACTTCTTCTGACATAAAATTCACCTAGCAGATTGAGTTTAATAAGGCAAGAACATTCATTTTATTCTGAAAATGTCACTTGCAGTACCACCTGCATTCATATTAAAGTGGTAACAGAATTCTACCTCTGATATATTTTCAATGTATTTCATAGTACATAAAATATCTCAGAAGCAGCAAAGATTCTGTCAGATTCTCAGACATCAGTGTAGGTCACCAAAAAATCAACATATTTATTAATACCCTTATGAAAAAGACAGTTTTTACCTTTGTACTTTCCTATCCAGCCAAAGTTCCTGGATAGTGCTCATACCTGAGACTAAAGCAGGTGAGCAGCTACTCTGGGTGACCCAGAAAGCATCATGAGCAAGACATGAGGTTACTAACTAACTTACAGAACTTTTTATGATGCCTTTCCTGGTTTTTATGTGACAGGGGATAGCACCTGACACAGACCATACTCCCTTATATAAATGATCCTAGAGTGACATCCTTAATATACTAATCCAGATTTAGAGTAAAAAAGAATGGAAGAAGTGCAGCACCATGTATAATTCGAGGGAGGATGCATGGTGGTTGTGGCAGTTGGATTGTTCAACAGAAAATTCCTGTACCTGAGCAACAGCCAGAAGCACAGGTTCTTCACTGTGCCCTACATTCAATGCAACCTATTTCTTCAGCTTGAATATGCATTGAGGGTTAGAAGAGTGCTGTTTAGAATTCATCATATACTGAGAAGTTTCCTATGCTCTCAGCTTTCTAAAACACTGCAGGTTGCAAAGAAAATAATTCAGGCTTATAAGTGAGTTTCTGCCTCATTTTATGCATACAGAGTGTTGTTAGAATGTTCACCTGAAAAACAGGTGCTTTTTAAAAGTGGCTTGCTGTCTGAGTATGGATACATAGCATTGAAGGGCTATGTTTTTGGAATATCAACCGCAAATTTGATAGAAGCTTATAATGGTTATCTTAACTGAAGATCTTTCAAGTCATGCTTCATAAATTTGTCCTTTTTTATCCCAAGTGAAAGAAAGATTTTTAAATCCAAACTTTGCATTTTGGATTTATTAGCACGACTTAAAAATGTAGTCAAAAATACATTTTACTTAATTATAGAGTTGGATTTTAACTAGAGATTAAATTGATATAAAAAAGGTCCAAATCAAATTCTTCTGTCGATTTCAGTACAAGGTTTTTTTAAAATCTAGAGAAAATATATTGTTCAGACTTTTAGAAGTGTCCATTTTTAAAACACAAACCAAAAAAAATCAACAGGAAGACTTTGCAAAAATCTATGATATCCACTTCCCCTTTATCAGACCAATTTCTGGGAATATTTTTCTTTATTTTTCTAACATTTTACAAGAACAAGTTAGCACTGCAAACACTGGCAAGTTCTGAATCAGAGTGTTTAAGAGCAATCTTTTAAAAACTATGTTTTAAAAGGATTCACATCATAACCAGTTTTGCTGCTCAGTAACCTAAGAAAGTAAAATAATCCAAAAAGGATTAAAAATTCAAATTCTGTTTCAAAATGACATGCTTTTCTATCCTAATTAAATAATCAAGTTAACAAAGTAGTAAGAAGCTGCTATCTTAATTACAGCTTTCATTTTATCTTAATTCAGGAATACAAGGATATCCTTGTATCTGATACCTTGACAAAGCTCTGACGAAACTGTTTCTCTAAGAAGATTATACGGTAACTCAAATAGCACATTAGGAATTCATATTTTCTAAATGCATGTAGACAAACTCCCACATATACGGAAAAGCTGCATAAAGCCATGTCCTACTTAAATCTCCCTCTACTTTAACATATTTGCATAGGACTATATAATTATGCAGTTGATAAATTTCAGTAATATCAAAATGAATTTATGAATATATATTTTCTTATTGTTGTAGTCAATGACTTAACTATTCCCAGATAAATCAGTTGTCCTTCTCTATCCCATCTGAATATCAGCATTTTAAGAGCATTTTTCCCTGACTTGTAGGACTATATCTGGTATAGAGTAACAGCTGGAACGTTAAAAGAAAGAGGCCTTTAAATGCTTCAGAATTTATTTGTTCTTATGATTTTCCATCTATCTTATTCTTTGATTTTCTTTCTCTACTAAGTTTTCTGAATTCCTGTGAGTAGAAGGTTAACATCTACATATTTCAAATATTAAGTCATAATGTCACAGAATCGTAGATTGGTTTAGGTAGGAAGGGACCTTCAAAAATAATCTAGCCCAAACTCCATACCATAGATAAGGAACATCTTTCAGTAGGTTACATTGCTTAAGGCCTTATCCAACATGATTTTGGACACTTCCAGGGATGAGGCACCCAAATCTTCTCTGGGCGACCTCTTTCAATGTCTCCCAACAGTCATTGCAAAAAAAACTTCTTCCTTCCATCCAATATAAATCTTTTTCCCATTTTAACCAATAACTCTTTTTCTGTAGATACAAGCCTCTGTAAAAATGCTCTCTCTGTATTACTTTTAACTTATATTCAAGTATTGAAAGGCTGCAGTAGGTCTCCCTTCTCTTTTCCTGGATGAACAACCCCAGGTCTCTGAGCCTATCCATAGGAGAGGTGTTCCAGCCCACTGATGATTTTTGTGTCCTGCCCCTGGATTTGCTCTAACACATTCATGTCCTTCCTGTGCTGAGGATCCCAGAGCTTGACAGAGTACTGCAATCAGGGTCTCATAAGACCAGCATAATGAAGGAGAATCACCTCGCTTGACCTGCTAGCTACACTTTTTTTTGATGAAGCCCAGCATATGATTCCTAGGCTGCAAGCACACGTTGCTGGATCACGTTCAGTTTTTCATCCACAAGGATGGTGGACACCAAGTCCTTCTCCTCTGAACTGGTCTCAATCCATTCCTCCTTCAGTCTGTACTGATGTTAGAGATTGACACGACCCAGGTGCAGGACCTTGCATTGGTCTTGTTGATATTCATGAGGTTCATAGAGTCCCACTCCTCAAGCCTATTAAGGTCCGTGTGGATGGTGTTTCTTCCCTCTAATATATCAACTGTACCATTCATCTAGGTGTTATCCAAAAACTTGATGAGAGTGGACTCAATCCCATTGGTCTGTGCCACAATGAAGATGCAAAGTAGCTTTTTTATCCATATGGACTCTTGAGGGACACCACTGGTTGCTGGTTGCCACTTGAGCATTGAGTCACTGAATACAACTCTCTGAATGTGACCATCCAGCCAGCTCCTTATCCATCTAACAGTATATCCATCAAACTCATAATCTCTCCAATTTAGCATCAAGAATGTTATGGGAGACCATGTGGAAGGCCTTAAAAATGTGACTGGGTAAATAACATCAATTGGTCTTTCCTTCTGTACTGATGGCAGTCAATCATCATATGAAGGCCATCAGATTAGCCTGGCAGCACAGTTCCAGATTTCCCTTTGGTGAAGCCATGTTACTATCTTTACTCACTTCTCTGGCTTTCATATGTTTCAAAGTGACTTCCATGAGCATCTGTATCAGAAGAGGAAGTTGTTATTTGTGAGATTCTAGAATTAGAGAAGTCTTGGAAGGGAAGGAGACAGATTAAGTAATGGCAATTTGTTCTTAAATTATATGGTGATTATAGACAACTCTGGCCATTTAACTAGTGTCTAGGAGGAACTCCAGGAGACATTATAAGCTGGAATCACAAGATACTGAAAAATCCCAATAACCTCAACAGTATTAATAAAAGAGTGTACAAAAGAGAAAGTTTTACCCACAAAATGATATTCACTACCAAACAAACTAAAGCACTTACTAAAGACAGTATCCAGTGTGGTTTCCCAGACAAAGGCAAAATGGACACTGGCCCTGTGCTATGGCCACATGGTATTCAGGAAAACTAAAACAATATATCAGGGAGGCTCTTGGGGCTTAACTTCCTGCTCCCCCAGCCTGAAAATGACAGAAAGCAGGGGTAAAACATTACCAGGAAAGCTAGTTCATCCAAATGAGGAGCTGTGTTGCTGAAATGGTGACTCTGTGTGGCTTGGGCCTCACTGTGGGGCTCTCTACCCGAGGATGGTGGCAGTGTGGCAACAGTAATAGTGGTCCAAATCCCACACTCTCTCCAAAGCAAGCCCAGCTTGGTTTCTGGCCTTGGCTTTTTAACCACAACTACCACTTGTGCCGGCGGTATTGAATAGATAGTGTAAAAGCTCCACCCCCTTGTCTCTGTACCCAGGGCAGCTAGCAAAGAATAATAAATTTAATTTACTCATGTAATAGTAGCCAGAGGGACAATTAAGACAGAATTCCATTCCAATATGCACGTATAGCATTCCTGAATATTGAGAGCTGACAGTGTATGGCCAGGTTTATGTCACAGAGAAAGGGTGGCTGCAATAGTGAGCCAAGAAAATTTCTTTACATTACTTTAGTTCCAACAGGAATAACGGAATGGTTACTAATTGATTTTTGTGAATACATCCACTGAAAGACAGCATGGATTTGTTAGGAACTCGAACTAATCTTTTGAATAAAGGAAAAAGAGTAAATCTAGAATTCATCTGACAAAGCCCAGATGATTCTAGGCTGCTTACCCAGTCAATAAAGAAAACTAAGAACTTGGAGGGTTAAGGGTCCAGTTCTGTATGTCGAACTTCACAAAAGAGAAAGATGGTGCTGATTTGTTGTTCAGAGTACAGCAGAGAGAATGATCATAGGTTTATAATATTTAGCCTATGAAAATAAAATTAAAGAATTATGTCTCTTTGGTTTACATGGGGGCACAGAAGGAAAAAAAAATTAGATGACTGCGTAAACATTTAAAAGCTACTGTCATAAGCAACGATAAAGAGAACAAAGATCAAGAGGTTTATTTTAAAGTCAGGGAGATTTATTTAATTGGAGAACCTCTTTCCAGTAAGGAGAGCAGTGGATTATTAAAGTGGATTGTCTGAGGAAAGGTTCTCATCATTTATAACAGGCTGCATAAACTTCTGTCATGTGACACACAGTGTAAGTCATCTCCAAAAGCAGAAGACCAAAGGAGGCAATCTACTGTCATGAGCCCTAGTAGTCCATGATTCTGTTTCTCTATTACCTAATGATGAAGCTAACTGTTCTGATAAAATGGTATATTAAATTAGATATACTCCAATCCATATTGAATTAGGCGTGTATATCTATAGAATGCTTTCAGTAGTGACACTGAGAGCTATTTATATTAAGCAAAATAAGCTATAGCCCGTGTCAAACTGAACTGAATCTCCACTATCCAGCACTAATCTGATTTAGAAGTCTATTGTCTGCATTTTTGTCTCCCCTATCTCTTTTGATTCAATGAATTAAACCTTCAGTATAAGAAAACATTCCTGATTACATTTCTATGAGAAGAATTTTGATTTAGACTGATCTCTACTTCCTTTTTTAAAAAATTTACATTAGAATGTTCCTAACCATTTCTGTCTACAAGTTAATATAATCAGCTTCTAGTGCTTGAGTTTTGTAAGAATATTTTTGTTGTGCACTTCTCTGAAGGAAAAAATTGTATAGAAGAGGTAAAAAATATCCTGCTTATACCAAATGTCTATAAAATACTATTCATCTTTAAAGATCTCTGAATTATTTATTAATGTGGCTCTATTCTTGAAATTATTAATGCATTTCTTAAGCCATATACTTTGTGTTCAATAACGCTAATCACACCAGTAATGTTAAAACCGTGTAAAATTTCATAGAACTGAGATCTACCTGAACAGTTTTATATCTAGAGATAAAACACTGAAAGTTCCTTAATAGTCTTTACTTACATGCCACTATTTCAGTGGAGAGCTTGGATTTCTTACCACTGTGCCTCCCAAACATCTTTAAGTCCATTTGGACAACAAAAGGCAGACTCACTTATAGACCACAAACAGACATCTGACCTTTTTTCCCACTCCCCCAGCATTTTCTTCCCTTATACGAAATCTTCCACATAATTTGACAGATGGAGTGCCAGTATTTAAGATCATAATATGATTAAGACATTGTAAAGGTTAAAAAGGCAAATACTCATTCTTGAAAATGGTCAAAGGAAAAAATATAATTAAATAGTCATCATGAGGTAAGACATTTCCATGATCAAGGGCAGTGTTAGACTTCTGACCTGAATTGCCTGTAAAGAATATGATTTTCATATAGCTTTCATATCTGTTAGTTAAAAAGAAAAAAAAGCATCAAGGTTTTTAAATCAGAAAAATCTGATTTTGAATATTTGATAATAACAACAATTAATTTTAATTTGTGAAAATAAACAAAATTTAACAGTGTTTTTGATCAAAACTTGTTAAAATTTTATAAGCAAATGCTAGAATTTGCAGTCATCAAAAGACTATAAATTAAATGATAGTGGCTATATTATATTATTTTAAAAACTGCTTAATTTGTCTACTCTGATTCTTTCACATATATTCTACTACTTCCAAATTAGGGTGATTAGCTCCTCTTTCTCTGAGGATGTCTTTAGTATATATTCAAAGTTTCCCTTTACAAAACGTATTTACTTGGAAAGTGATAAGAACCTATTATTTTCATCCAAACCAAACGCTTCTACTTCAGTTGCACTACTAGGAGTAGAATAAACACCTTACACCTACCACTGACTTCTTGATATTGGATTGACAAAGTGTAGAACCATAAGGGCTTGTAAAATTATAGGTTGCCTGGACACCTTCTCAGCAACAACCTACAAAAAGTTCTCTGACTTTTCTTTAAGGCAAAATATATTATTAAACTTTCAGAAAATAAATAGCATTACTTTCATTTTTCTCTGGGAAAAAAAAAAAAGCCATTAATAAGACATTCCTGAAAAGAAAAGATCTTCAGAATTGTAAAGTCTTTAGATTTTAACTAATATGAATTTCCCTTGAAAGGAAAAAAACTGTTTTAAAAAAAGGTGTTGTACTTTTCTTCCTAAGAAGGACAGCTATTCCTTCCTTATCTTATTGTTAGATTCTATGAATGCCTCAACTTTTCCACTGAAGATTTTTTTTTATATTTATACCTTTTTTCTTGTGTATTTCATGATCTTTTATTTTATTTTATATCTAGGAGGTACATCTTTAGGTCTGCCATGACCCTAAAGGCCATCTAGTCTTTAGGAGCCAGAGGTGGCACTGTCTCATCTCTCACTGGTGAATATTCTAACTGTTGCTGAATTTTGTTTCTTCTGTTCCAGAAGAAAAGTAGCATATCCTTACCAAGCATCCTTGAAATAATGGAAGTTTTGTTTTTCTATAGATACTAAATACATCATTTTGGAAATTACCTAGCTGCATAATAAAAGTGCTTAATTTTAATGGCTACCTATCTGTCAGTATCATAAAGTCTGTGGTAAAACACACAGAGCCCATGACAGGTCTAAACTACCAGTAATTGCTACAAATGAATATGCTCTATTTTAGGGGTTAGGAATTTTATTAAATAGGGCTTAGATAAGCCTCAGCAAATTATTTATTGGGCAATAATCCTTAAAACAAATTTACTTTTGCTGCTGGTTGACCAGTTATAGCTGTTTAACAAACCATTCATAATAAAATAAGTACAACCATAAATGCTGTATAAACATCAACCAAGCCATTTTAAATTAACATAATCATCTGTTTAGAGTAGTTAGTTTGATTCGGTGATTATAGCAGTCCTTTATAAGAAAAGGAAGGCAGCCAGCATTACTTCGTTTGGTTTTATTTTGTATATGTACTTGTAGGTTTGTGGGGAAAATACTGAGATAATAATAAGGTCATGCAATGAACTTTCAAGTAAGAGATTTTAATGGATGCATATTTTTACCCAAAATACATATATGTTAAATCTGTTATTGATTACTCTTATAAAAAATATCTTGAAAGGGAGACCTTTTCTTGGCTTCTAAGAGTTAGCTTTTCTCAACTTTCACATCATCACTGCAGACAGCAACTTCATTTACCTGATACAAAGCAGAGTACTACTATACTAACTATTTTCAGTTCCAGTCAATTGGAAGACCCACTGAATATGAAATAATGTTCCTTAACACTTTTTGAAATCCTGAATTTTAACAATTTTGATGGATATTTTGCACAGATAAACTTGTTTCAAGTTTAAATTTTCTTTTGGAATGTTATGCTAGAATAATTACTTTGTGGATCTGTTGCTGATAACAGCTTTCCTTAATTTGTCCTTGAATTTTGGAAAAGGGATTTGGATTCTTTTCAGTAGATTTTTCCCTTCAGAAATGTTTTGTCTCTTAGTGTCTATCACCATAAAATTCTCTAAAACTTAGTACTTGCTCACATAATTATCTTTTGTGTTAAGAAAAATAAAGCAACTGACTTTCAAAAGAGAGCAAGGTAGAAGGAATGAACATCTATGAGAAAGGTTGATCTTGGCTAAAACCTGGAATAAACTTCAGGGTTTAACTTCCTCATTGTTTCATAGTTCTTTGATTTTTTTTTTTTCAGTCATCACTGTGAGAAGACTAATTGGGGAAAATAGGAAGCTAGCATTCAACAATTTTTACAAACATGACAACTAAGAAATTGCAAAAGTGCATTTGATTTTAAAAACAAGCAAGCAAACAACATAAGCCTCCAAAACAAAACCAACAAATACATAGACTTCTAATCCAACAAATTCTGAATTAAGCTGAAGTTACATGATTTTTCCTGAAAGATTGGCTTATGCTTTTTCAGGACGAAGTGCTCTGAAATACAACAAAACTTCTAGGAACCACACCAACTACATTAGATAGGCTCATTCAGTCTTCTACAGTATACTGGAGATTTTAATTTTATATTTGTAAGATGCCAAAAATATGTAAGCATATGTTTCCTCTGCTTCTTTAGTTTTCCTTGACTTTCCACTACATATTTAATAAAGTTATTGGTCTATAGATACTGAATAAATTTAGTGCATAAAATTGTAATACAGAAAGGAGACAAAAAGACAGTTTAAAGACATATCTTTCAAACTGAATAAAAACAAACAGTAATAAACTCTTCATACATTTAGGTAAAAAGCAGAATAAGCATGGCAGTATGAAATGAGGAAGACAATCTAGGTACAATTTCAAAATAAAATTGAACAGTGTTGTCACTGGATATAAACAGTGTGGCTGTGGTGAAGGGGGCAGGGGGAAGATTGATGATTACAGGTGAAGTAGGAGGAAAAGAATGCCTATGCTCAAAACATATTAATGGACAGTATCCTGTCAAGATTTTGAAAGAGATTGTATTTGAATATGCAGGTTTCTGAGCTTGATAATATGAGTGACTTAGGAATATTTTCTTGCAGAAGCAATTATTAATGTAAATGCACATAGGCAAATATTTTACCTATCCAAGTGTTTTAAGAATGGCAAATTATATTGCTGCAACACAGCATATTTCTTTAAATTGACTCATTTTTAAGATTAAATTAATACAGAGGCATTAATCATGAGCCTAGAGTTGAGGATAATTGATTTGGAGGTGCACAAAATTTACTAGCTCATCTTGAAAAGGGTAGCTAATTAACAAGTAGGAACCTTTTATTCATGCATTTATTGTTTAGAGGAGAAGATTCAAACAGGTTTTGTGACTTTGTGTTGTAAAGATGTTCCTCAAGGATCACTTAAGTGTTGATCATGTTTAATTCTTTTGCCTAACAAAATAGCTGGGAGCATGTTGGTGGAATTTGCTAATGGCACACAATTGCAAGGGATCAAAAGGTAATATAATGTGGATAACTGTGAGGAAAGAAGAAATCTGTTTTGCAAGAGTAAACATTTGGCTTCTGTAGCTTAATAAATGGAGGCTGAAAGGGAATGCCTGATTTTCTGTGACGATAGTGAATTTGTTCACTAGGGATCCCTTATTGTGTCGTTTATATTTTCCTTTTCTAGCTTATATTTCTCAGCAAGGTGATTATATATTGTGAACAGGAGTTTTCTTCCCTGTCCCCATATCATATAGCAATTTTGCTATGCATATATATATGTGCATAAAAAACCCAAATAAAATGTATATGCCATGGTTTCTATCTAAATGCATGTAACAAGAGTTAAGGTAGAGGGTTATGGACTTGTATGACACTGTTATCTCTAATTGCTTGTCTTGGTTCTCTGCCATGGTTTAACCGTCTTATTGGTTTAATATCCCAAGGCAGAATATTCCTCTGTGCAGCTTGATACCAAATTTGTGTTTGGATAATGTTTTAATTGAAATTGCTGCTGAAGTATATGAGCTCTGTATTTTGTAATATAAAAAAATACAACAATGTGACTGTTTTGAATACTTTGTATAAGAAAAGAAGGTGTGTACTCTGAGTTAATTTCCACAAGGTATACAGAGTATGAAACATACTAATATGACCTTTTTGGTCAGCTTGAAAAAGCTATTGTTACTTTGAAAGTGCAATAACCTCAAGTACATCTCTAAATCTTTAAAAGGTCTCTTCAGGAATATAGGCATCAAGAAATTGCATTTATATTGCATGTTTAAAGCTGTGTGCTACAGAGGCAATTGCAAACAGGTTGTTTTGCTTCTAGCTTGTAAGAGTAATTTTAGTTCCTTTTATGTATTGAAGCAACTGAAGATAATAACAAAAAAAAAAAAATAAAGTAGTGGCTAACACTCACAGATTTGCACTACCAGCAAGACCTGATCAGAAGAGAAATTGTGATAGCTGTGAAGTCTCTCTTTGCAAAAAAAAAAAAAAAAAAAAAAAAAGTGGAGATTTAGGCAAACTAGGTGATGAAGATATGGAGCAGAATTGGCTAGGTACAGAATAATCTATAGAAGGAAACTCAACAGCATGAATGATGAAAGTGCCCATGTTTGATAATTGTTTATCTAGGGAAACAAGGTACATGAGTATGGCTTTTTTGCAGGAGGCAGTTTATCAGTTTCCCCTATTAGATCAACCCTGCTGGATGCCAAGTATTGCTGATCACTGTCATCAAAGGAGCAGTCCTGTGCAGAGGGTAAGTTAAAGTGGGCAATGACCGTGGATGTCTCCTCTGCACACTCTGCCATGCTAGCAGTGACATTAAACTGTTATGATAGCAATTGTGAGATTTCAACTGTAAACTGCCATTAGCCTGAGATTGGTTTCCTTATCCTTCTATGTATCCACCCTATAGAGGAATAGCATCCTTAGGAGCCCTAGTAAGTACCTCTGTGAAAAAAACAATATAACAAAGCTGTCAATCTGTAGCTGACCTGCATGTCTGCTCATGAGCCTGATCCAGAATCTGTGTGTTTGATAGAGACCACCAGCTTCTCCTGCATCCATGTGATTAAGGAATCCGAAGTTCTTCTGTTTTCAGTCTTTGATACAACTGTTTGACTTTCTCAAATATTGTCTTTCTCTGTTTCATGTACTATTTCAGAGAGAAAGGATAGTATTTAAAATGTTATATTTTAGAATAGATTTGTTGGCAAGCAGGCAGATTTAAAGCCTCCTGGATATGCTTGGGAGCACAGCTGGAGTATTGTGTCCATGTTCTTTCTTTGGGACCCTCTAAAACTAGGATTTCTGACGTAATATAAGACATTCATTTGAAGAAAATTGTCTTTTTGTTTGGCTCATCTAGAATAAAATATATAACATTAATAAAGTTCTATAGAAATTGTGTTCCTGGGCCTGTGAATCTGGTTACTGACAGCAAAAATTAGGGCAGAAAAGTTTTGGCTTTTTTAAAGAACAGTTTTCATCTGAGACTTAGACAAATCATCTGATTTTTATTAAAGATATTCTAGTAGTTTATTTACTCTTTGATAATTTTATATGATTTAGTACAGCTTATAGGATAAAAAAACTCTATGCATGTGATATTACAGTGGCAAACTCTTTGAGCAAAACTTGATAACTAACCAAATCCTTTATAATAATTAATAAACCTCATCCCAAAATAGTTATAGAGAAAGAATTATTAATTGTCTGCTTATCTCACCTTTCCGTGAAAAAGAAGAAAAAAATTGTGGGTCACTGCAGAAGGCTGAATGCATGTGGCATTATTATCATGTACTCACATAACAGCTTCACATAACTTATACTAGCTCCACATAACAGAAACATAAAAAGCTGCAGAATTTTCTTCTTTTGGGGAGAGGACGAGGAGGAAACTGAAGCTGGAGAGCAAATACCTGCAAAAACCACAAAGACTAGGAATGAGGTTTCAGAATAGGAATGAACTTTCAGAAGATGACTTGTATGCAGATTTCCCTTTGGTAGGATTTAGAGATGAGCACTGAATAGGAAGGCAAAATCAATCTGATTCCCAAAGAAAGCCCTACATAAAAATTAATATTTGTTCCAAAAAGAAAAGGGAGAGATAGCAGGGGAGGGGTGAGGAAGGAAGCACTGTGCTATTCCTATCAATATCTCAAAAATAGGCTTTTATTCTTGATTGTACCTCATTGGTGTGAATAAAGACAGCAAAAATCATCAAGGGAAAGGTTTTAAGAAACAATCTACATCATTCAGCCTTCCTGTGACTAGGAACATGGGCAGAATGTTAAGAAGAAAAATGCTGTCATTAATAAGCTACAAGGAAGTACATGCATACAGAGCACTTCTACATTCACTGTCCAAAGAGGTGAGTGTAAAGGCTTAAGTTGCAATAACAACGTCCAAAGGATTTGTCCATAAATGGAAGCATGGTACTGAATGGATGAGGAAGGAGAAGGGCATGGGAGGAGTGGTGGGGGTGATAGTGTCAGTTTTCAGAGCTGCTGCAGATAAATCAGCACTTTGAAAAGACACCTGCTAATAACAGAGTGAATTGCCCACTTGGATCCGTGGTGTCCCTAAGCTAATTGTTATGAAAAATCATATGCATTTTGAACCTGGAAGAACGCATATGATGAAATAGCATAAATCACACCACAGTAAGCCACCAAAATCTGCTGCGAGTACACTTGGAGCTTATTAACTTGAACACGAGTTTCATTTGGTTCCTGTGTCTGACACTAGACATTAAGGACAAATAGTCTTAAGAAGGAAAAACAAAAGAGCTTTTGGGCATAATTTGTTTGGAAGTACTAGGTTTGGCAGCCTTAGGACCAGGAGATTTTTTGTAGCCACATAAACACCTCAGCAAAGCCTACAGCAGCATGCCTTAAAGGAAGAAAATGGAGTTGCCTTCTTTTTCTTCCTGATTATTAATATACCAAGGCAAATAATCACATTTTTAATGACATCTGGAGAAATATTTTGAAGATGTTTTTGAGATGAGTTCTCAGAAATCTGTTCTTTTTTACTTTCTGAAGTAGTAAAACTATTGTTAAGCAACCTGGGCACTTTTGACTTTGAAATAATTATGCAACCTTAAATGTGTTCCCTCCATATTAGAAAAGGGATAGCCTTTTCCCTAGGGGAAACTCTTTTCATTTGCATGCAATTACTCTTATACTTGTTTATGTTGCATATTTTAAATGTTCACTGTGAAATCTGTATCAGCAAGAAATCATTCTGGATTCACTGAACAGACACTAGTAAACCCACACTGATTGGAATATTGCCATATCTGTCCAAAAATATTACAATTGGCAAGATATATATATATATATAACTTAAGACTTTTTAAAGTAATAACTTGCTATTGTATTTCTAGCAGAGAGATCAGCCCTATTGTTAAAGGGAAATCTAGTGTATTTCTTAGGTTTCTTCAATAGAGGCATTGATCTAGATTTAAGAGTTTGTAAGCACTATTGTTTGCCCTGTTGGGCTATGTCACAGTTTCCTCTGCACTCTTTTTCTTCAGTTCTCATAAGAGAAAATTCTTCTAAGAAAAGCTGCCTTGGTATGGCTCTCTGCTGATATTGATACTTTTAATAGCCTAAAAGGTGCTTTGCCTGCCTTATCACAGTTAATGACAGCTCAGGAACTTGTTTTGCTTTTTGCTGCTTTCAACCAAAGTCTAATACTTTCTCCAGACTGCCTCTTCTGTTTCCTTATATTTCTTATGAGAATGTGATTTAATTAATGAGTTTATTTAAATATTTAAATATCTACCAAAACATTTAAATATTTACTATCTATATTCAGGACAAGTCTAGTACTTTTGTATTTGTACTACTGAGTGCACAGAGAGGCAAAAGAAGCACTTGTTGCGGAAAGAAAAAAGTTTGGCTATTGAAGATCTGTTTCATACTTCTTTCACGAGCCCTGCTCAAATGAAGAGAAATAGATCCAAAAAGCCATTCATAATCATTCTATGGGCTTTACTGCATCCTAGCCAAGATGGCAAGGAAAGATATGCAGTGTAAGTTACTCAGGGTTTTTTCGATGTATTTGTTGAGCATTCCTTTATAAGAGAAATGAAAAGAAATACTGTGGTAGGGGCTTAGTGTTATTTTATGCATTTGTTGGTGAATAAAACTCTCATGAAAAATATTTTATTTCTCTTCCTAATGGAGAAAAAAATCAGATTTTGTGGCTGCTAAAAAGGAAGTTTAGATAGATATTTTGTTCAGAAAGGAGGCAGAAAGTGTATGCATAAAACAATGTTTTGTATGGATGTATATTTAAGCTTAAATTTTTCAGCTTAAGGAAGAATAGGAAGGAAAAACAGCGTGATCAGTTATATTCATGTCATTCATTTAACACATTTAGGGGATAATCTTTACTTGAGATCAAGGAATATGTAGCATATAGTAAAAATACATTGATTTCTTCTAGTCCTACTATACTGATACCCAATATGCCTGCTTAAATGACCTCTAACATATGTACCAATTGTACCTATTACATATGTTGTACAGAAATTCAATCATGAAATTTTTGTGATCAGTGTTTAGCACACCTTATGATGAAATAAAGTGTGCTTTAATGCATATTAATCTTATACTTCACATAATGAGATTCAAACATAAAAAGATATTAATATGGTAGGAAGACTTCAATGAGATTTATCTGTCAGTTAAGAGTTTTCTGAATTTTATTTATCATGGAATGGACTGGCTCCACAAACAGTATAGAATATCCTGCCTAGATACCATTGGGTTGTTTCTGGATTTTCTTTTCTACTAACAGTCCACGAATAGAAAACATGACTCTGTAGTAAAACAAAGTACTTCAAGAATGTCGGAACATCCACTGCCACTACAGACTCTTAATTTTAGGGTCTATTAGTGGGTTGTAGGGAAGCTTTGGACTTAAGCAGTATTTTAGTAACAAAAATTTACTTCTCCTGGTCTTTTTTATCATCTCAGGACTTTGACATGAACTAGCAGAGGCTCTTTAAAGTCTCACATTTTATCTCTTTAGATGAGGAACGTTATGGTCTCAGTTGGGAGTCTGAGGCAGTTCATTTTACTAACTATAGGCTATGTAGAAAGACAAAGTGCTGCAAACTTAGAAGGCATTAGGAAAGAAAAAAGAATGCTTACCAGATACAGTTTCTGCAATTTATATTTGGAAAATATCTTCTTGGACATAACTGAAATTTGTAGTATAATTTGTTGCTTGGCTGCTGACAAGAGCAGAGAAGTGATATTAAAAAGAAGGTAAGATCAAAAGTTTGTTTCCCTCATTTTTATTTCAAAGATTCATTATACAGTCCTTGATAAGGTGCAACATAAAGGGCTATCTTCTTTCCTAATGCTGCCCATAGAAAATAAAAATAGTTTGTGATATTTGTCATTATCCTTTTCAAACAAAAAACAAATTAAACTATTGAGCATGCAAAAATAACATCTGAAAACTAAATATAATTTTATCATAGATTGTTTGAAAGGAGGAAGAATGAGTGGTGAATGGCTTCATCCAGAAAGCCCATCACTTAACTAAAACACAAAAGAAACCCCTGCTTCCCAAAACAACCAAACACAAATGGACACATCTTTTATTTTGCTATGCCTGAAATTGCTGTTCAGAAGGCACTGTGGTGACTTCTGCTCTTAGCCGTGATCATGGCATCAAAATGTGTCATTGTGAGAAATTGGAAAAGCACACAAATTCCATCAATGGCTGAGTGGACACACACAATACAGAATGTGCTTGTTACAGAAAAAAAAGTTTGACACATTATTTGTAAGATAAATGTAACCACAAGGCTGCCACCTGGTACCCTGCTTTTTCGTTTTATCTTTTTTTTGTTGTTGTTGTTGTTGTCTCTTCAGATGCTGTATAGCTCCCAGTCATCTAAATCTGAACAGCTCTAAACACTGAAAGGGCTATACGTATCTATAAATATATATATAAATATATATAAAAGAAATATATAAATATATATATAAGAAATATGTAAATATACATATATATACACATACATAACCTAACACACATGAAGAATCAAGCTCTAAGTGTGCTGCTAAGGAAATGGCTTTTGTGCTGCACTAGGGCTGTCTAGCACTCTTGTTTATTTATTATTGGAGAGTCTGCTGTAACAACAGCTTCATTTACAAAGAATAATGTATCAGGGACAGATAGTGGTGGTACTGAAAGTAGTTGCTAGATATTTCATTTACATCATTCAGACACAGTATAAATTGTTGTGAATTCCAGGAAAATGGTTTAGAACCACCTGAGAGTTTTGAAATGGCATTTTTAAAGTATGCATTATAATATTTGTCTAATATTTGTCTTTTATTTGTGCACATTTTTAGGTGTTGCCCGATATCTTGTTCCTCTCATCATTCATGTATTGAACATTCATTCCAAAATGATAAATATGTTGCAATACTGGCCTTTTATGATAATTGCCTAAGTCAGATGTCAATTTTTTTAAACTGGATTGTAAAATATGCCTTTCTGAAGATTGAGAGTGTAACAAAATTCTTGAAGCTATAAGATCCCTATCAGAAATTGTTTTCATTGCATCTCTACATTTTATGGTCTGACACTGTTTTGTTCTGTAACCTTGACAGAAGCATCTTTTTCACTAGTAGTGCATCTGAGGTGTATCACTACATTAAAAACATGTACCTCGCAGAAAAGTGCTACGTGAAGGCACTTGTCACTCACTCACTGGTGAAAGTTTTTCTGTAGTTTAAAGCAGTGCTTAAGTAGCATTGTTGGAACCCTCTAGTCACATAAAATAAAGGAGAAGGAAATATTGAGGTCTACTTTCTCTGCTGCCGTTGTTCTAGTTACTAGTAAAAACAAAGGGATTAGCATGCTCAAAGTGTTCAAAACATTTTTTCAGATTATAAAAATACATGAAAATATGTTTTCCAGTGTATGGGAAGTCCTTAAAGAAAACACTAGTGTATGGTTAGCATGAAAATCTTTATCTGCCTTACTGTACAGAACTGTATACAATGGAAATTGTAGAGGAGAATAACACAGTACATATATTAGACAGATTTGGGCTTTCAGTCATAAATGCAGGACATCACAAGCATGACTCATGTATGGATAGCATGGAAAATTGATTAACACACCATTGTTACTACAGTCACTGTGCTCAGCTTCTAGATGGAAGATGAATTGGACAGAGTTTGATATTATTTGATATGTTTAGCAGAATGAGATAAATAGAAATACCATGGGAAGCACTATCTACTGAGTGTATTGCATCATATCCTTTGCATTTTGATTCTGGATATCCTGCCTGTAATAACTTCAAATATCATCTTCATGGTCCTATTCAACTTATTCCTGCTTTCTATTTTTCTACACACTTGGGAGGGTTGTGAAATTCCCTTGGTGGACAAGATACAGTTAAACTTGTTAGGTTTCTGATAGGGCAGAAGGATGACCTTGGAGGGGCTTCTCCAAGGAATTTTCCTATCTTGTTAACAGTGATCTTGCAGAAACATTATTCTATCTAAAGAGAAGGAAAGATTCTGACTGACTTGGCTGATATTTTATTTCCAAATTGATTCATTCAAGAGAATATGATTACTAAAGATTCAGAGTCAAATACCACTCATTGTTGATTACAACTTGGGAATTTGGCCTATGTCCTTAATATTTCTCTCTTTTGATGGGAGGGATGGAAAGGCCATAAAAATGGCAAACCTGATCACACCAAGAGTGATATTTCTCATGGGAAATACTTTCCTCAGATAATAATATCTAAATGGTGAAACTAAGAATTTCACTTTTTCCCGAGTTAAGTGATGGGCATTTGACCTGGATATGATGACGCTTGTCATACTTTGATGTATAATGTGACTTACTATTCCTTAAATAGATAAATCTACCAGGAAAAAACAAAACAAAACAAAACAAAAAAAAAAACCAACAAAAAAAACCTGCAGAAACGATCTGCTGCTCTGTTGTTTGGGAGGTTCTTTTAATTTTTTTATTTTTGAATAATCATGCACTATTTTTTTTCTGTAGTCAGATGTATGAGACAGCTTCCACAGAAAGGCAGTGGAAGCTGAAACACACTGTGGGAGAAGGGAGTGCCAGCCATCACTCTTATCACTCAGTTGCTCTGTGACCTGAGGAAGCCCCGTTCTGTACCTTTAATCTGCTGAATGAAAACCCTTTAACAGTGGATGACAGCTGTTGTGTGCTTCATGCTTGCACTTAAACAGCGAGAAATGCCACACTGCCACTGCAGCTGTATGATCTGGTTATGGGTTTTTTAAACAAAACACAACGAAGCAAAAAAACCAAAAACTGTTCAAAAAGCCTCTGAATGAACTGGCAAGAACTGATTATATTATAAAACAGAAGTTTTCATGGAAACCAAATTTAACTGTACTGAGAACTTCCATCAGAAGATTAAGCGATCCCTGAAAAGATAAAACTGGAATTAATCTGGGGTGAGCTAGTTAGATGGTTAGGCAGTAGCTTATTACAATGGTCAAATGACTAGAGATCAACATGTTGTGATGTCACCCTGGGAAATAGAGCAGAATATGCAGCTTTGGAAGTAACAGCTTATTCCTAAATTTTTTAATTTGCCTTTAAATAACTGGTTTTGAAATGGCATAATAGTTTCAGGATAGATGTAACTTTTCATTGCCCCCATGTTTCATGCACATAAATATAACCCTGTATTTCAGCTCAAATGGAAGTTCATTTTTCAGTAATACTGATTTATTGAAAACACAAGTTTCTGGAGACATTTACATTGAAACTCAGAAAAATTTGGGATATTCCCATTAGTAAGCAAACAGACTTGAGTATTGAAGTTTCTGGACCTTTTGCAGGCATTACCTTTTTTTGCAGGTGTGTCAAATATCTATCTAACAAATCTTAGTAGATCTAAACAGGAAAGCACAGGCACTTGGGATAGAATAGGTCACCATCATCCTTTTAAGTGTGCAACTGCCATTCTCAACCTTTTAATCTATGATTAGTCATCTAATTGTGCATCCAAATTTAGTTGGTGCACT
The DNA here is from genome assembly GCA_025584955.1 of Alethe diademata. Lineage (NCBI taxonomy): Eukaryota > Metazoa > Chordata > Aves > Passeriformes > Muscicapidae > Alethe > Alethe diademata. Next base: position 90,922,007 of record JANRMJ010000054.1, on the reverse strand, counting down.
TTGCATGCATAATTAATTGATTTCCTGAAGATCTCTCCTAATTTTTAATTACTGCTGAAGCTAGCGTTAAATATGGAATGAGCCAGTCTGCGCACCAATTTCCTTAGGAACTGGATGCAGACAGCTTGTGACAGGCATGAGTATTCGTGGAATACAGAAACTGGCTGCTGTCTAGGCTGGGATATGTGAACTTGACCACAGGCTCAGGTTAATTCACTTACTGTCTGACTGAAGAAAAGTCATTCAGTCTTAATTGGTAACAGAGGCATTGCTGAAATACTGGCATTAAAGAAAACTTATTACATTTAAAGGAACTCTTCTGAGCTCTTGCCATTAACACCTGTAATTATATGAAAATGCAAAAGCATATTACCGAGTGATAGAAACCTTTATCCAACCTGATTTTGGTGCTGAAAGCAGAAACTGTATGACAGTCTATCTGCCTTACTGTGGTGTATATTTCCATATCTTGTTACTCAGATTAAAATCTCTGCATGCAACATTATCGCATGAGCAATACTAATGAGACAAACAGGAGCTTTGCCCAAATAAAGACTTAGGGATTTGACCTACATCTTTTCTCTAATCCATGCTTCTTTGTGAATATGAAGACTTTTTCCTTTAGGTGTATGTTCTAAACCTCCACAGTTCAGTTACCATACACTGAAAACAGTACTAACACTAAACTAATACTCTTGGTGAAAGAGCATTTCATTTTGCTAACAAAAAGGTCACAAATTTGTTGAATATGCTCCTATTAGCAACACCATGTTTCATTCCCCTTTCTTCATCATCTAACAAAAAAATGGCTTTAGTAATAGCTTTGCTGCTGTGTTCTGGTTTTCATCTTAAGTCCCTGTTTCATTTCTACAGAACAAATCTTTCCAAACCAAAAATGGAGGTCCCAGATTTATTTTCCTTTGGTTCTTTCTTGCCTTGTTAAGCTATTACCTTGAATACACTCCACTAGCCTTTTCCAAAGCAAAAGGGTCACATTGGTCAAACAGGAAAACACAGCAGATATATTTTACTCTTATTTACTTGTATATTTACTATTTCTGTAACATCCAAAAGCACTTTAAGAAGCTGAACTGCATTAAATCTCCTGCATTGTAAAGGATGCATGTTCAAATTCCAAGGAAGAAAAGTATGGAAAAGGCACAACTAGTCCTATCATCTACAGGAGAGCTGTAGGTAAGGTTTAATACACGTGATTACCAAGTGATTTACGTATATTCTATATTCCCAAGACTGTACTGGGACTTTTCTGTTAGGCAGTTTCCCACTGTAATAAAAGATCAATTTTATTTTATTGCCACTGTGGTGACAGATGTTATCAGTAGGGTCATAAAGGGGCTAGAAAAATTTGTGTGCAACAGATCAATAGATAGACATGGAAAGGACTAGCCTGCAGTGACCTATCTAGATGGTTAAATACAACAGATAGAAATTTTAAGTAAGTACAAAGCCAGTGAAACACAGCAAGTGATCAAGATCATTTGTTTAAATGGGGTTTCCTCTGGCTACTGTCAGACACATATATTTGGCCACAGAGACTGTTGGGATGACCCAGTAATGCATTTCCTGATTTTATGTAGAGCTTGTTTCTGTTAATATGCCCAACATCAATTCTTCTCTCTTAAGCAAGAAAATCTGATCAATATATTACATAAGGTATTAAAGGAATTTTCTTTAATTTTCCTTTCATGAATGCATTACCTGTGTTTGTCACTTAAACTTATCAAATATTCATACAATGATTTTTTTTTTAAAGAAACTCTGAAAATTGCTCAAACAAAAAGTTCAGTAAAGACTACAGGTTTTGTTTTGTAGTAGTTTTTAAGTTTTATACTACATCAGGTCTTTAACTGAAAGAAAGCTTTAAATTGAAAAATGATTGTATTTTTAGATGAATGCACCATCTTGATGAAAAATTATTTTCTGTTCATAGAGATGTAGCCAGTAAATATTTCCTTCTACTCACCTCTTGTGCTGATATACACTCCTTTCACTCAGCACCTCATTTTACACTCTTCTGTCTTTAAAGAAAGTTATATCTGTTCACATTTAATTATATTCTTGTAATAGAAGCCAAATTTTAAAAGAAATTAAAAGTTTCTTTGAGGCACTTTTGACTTCTTCAAACAATAACATTTCCTTTGTCCTCCCATGGAGCTTCAAAACTGCACCAAAAAACATTAATATAGTCTTCAGTAATTCAACTCTTACTAAGGTTCACATTATTACACCTTCATTTTTGATCTGTGTTTTGCTGATTATTTACTGTATTCAGTGACTGTATTTAATCATTCATTTATAACTTAGGAGAAAACATTTGTGGAGTATTATGTGTCCTCATAATTCTGTTGATGAAATACATATCACATTAAAAAAAAAAAAAAAGCAGTATCTTGTACCGACAGTCATCAGTCTTACATTACAGCCAAGAATATTTACTATGTTACTAAGACTTGCAGTGCAATTCTAACTGACATAACAGTAAGACTGTTAATATATCTAGAGGATATAATAGTAGTAACTCCATCCGCAAAGTGTGAAAGTGTTTCCACATGTGTAATAGATACAGCTATACTGATTTCATCATTGGGTTTGGATATTTGACTTCAACAGTGTAAGAATGGGGACTTGTCCAGATGTTTTATGCAACAGTGGGGTTTTGTGCTACAGACAATAAAGTTTATCTTACTTTCTTGTCTAACTTGCTGTCTTAAATTCCAGCCAAATTCTAGGGTCATTTCTCACATGAAATACTTTCTACACTCAGTAGCATCTGGAATTTAAGTTGATGGGTTTATTTAGGTTTCAACTTATTACAATTATGAGATTTGGGATATCTCTATGAGGACCAAAAAGAGAAACTGCACCATATTTGTGTATAGCTATCTTTGCTCCAATCTTCCTGTGCTTAGCTCTTGTTCTGTGTTTGCAGAGAATCCTTCTGGACTGAGACCATGTCTGACCGATGCTTCACCATGCAGTGTAAAAGCATGGAAATGTGATCTCTTTTAAGAGGCTTTTAGAGATTTAGTAATATCTTTAGTTAAAGTTTCCTTTTATAATGTCTTCTAATTTCTGTTTCTAGCATATAAATTCATTAGTGTAGCATCATGAAATTGTTACTGAAGGAAAGTTTCAGAAACTAATTGCAAGATTTTCATAAGAGCTGCTGCTGGTTACACAACTCTGACTGCTAAATCAGGAGATTATATGGCCTGCTAATAATGCATCTCCAACCAGCTCTTTCCACATAGATTGGACCACCAGTCACACACTCTTCTTGTGACAGGGTAAGGCACGAGGAGAAATTCAGTTTGGTACATTCCATGTCTTACAGGGCTCTACAATGTATTTCAAAGGTTTCTGAAGTCATACTCAAGAAATCCTTCTAAAAGCTTCTGAAACCAGTTTACTTCTCCCTCTCACTTAAATATATCCATTAATAGAGGTTTCATGTCTTTAAGAAGAAATTCTTCTTTAAGAAGAAATTTTACAACTGGGATGACAAGTTTTTGAATCCCTGAAATTTCATATTAGGTATAAAATATAATTTCAGAATGAAGAATAATAGATATAATGCGGCAAATTAGTATTAAAAATAAAAATAAAAATAAAAATAAAAATAAAAATAAAAATAAAAATAAAA
>JANRMJ010000054.1:90902017-90918243 GCA_025584955.1 Alethe diademata | reverse complement strand
AAATAAAAATAAAAATAAAAATAAAAATAAAAATAAAAATAAAAATAAAAATATAAAATAAAACAAAAATACTGTCATTGCTATAGTTACTCTTTGTGATCAATGGCAAACATATACCCAATGTTTGGGGTGAAATTATCATAACTCTTAGATCTTGTTCTTTTCAGTCAATAAACATTAATTGGTTTATTGTCTGGTTGATTTTCTGCATACATTTCTTACCTTACTGGGTAATCAAATTAATTGACACAGACACAACACTAAGATTCAGAATAGTTAGATTATCTTACATTCAAAAATTGAAAAAAAATTGGTACAATTCTGAGTTTGTTTATATGCCCACACACACTCTTGCATATCTATAATATGTATATAATTGTTTTTAAATAAATGACAATATCTCACAAAAAACTATTAAAAATATTAATTTCCTTTGAATTTCCTACCTTAATAAAACTAAAATATTAGATCTTTTCTTCATATGAGAAAGATCAATAAGAACAGTGACCACGAGTGTCCATAATATTATTGATACCTAAAATATATAAACAAGGCTAAGTGTGTACGTGTATATGCATTTGTCCAAATTTCTGCTTGTCCAACTCAGTAATAGATAGAACATCTTTATGTGCAGAATCTGCTTGTTCTTAAGATAGCATCCTAAAGACCTCATTTTTGATCTGATAGCTTCTTATCACGATGTAATATAACAAGGTTTAGTTTTCTTCTAAATAATGTTTGCCTATTCTATTCATTATTTTGATGGCTGGGCAATATTAAGCCAGCCTGTGCTGAACCAATGTGACCAAGAGAGATTCATTTGCTCTAAAGAGCGAACTTATAAATCAATGACTCGCAAACTTAGTATTTATTTGAGGTGCAGACCTTAAAGAAGTCATTTGACTTCAAAAAGATGTTCCTGTGAATTTAAACTCATGTGTCATGGTGGTGGATTCACACTGTCTCAAGGCTGCTGGCAAATTTAGGTTGATATTTCTGAACTGAGAATGAGAAATATACTTTGAATTCTCTAGTCCATTTGGCTAATTGAAAAGTCAGCATTTTATCTTCTGATACAGCTGTAAAACAGAGAGAATGGAAACTGTCTTGTGTTTGCTTTTAATTTCTTTACATTCTAAACATTAGCAATGTCCTGTACACTCTGTGTAATTATTGCACATTGTATTGCAGCAAATGAGATTTCTTCATCAGTGAAAAACATCTATATTTGTCAAACAACTTTTGAATGCTTCTAAGTGTTATGAATAGAAATGTAAATATTTCAGAAGATTTTATTTTTTGATATAGTGTAAATATTTCTTCACACAGTTGAATATGCAGAATGATCATGCACAAAGAGTGCAACATTTTAACTTGGTAAAGAAACATTGTCCATCACTGATAAATGAGGAAGCAACAAAAATGGAATTTTATTTTTTTCTCAGTGTTTTAGTGATATGCACTGTGCTTTCTTCTGAAATGCTGAGGTATTGCAAGAATTTAAATTCTCAATATCTACTCATCTAAAAAGGTCATTCATATTTGCTTCAAGACTGAGATTCGATGATGAAATATATTTATTGCTTAAATCTGGACTCCAGGAGCATTAAGAGAAGGACATCAGAAAATTTCCCATGGGTATATCTTGGTAATGAAAGTCTGCAGTATTGTAAATATATGTTGAATATAGTAACAGCCATGAACCTTTCTATAGAACTTCCTTAATTTTAAGTAATATGACCATTTAGCAGACATCCATGGCCAAAATTGAAGAAATGAAAATAGAAAAGAACTATCACAGTATGTTGCTACAGAAGAAGTAGCAGTCTGTGAAAAACAGTACTTTATAATTTTAGTCATCTAATTTGTAACAGTAATTAGCCACAGCAGGATCTATTGAATGGATTTGACCAATATTCTTTTTAGTTTCCTTCGTCAATCCTCTGTCTCAGCTTTTGGAAACTTCTGAGAAAGGAAGAAAATACAGCTGAAAATTAAAAGAGTAAACTTGCTTTGCCTGAGCAATAATTATTCAATTACCTTAGATCGATCAGGTGAAATGAAAGGCCTATTGATCTGGGTACATATTTAGTTTCAATATCACAAAATCCCTACCATAAACATCAGTTGATCATCATTGCTTTTAATTTTTATAAAATGAGTGATTGCCATATTGAAAGTTTTTTCAAAGGATTTGAAATATGCTGGTGGAAAATAATTTATTATATCCAGAATGAATGATAGTGTATCACAGATACTAATTTGTATATTCTTGTCCCTTTTTTTGAGTGCACAGAACTATTACATTTTTGACAGTCATAATGAAAGAACAAGTGACAATATTGAAGTGTTATAATTATTAATTATTTAGGAGGAAGAAAGCCTTCTTTCTCAGTCCACATCCATAGGCCCACCAAAGCATGCACTATTAAATGATCAAACATTCCAGCCATACTTAGGGAACAATTTAATGCGTACTAAAGTCAAAGGGAATCTCCCACTACTCTTTGCATTAGCTTGTTGGATCATAGAGTTTTTAGGATAGAGACTGTCTTTTCATTAGGTAGAGATAATGCAAAGCAAATATTACCTCAATCTTAACTAGTTAGTACAGATACTTTTATTGTAGAAAATATCAGGTTTTCAGTCCAATATGTGGCCTATGTGAAGAAAAAGAAAACAAATAGCAGTTTCTTAAAATATTTTCACTTCTTCTTCCTCTTTTCAGTGCTAGGTAAAACACCAATCTGTTTTTCACTATCTTGCCCTCAATACTTACCTTAATAGTGACAATATCAGTTTAACAGATAAAATCCTACATGATTTTTGTCTGATACTATAATATTCTTGCTTCTTTGCAAATATGATTTCCATTGGTTATTTTGTAACAAAGGCTTGAATGAAACACAGTAAAAAGGCTGTTCAAATAGAAAGATTTTGCAATACTTCAGACTTGTAATTAATCCATAGGATTCCTATAGTTTGGAATTTGTTTACTGGCTAGAATCAAATGTTTACTGTAAGGTGTATTAGTCTGGGGGGTTGTTTTTCTTTTTTTTTTTTTTCCCATGCTCTGAAGAAGTACAACCTAACAAAAAGAAATTGCCCATTTTCTGGAAGTCTGAATATTTTTAGGTCAATTGATTCACATATATTGCTTACTGTGTGTTATTAGGTTAGTCAGCTACTGACAAATGTAGTACAGATTCTAAATAAGATTATTTTTATATCATTATTTACAAATCTGAGTTCTCAGCTGGGATTAGAGCGATTAGAAAGCACAAACCATTAAAAAAATCATGAAGATGTGTTAGCTTGTGGCAAACCAGCAAATCTGTTATCATCTTCAGTTATTTTGTCTGTGTTTAGAACAGAAAAGTTGCCTACGGCTGAAATTACTCAGTAGAGGCAAACAGTAGACACACATGGTAAGTCCATACCATGCACAATGTTCAATGTGCAAATTAGATTTTGAGTGCTGGCTGGATCTGGCTGGCCTCTAGCACAGCCTTCAGGTTTATGTCATCTTCACTGACAGACATAAATGCCCAAGGAGCTGCTCTGCCAGAAAGGAATACTCAGTGCCCACAGCTGAAGCCCCTTCCACCTCTGACATATCCTTACAATGTCTGGGGTTGGCAAAAAGTCAGTGATTGCTTACATTGAGATACTCCTGCCCGAAAATATTCTTCAATTCCCTTACATTGCCAGAGTGAAGAAGGCTGTACTTGTGAGGGGCAAAGCCTGGGATGATTAAAATTGTTTTTGTGATAAGAATGTAATGTTCCTGCAGCAAATTGAGTCAAGGTCAAAGGGATCCATAACTGGGAGGCTTTTGCCTTATTCATTCACAGCCCAATGTATACAGACAGGTAAACCTCTGTAAACTTTTCTTTAAAAAAAAATTGCCCCTTATAACAGAGAATGCTAGCCCTGGTTAACAGAAAAACAGTATACTGAAAACTGAGAAGATGTGACCATTCTGTTGACCTTGCTATGATATGACAGCACCTCACAGAGTGGCAGGACCTGTAATAAACTCCTCAACAGTCAGATCTTGTAAGACAGAACACTTAGAAATGACCTGAATATATCTTAAGAGGAGCTAGCATTGCTCAAATGTATCAGCTCTCATCTGAAAACCTGATTCCTCCAAATCAAACTTGCAAGTGAACACGCTTTAAAAAAGAAATTTCTGTGACCTTATGAAGTAATATCTCATTTCATGCAACTCAGGTCTTCAACTTGATTATTTTATTATTTTTTAAATTATCACTATAGATGCCTTAAACTCCAGCTATGCTGACTTCACCGTGCACATTAAGTAGGACTAACAAAGTAGTCCACTGAAAGCTAGGTCATGTCTCTCTTTGTAGTTCTCTCAAATTATTTGATGATAATTCCAATTTCTAACATAGAGTATCAATACAGAATTACCATATTTACTGTTTTCTCCCAAACTGCAAAGGTTAACCCATGTGGAAGCAACAGCAGTAATATTGTCAATGCTAAATGTTTCACATTTCAAGGAATCTAAGTTTAAGAAATTATTTATGTAAGTCATCATCTCTATATATATCACTATCCAAAAGAGCAGGAGAATTTTTTTTTTAAAGTATGGAACCAACAGTTGTTCAAAATGTGTAGGAAAATTCATACATACTCTGATAGCATTTGCTGCAGCACAGCATTTCTTTCCCACCTTGCTAGCTTAACTGACTTAGTTGAAGTAAAGAGGAAAACTTATTTTCTTTTCACCTTTGGTCCTGGTGAATGAACCAGGATAAAGGTACAAAATATTTTGTGAGCTATGAAAAAACGTGATAGAAATTCACCACCCTCTCTGAGGTCTCTTGATTCAATGAGTGATCAAGAGCTGCTAAGAGACAGCTGCTTCATCCCTACAGCAGATATTGGGGTGGTCAAGAACCAGAGTTTATGAACATGAGGCTCTCCTAGCTGTCCATAAAGGGCAGCACCTACTCAGACTTCCTGGTCAGGCAGCCTGTAGCAGACTCCCCCTATAATGTCACCTGCTCTGCCCTTCCTTTAAACCTCACCCATGAGGTTCAGACAGCACCTCATTCACCTCCAGGCACAGCCCCATGACGTCCAGCTGATGACTGACAGAGAGGCTGACACATCCTCCTTGTCTCCCCTCCCATCCTGTCTAAAGAGTATTCTTCCACTCCAACACTTCAGTCATAGGAGCTATGCCACAGCATTTTCATAATGCCAATAAAATTGAAGGTGTGGGCACATCCCTACCTCCCCTTTTTTATTTTTCATGGCTGCTTATGTTTGCATAGAGGCATTAAAGGTGGGCTCCCAGTGAACCTGACTTACTGGCTGGAGTGGCTGGAATTCCTTTGTGCTGCTATGTGAGACAAAGAAACCAGTCAGCCTCCACTTTTCATTAGCTGGCATGAATTTAACACAGCTTTAAGTCAAAGCAAGCAACATAAAACTAATGTAACATATGGTTAAATAACTGTGCCTAGTTACATTTATTACATATAGGCATATTTGTTTTGAACATGTGCATTGTGATGGTGTCCAAAGATGCCAGTAAAAGCTAAGACCTGAGTGGAAATAAGGAAGAAATTGTCTCTACCAGAGAGTTTATATTCTAAATATCAGACAAGAAGATGAAGGTTGAGAAGGATATGGACTATAATTAAATGGACATGATGATGACTGACACAGTTTTATTTCTTAATTATGTTTGTTGTAGCTGCTTTTCTCTAGATAACTCATCCTGAGGAATTATCTTACATAATTGCTGAAAATAATTAGCAGAAAAAATATCCACAGCAGATGAGGCTTTGAAAATTTTGGATAGATCCTGTCCAGGTCAGTGAAATATTTTGCCAATGAGTACTGTGATAGCACTAATGGAAGTCCACCTGAGCTCCTACTGATGACAATATTACCAGCAGACACACTGATAAATTATAATGGGCACACTAGTAGCAGCAACCACTCCAGAAAAATCCTTAAAGTGAATTTCCTTTAATGGCTGGGAAGAAAAATGGCTCACATTTTATCATTGGATTCCTCCTCTTTCAGAAAATTGCCAATAAACTTCCTGTTCTTAGTTCAAGATTTGGCAGTGTCTTGAACATAACAAATTTAACCCATTCAGTAACTTTGATATATTTTTTTACTTATGTCAGTTATTTGTTCAAACTCTTCTTCTTCAGTCAACCAATCCTATGTGTTTTCATATCTGAAATTAAGATAATTTGTTTTTTTTTAAATGGCCCACAAACTGAAGTAGTATTTCTGAGGAAGTCAGACACCTTTAAAACTGTTACTCAGAAGAGTTTGCCTGTACTGTAAGTACCCAAATTCATGAGGTATTTCCCATTTAGATGTAGGAGTTTCTCTCTGGTCTTTCCAGACGGACTCTGCATGAACAGCTTGTACCTGACTCTTCCTAAATTCAGTCAGAACCCCAGAGAATTAGCTGTGGGCACAAAAGCGAATGTTACCAAATTTCTGTGGCTTAATGACCCACATCACATTAGCTGAGCTTGTGTGTTCTGTTAGCACTCTGATTTTCTTTTACTTAGCAAACAGTACCAACAGACACAGTTTGAGACATTATTCCCCCATACCAACTTGTTTGCTCTTTTTCTGCTGCTGAAGACCATCCTTTATAGTCAGTGTGGTAGAATAAATATTCCTTTTCTCCCACAGGTTAGTTTAAACTCCTATTCACTGCTCATTTAGTCTAGCCTGTTGCCTTATGATAAGTGGTTAATGCATATACAAAATTTTCTTCTGCTAATTTAATTTCAGGGAATTATGACCTCTGTCAGAGGTATGGCACTAAAGCTGCAGTTAGTTTCACTAGTGCTTGTCTGTAAATGCCTTTAGCCCCTTCAATTACAAAGTAAAACACTTAAAATCTGTGTGAAGGAAATTGCCCCACATTTGGGATGGGCTAACAATATGCTGATAAGTAGCTGGCTCAGATGACAGGCAGAAATTGACAGTGTTCTCACTGCTTGGGGACCCCACACTCAGGTCTGGTAAGTGGCTTGCTACTTGAAGCATTTCAAAGAATATTTATATGGACCCATATCTTATAAAAACACTGTCAGAGACATTAATGCTTCCAGAATTGCCTGGTCACTATGTAGAAGTTCTTTGCACTAAAGTATTCAGTGAGAGAAGTTGTGAGACTTGGATTCAATGCCTTCATCAATCTGTGGACATTCAAAAATATAATCTCAATAGACTGCAGTACAATCGATGCAAGTTTGGGTAGAAAGCACTCTCCACATTCCAGATAAAACTCTACTTTGGGTAGCAAAAAACCCCAGAATAATTTTGCTTAGGAAAAGCATGAACAATAAAACCCAGTGAGAAAAGCATTTGGAAATAGATATCACTACCTACTACTGAGATCGCATTTTATGTAATTATCTTGCAAATAGGAAAATAGTTCCAACACTTCTGATCTTCTAATTGTCTCTTGTTGTAGTCCAAAAGTCGAGATTTTCTAACAGCTTCTAAGAATGATTTTTTTCAGAAAACTTATTTGCTGTTTGAAGCTTGCAGCTCTAGTGTTCTTTTGAAGTGCACAAGTCCATGAGCAATGTTTTACAGACCACAAGTTGTCAAAGGAATTACCTGCAGAGCTATTATGTTTGGTTTTGAACATCCAGATCCTTGATATTGTGGCTGTAGATTAAAGGTTGTTGAAGAGAGCTGACTTGTGAATGAATGTGAGCTGTGACATATGCCTTAGGTACTTAGACACTGCATTTCATTTCTCTCTGCTTTAATTTAATGATATTTCTGCTCTCCTTCCTGTGCTATTCAAGTGCAGTTAAAGATCTACATGTATACTGGTAAACTGGTATTTTATACAGTGTTAGGCATATGATTTTCTGTAAGGCTTAAATTATGCTATAAATAATTCTTTCTAATATTAATAACTCATCACTCTGCACTGCATTTTAAAACTGAAAAGGTTGCACTCAGCTTGTAAGAATTTACTCCAAGGTACTTTGTGCCCATTTCTAAAAATCTAAAAACCAATAATCTAAATAGTAATCTCTAATAAAAATTTCTAATAATCTAAAAAAACAATAGAAGCAGGGATGGATTACTAGCCTCTGGTTAGCATAATCTTTCATATCAATGAAAGTTAATGACCACATTTGCCAAGACCAAATCAAGATTTCCATGAGTATGTAGGGCAAATTTCACTTTCTTTGTTAATGTAAGTGGTACATGAAATCGCCCCAATCAAAATCTGACCATACAAACCCCTAAAAATGGGTTGACTACACATCACAAGGAATAATTAGACCTAATATTGAATGTTTTTGTCTGTCTGTCTGAGGTTTAAGCTTTTCTAATGCTATTAATCATATTAACTACCATATCACTCAAGGAGCCTGATTACACTATACCTATACAATGCCTAATTCAGAAGATACATGGGTTCATCCTGCAGAGGTACAGACCCAAATGGCAATAGGGATGTAGACTGAGTGTGCAGAGGGATTTTCTTGACTCACTACAGTTATAAATATCACCTCAGGTCTTGTGCTGTGTTGATTAGATGCTGTGGTTTCTGCAAAAAATTGCATGGGTACAGCAAGGTTGCAACTGTCCAGAATATACTGCACAGAGACTCACGGAATATCCTTTTCGCATGTGTCTGAACATGCAAAATGAAAACAACTATTCAATTAATCCCACAATTAACTTACCTTTTTCTGAATGGTATTTTGAAGAATAAAGACACTATAGAAATACTGGTACTGTGGTACTGTTAGATATTGATCAGAAATTTGACTCCTTAATCAGGTTTCAGATGAAAGCAAGAACTTTGTTTTGGGCGATCATCAATGGAAACAGAAGGCATGCAAAAACAGGAGTCAATTTCCAGTTCAGAAAAGGACATTGTTAACTTAGGGAGGACCTTCACAGAATAAGTATTATCTTTTTAAATTATTATTCCTTTTTTCTTCTGGAAAAAATCTGCAATGGTTAAGCATGTAAGACCATAGTAAGGATCTCAATGAAAACACTCAATAATTGCAGGAAAATTTGTAAATGTTATCTCTTGTGAAAAATATTAGTGACGACCAGTTTTGTATACATGTTAGGAAATGTTCCTGTGAATCAATATCTTTATAGAATAACTGTGTTAAAACTGAGAACATAGATCACATTTTGAGAGCTGCTTTTTTTGTAACTTAAGAAAAAAATTATTGAAATCATAATTTGTAACCAGGAACATGAGTTCTCAGCCCACAATAAGGCCAAGATCAAATGTATTCCTTTTAAAAATAAAATTGAGAGTTTGAGGATCTATGTTAATAGGACTACAGTGAAAATTCCATATCCTATTCCAGAGTTTACACTTTTAAAAGGACATTGATAAACAGTAAAGGTTGAGAAAATCCTAACAAGGATGAATCATAGTCTGGAAAGCCTGCTTTGTAGTAAGAGACTAACAAAACAGAACCTAATTATCTCAACAATAAGAAGGTCAGAAGGCTGGCTAATCATGGTTTGTAAAGTATGTAAGCTGAAAGAAGAAGGTGTGGAGCCAAAGTGAAGTTCAGTTTTTTAAGACTACAAGCCAGGAATGAGACTTTGAGAGTAAGAGTAATTACGTACTGGTTAAATTTACTCAGATACTGTAGAATCTGCACAATGAGAAATATTTACCTTTTAAAAAAATAACTCAAACCACCTCGTTCACTTAGTTCAACAATAAGTAAAAGGCTTCATTAAAAAACAAAGCAATAACAAAAAAACAAAACAAAATAAACCCAACAAAAACAAAAATAAATCAAACCAAAGCAAAAACCAAACTGATGAAGCACTTGGGCTAAATGATACAAAATACCTGAGTAGATAATTTTAATGGCATTTTTAAGCTTTGTCTTTACACAAAGTGGACCAGAGTCCATCAACTGCTTCCATTTTTCCAGAATTGAAATATTTTGTCTGTTGAAGACAACGTCTATACCTGCTTCATACAGTTTAAGGTTGCATCTCAGAAGCTTTTTAGTACAAATTCCCGTATTTTTTCCCTATAAAAAACATTAGATATGTGAAGTAATATTTATGTGCTGTTTTGTATGTCTGCAATATTTTGGGTTTAGACCTTTGTCAGAAGCAGAAAGTGACACTAAAAGTTTTAGTGAAAAACTGCAAGGAGAATGCAATTAGAATGTAACTAAAAAGGTATGTATCATGATAAATACCATATCTTTGGGAAACTCCAGTGAGTATTAGTTCTCACAGTACACTACTCTGAAATTATCTCACTGGCCATGCAGGTGGGACTCTACAGTGTATTTTTGATTTATCCGGCATGTAGCAGAGCCAGCAGTGCTGTAAGCATTTAATTTTACTATAAATGAAAGATTTTGAATTTGAAAACATAGATGTGATTTTTCTGTGTTGTAATTTTGTTGCTCTGTATAATTTTCTGTGAAAATAGTTATCAATCAAATTTCTCCTTCATGAGAAAACCACAAGAGGATAAGCCACATAGGAAACAAATTTCTTTCCTGAAATTTAATAAGCACCCTTTTGGAGCTACTCATCTAGAAGACATTCATTATTTTTCCAAAATCTTAATTTTCTGCATGCTCATTTCAAAATAATCTCTGGATTTTTCTTGTTTACTTGGTAAACATGTTGAACTCATTCTATTTGCTTTTAATTTGTTTTATGTCCTGTAGATTGGCAATAATTTATTTTGCAGTTCTCATTTGCTTGGAGTCTTTTACAAAGGACTATGTCTGATGTGTGTTTTCACCCTTGTTCCAGGAAGAGAACTCACCCAGTGACCTGAGTATGGGGTTCATCCATGTCCCCTGAAGATGAGCCTTTTGCACGATGAAGCTAGTGAAACATAACATTACAACTGCATAAAGTGTATTAGGATCATACTGGCTCATCTTTGCATAAAAAGAAATCTAATTCCATTGACACTATGCAAATTGAAGCAAGAAGACCAAGCAGGAAAGAGAGAGAGGAAAGGAGTCATTTTCTATCCATGCAATTGTAAAAAGTCCCTCTTGCCCTGCATTAGGTTAGTATTTTCACACACAGAACCAGCAACACTGAAAGAGACCTTCAGGATCATCTTCACAGAATCACAGAACATTCTGAGCTCCAAGAGATCCACAAGGATCATCAATTTGCACTGTTAGGTGAATGGCCTGTGAAGGGATTGAGACCCTAAACTAGGCATTATTATCACCCATCTCTAACCAACTGAGCCAATCTCGGGGCTATCCAGTCTCATCAACCCAGCACCACCACAGTACTCCCTAAACCATATCCCCAAACTCCACATCCAGACACCTCTTGGATACTTCTAGAGATGGTGACTCCACCACCTCCCTGGGCAACTTATTCCAATGCCCAACTACCGTTTTAGTGCTTTTTTTTTTTTTCCCCCTGACATCTAATCTGAACCTCCCCTGGTACAACTTAAGGCCATTCTTCTCGTCCTTTCACTTGAGATACAGCAGAAGAGACCAACCCTCACCTCACTACAGTCTCGTTTCAGGTAGTTGTAGAGAGCCATGAGGTCTCCCCTGACCTTCCTCTTCTCCAGCTAAACACCCCTACTCCCTCAGTCACTTCTCATGGGACATGCATGTTTTCCAGACCCTTTGCCAGCTTCTTTGCCCTTCTATGGATACACTCCACCACCTCAATGACCTCTTTGAAGTGAGCAACCCAAAACTGAACACGGGATTCAACGTGTGGACTGACCAGTGCTCAGTACAGGGGGACAATCAATTCCCTAGTGCTGCTGGCCATACTCTGAGCATTCTCAATACACTCTTCCCCAAGGTGGTAGCTCTGCATGGAGCTGTTGTAACCCAAGGGTAGGACCTGGCACTTTGCTTTATTAAACCTCACACAGCTGGTCTTGGCTGATCAATCCATCCTTCCCAGATGACTCTGCAGAGCTTTCCTACCCTCAAGCAGATCAATATTCCCACCTAACTTGGTGTCATCTGCAAACTTAACTGAGGATGCATATGATCCCATTGTCCAAACCATTGATAAAGATATTAAACAGGTCTGGCCAAAATTATGAGGCCACTAGTGACCAGCTGCCAGCTGTATTTTGTACCATTTAGTTAATTTTGAATATGAATTGTTCGGAATGAATAAAAAAAGCAGAGAGAAACAAAATTAATTGAGATGTCCTCCCCTACACTTCTCATTCAGCAACAAAGCCCCACACAGCCCCATACAGTCATTCTCTCACTCCCCATTCATGATGGGGGGAGAGAATCATAAAGATGAAAGTGAGAAACTCATGGCTTGAGGTAAAGACAGTTTAATAGGTAAAGCAAAAGCTGCATATGCAAACAAAGCAAAACAAGGAATTCACTCACCACTTCCCATGGGCAGGCAGGTGTTCAGTCAGGAAATAGCGGTAACTTTGGAAGACTAATACAATCAGTCTAAATGTCCTTCCTTTCCCTTTTTCTGCCCCCAGATTTAAATGCTGAGCATGATGCCATACAGTGTGGGAAATCCCTTTGGTCGGTTGGGATCAGCACACTGCTCTGTCCTCTCTAAACTCCTTGTGTAACCCCAGCCTGCTTCCTGGTGGGGTGGGATAAGGAGCAGAAAAGACATGGATGCTGAGCAAGTGCTGCTTAGCAATAACTAAAACATACCTGTGTTAACAACATTGTTTCCAGCACAAAACTAAATCATAGCCGCATACTAGCTACTATGAACAAATTAACTCTATCCCAGACAAAACGGACAAAACGGACAAAACCGACAAAACCAACAAAACAAGTAAAATTGGGTTAATACTAGAATACAATGTGACCTTGTAGAAGTGATGGTGTTGTATAGCAAGTGGAATCTTTCCCTCTGAATGATTGCTTCTGGACTCCTGCTTGGAGTAAATATGCAGTGGATTGCTGCAGATAAGCCACAGATTCCAATTGCACATTTAGCTTTTTGGAAGTTGTAAGAGGAGAAGAGTACCTTCTGCTCTTTTGACCAAATGCCTTTTACTTACATACTTTGATCACAAATTTGCATACACTCTATGGAATGTTTAGTCTTATTGCTGTGCTTTAGAATGTTTAAGTCACAGCTCCAAACATTATTTGCAAGCATTACAGATGATTCTTTGGTAACCTGTAACAAACTGCCTCCTCATAGTACAACACAGGTGGAAGATCATTATTCAGATTAACTAGCACACAGTTTAATATCCTCCAAATTAATCTTATAAAATGCATGACAGATTCATCAAAATAAACACTGTCCTGCAAAATTTGGGACAGATGGCAGTGCAAGATGACATCCTTTCTAAATGTGTCAAAATATTCACTCGTTCAAGCAATATGATTGGTTGCACATTGTGGGTGCATTATTAAAATAACAAAAGCAGTAAAATTCACTTGCATGAACACCTGTTGCTAGAGTGACTTAATATAAGTAAGCCAAAACATATAATTAAGTAATATAAATATAATTACTTCACTGACAAGTTAGCAGTGGCTATTGCAATTCTTAAAACATTTTAAGTCAATGAATTACACCTGTATTTAGATTTACAACATTTAAAACCAAAACATACCTTCCTAAGTGACACTTAAGAAGTGTCCTTCATACCATACAGCAAAATATAGGAACAGACACACAAAAAGGCCTACTAGTTGTCTTGTAGATTATAAGATCAGATAGTATATACCCCTTTACCACTTGAAACAGGAGAACATAGAGGTGATTGATAAGCCAAATATCACAGACAATTGCAATTCGAGAATTCAAAGCACTATCTCCTCTCTAGAGAGGATCTGACACGGGGGCAGAAACAAAGTATCTAGAAAAGAAGAGATGCTGATTTTTATTTTTTTTTGTCTTCAGAATTGAAAATCTCAAAAACTCAGTTTATGGAATATAATACAACTCTTGTGGAAGGAAATCTCATAAAGGTACGAATATTATTTTTGTTTCAAATTATGGCAAGATCTTCAAGACTCCCATATTTTGTTCTCTGCTCAGTTCTCAGCAAAGTCAGGCAATGCTCACCTGTTCTTAATGCAGGGTCTTGCACTCCAGACGGTGATAAGTGCTGTTATTAAACTGCTCAAGAGAACATGCTGTGGAATGAAAGAAGGTGTATCTGTGGAGGCCTAAGCACATATTTGCTACACCATCCTCAGTCTGAAACTATACACAGGAATGAACCAGAGACCCTGTGTTGTAGCGTGTGGCAATAACCACAGGGCTCCCACCTGGCCATCACTTAGCTTAGTGGCTAGATAACTGAAATATGAACATCAAATAACTGGTCTCCTTATGAAAAAAAAATAGGGAATCTGTTTAAAACGATTGGGACAGGGCAAATGCCTGCTTTGCTGGTTTTGTTTGGGGTTTTTTGTTGGTTTTTTTTTTTTCTGTTGTTGTTGTGGTTTGTTTTTTTTGGGTTTTTTTTCTGCTTTTTTTTCTTTGTTTTTGTTGTTTTTTTTGTTTGTTTTTTTGTTTTTTTTTTGTTTTTTTTCTTAGGAGTACGGGGAACAGGAACAAAGCGCTTTATTGCTTGGTGTACAATTATACTATGAGCTCCACAAAAACGGAGATGGGTGAATATGGTAACAACAGGCTGGTAGTGTAGAAACTGCTACTGTAAAGGGTTAACAAAGACTGCACTTGCTGTACATGACCACGGAGCAGAGAGATCGGCAGTGTGAATGGTGTGGTGCTCCCGAACACACACACACACAGATAAGGACACCTCTAGTCCTCCGTGTGCGCCGTGCCCCCCTGTCCAGCCCCCGGTGCCCGGCCCGGCTCCGCCGGCGCCGCTCCGCGCGGGGATGCGCCGCTCCTTGGCGGGGGGCTGTGGATGGAGATGCGGTTTCTGTAGCGCTGGGCTGGCTGCGGGGAGCCATTGGCTGGCGGCTTTGTGAATTTCATTCAGTTTGGTCCAATAGCGGGAGGAGAGCGCCTGGTACAGCCTGGACCTCTCTCCCCCTCCTCTCTCTCCCCCCGCCACCCCCACCCCCCCATCTCCCTCTCTCCCAGCTCGCCTTGCCTTGCAGTTCAGTCTCTCCGCGGCTCGGTCCTTCTGCATAGGCAATCACAGCTCCTACTTGCAGACTCAACTCTCCCTCTCGCACTGATTGCAATGAATTTTCTGCCTGAATGTAGGTCGATTACAACCGAGAACACGAGTTTCCTTCAAATCCAGTGTTGCTGTCTTTCTTCTTGTTATTTTTAATTTTTCCCCCCTTTCGTGGTCGTTGCATTCCTTTGGAGAAGCCAATCGCATTGGATTCCAAAAAGGAGAGCAGGAACCGTATGTGAATAATCCTGGCTGCATGATAGCCCGAGAGGATTTCCTGAAAGATTCTGGCTGTGTAAAAAAGACCCCTATGCTTCTGCAGCTATCCCAGTGTTAAGGTAGGAGTATCGGATTTGCAGTTTGAGTGTTCATTTTCATTTTTTTTCTGTTGTTTTTTCTGTCCCCCCCCCTTTTGCTTTTTTTTTCTCGGTGAGGGTGGGGGAAGAGAGGGAGAGATGTTGCAGTTGGTACTCTGGCAAAGGGCGAGCAGTTTGCTGCAGTCGTCTGTGCTTTTACTTTTCCCATCATGATAAAGCGATACTTTCTTTCTGACATTTCCACCATCATACGCGATCTTCTTGTCACATATGCATATTTATGCAAATTTGTTTCTTTTTTACCCACTTCGGTCTAGTCCCTTATATCCCTCTTGCACCATAATTTGTTTGGAGGCATTTTGCTGCAATCAGCTATTTGGAAAGGCTCTGAGGTTTTGTGTGAGATGTTTACAAAGTAGCTTTGCCTTACAGGGAAATAAACAGAAGAGTGTGGAGGAGAGGAGGGAAAAATATCTGCAGTACAGGCAGAGAAAGAAAGAGCGAAGCCACAGTTTCTTGCAAGCGCGAAGAGGGGCAGAAGCGGTACCTCATGCTCTGTGTGCGCCTGTGGTTTTCAGGGAAACAGAAAACCAACACGTAGGGTTTTGGTTAACCACTTTCCTCGCCATCGCCACAGCCACGAAAAAGCAAAAAGGGACAGGGACGGGGACAGGCGAGGGTGACAAGGGAGGCGGCTGCTCAGGGGAAATCTTGGATCTTCTGGGATTAAGCGGTTCACCCGCTTTCGCTTAAACTATTCCGTGGTGGGGTTCTCTTTTTTCCCTCCCCCCCCCCTCCCAAGT
>JANRMJ010000054.1:90879658-90901917 GCA_025584955.1 Alethe diademata | reverse complement strand
AGAATAGAATAGAATAGAATAGAATAGAATAGAATAGAATAGAATAGAATAATAATAATTTAAAAAAGGAAATACAGAGCAGCCCCAAAAGGGAGATAAACTCCTTCATTTTCTGTTATGTACTGGGCCTCAGTGGCCACGATTTTGGTCCAAGAAGAGCCTTACAGGTGCAGTCTCACAAGGGCTCAGGCATCCCATGGTTTTTAAGCCCTCCATATGCCTGAGAAGCATGAGTGATGTGTGGCTCAGCTCCAGCTCTGTCCATGAAGGAGCACAATACCTCCTTCCTGCATTGCTTATAACTCTGCAGCAGTGCAGGAGAGATGTGGAGCTGCAGCCAGAGGCAGCAGGAGGATGAGGCACAGGGAGCTGCTCGGCAGCTGGGGCTGTAGCACTGCATCCTGCTGTCTGTATGAATTTCCCAATTGTAATGCCTCTTTTCCATCATTTATGGCTTTAATATTTACGCTGAATTTCTCCAGCCAGACTGAGGGACTCTGGCTGAATTTGTCTAGACACATTTCGAGCAAGATGGTGCAACTGTTCCTGAGAATGACATCCGTGGGAAAAGGCTATTGTGCCTATGTTTTTTTAAACAGGCTGTTGGTTTGCCCTTGGGTTTGCCTCTGAGCTTTAGAGCCAAATACTGGCAAAGGTGTGGACTTTAGCTGGAGATGTGTCTTTGAATACCCCTATGGAGCTGATGCTTGTGAAACTGGAAAACTGCAATTTGCCCAGAGCAGCAGCAAACTTTAAGGGTCAGGGAATGAAAACGCCCTTTAGTCCTTGATCCCTGCACCTGGAGCCAGCTTGACTGTGTTTGTGCCCCTAGCTGACAGCCCAATTTGGCATGGCTTATGGTACTGCCAGGATATCCCCACGCTGGCTGCTCCACAGGATGAGTGGGCCAGCTGGAGTGTGGTGAGCACAGCATGCATGCCAGTGGCAAATGGTTGTCTGTAGGCAAAGGTCGAAGAGAGCCCTGACCTCCCTGGTGCAGGGTGGGAGCCAGTGAAGCGCTCCATGGGGCTCTGCAGAGTGGGCAGGTCTGGATTCAGAACTCGGGAGGTGAGGCTTGAAATGGCCAAAAGCCCAGAATGGCATAGCACAGTCCTGCATATGGTCTGAGACTTTCTTATCTGCAAACTGCTTCTAGGATGGAATTACTTATTTCCTTGGAAGGCTGCTAGAATCATTACATTATTTTCATGCTGCAAAAGCAGGAATGAATTTCTTCTCATCCCTGGACAAGTGGGGGATTACCCCCCGGGAAGAGGTGGAAGCTCACACCTGCGGAGGTCGGAGCTGCGCTCACTCCGCGGGGCTGCTTGGATCCCCCTGGCACTGCAGCCCTTCCGTGCCGGCTCCAGTCCGGGCCGTGGGCGCCCGGCATTCCTTCCATCCGGGCTGGGGCAGCGGGCGGAGCGCCGGGAAGCGGAGCCCAGGCAGCTCAGACACGGTGGAAGGGGCTGCTGAAGCCCTGGCCGCGCCAGAGCTGTGTCTCCCCAGAGCTGCCGGCCTTTCCTAGCGCTGCCTGCCTCCTTCCCGGAATATCTGCTGCCAGCCGTAACTAAGGAAACGGAGCTCCTGCCGGAGCGGCTCCTCGCAGTGCGCGCATCGGAGGGCGGGGGAGCTGCGGGCACCGCCGCGGGCTGAGGCAGCCCCGGCTCCAGCGCGGCCCCAGCGCGGCCCGAGCGGGATCGGGGTGGTGGCGGCAGCGCCCAGGGCGCGCTGGAGGCGGAGCACTCCCCCGGCGGCCGAGGCAGGTGTGAAGGAGCCGCGGCGCCCCGGGCGCGGCGGCTCGGCCGGGCGGTGAGCCAGCAGGGACGGCAGCGCCGGAGCCGTGGTTCAGAGAGCCCGTGCCCGGCTGTCCGTCTGCAGCCTCCGCGGAGCTGCTGCCTTTCCTGGGGACGGCTGAAACGCACGGCCAAGTTCGGATGTTTGCTGTTTGGAGAGAAACTAACACCGCCACAAAAACCCAAAATACATCCCCCCACACCACCCTTCAAAACACCCCTTTAGCCTGATGTTTGATCAGCGTTGAAAGCAAGCACTGATAACATTCTAGCTTGGTTTTAAATTCATAAGGACATACATGCATGTGTTTAGGAGATTACAATTCATAGCTTAATTGGAGGAATTTACAGTTACACCAAAATGGAAATCCCTGCTATTCTTCTCTTCCTAAACCATAAATACAGCTGCTAGTGCAGATCTCATGTATTAAAGGGTAATATTTTTTCCCATGTCATGTGGGACAAAAATTAAGTTTTTATTAGATATATAAATCCTCAGCACTAAAGAAATAAACTGTTTGTTACCTTAAGAAGCAATTATTTCCACTAGTTTTAATTCCTAGGTAAGAACACTGCTTTGCATTGTAAAAGTGAACTGATTTCATATATCAAATGAACTTTGCATTTTATTTTCATTTTACTTACGAAATACTTTATATTCTATCTATTAATATCTATGTAGGTTTCTGTATAGGTAACCTTTATATAGACGTGCATTAAGCCAGGAAATTCTAGGTATTTTTTGCTTATATTGCTGAATAGAGGGTTGCGTGTATTGTCTTATGAATCATATTCCAATGAATCATTAAGGTTTGAGAACCATGAAAACATGCCATGCACTTTCTGATTATTCAAAACAGCAATGTCTGTGTTGGCATGCAATTTTCTCAGAATAACAGAAAAAGAAATTTAATTTTGACATAATATTTATAATAGTGAAATTATTAATCCTTTGTATATAAATGCTGCTATTATTACCCTTTCTTCTCTATTAATATGCCAGTGTATAGATCCAATTTTTTTTGGTGAGTTGTGTGCAAATGCAACCTATTAAGTTGTACCAAATATTAAAACTGAAATTCAGTTTGACATCCAAAACATCTTGATCTTATATTCAATGAAAAATAATTAAAAAAAAATCAAAAATTCCCAGTGTTTTTTTCTTGATCAGCAAAACACAGTGAGCAGTGTCATTTCTTTTAAAGTCATCTCAATGCGAGCAAACAAAAGCAAGCCTTGTAGCGTGAACAGAACAGGCCAACTGGATTAAATTAGGACAAGTGATAAAACTGGTAGGTTTACTGGAGATGCCGTGCTAGCCTATATATTTTGTAATCTTGCAAATACTTTAGCTAATCCCATGTTCTTGGGCAGATCATTCACCTGAAAATGTTTACATTTGATAAAAATGTCAATCCTAATAGCATCCTTCAGCTGGAGACCTGTCATGCAGAGATGAAGGCAAGAGGCAGAAAGAAAACCTATTTAACTGAAGCTTTGCATTAAAAATATTATATAGAAACAAGGATCTGTTTGGCTTTTTTAAAAATTTTTTTTAACAAAAGATTGATGCAAGCAATGCTTACTGATTGCTACATAGAGGTTTGCACATTTGTTTTTGACAGGTTCTCAATACAGCCTCCTCTTGGCCTTTCAAACAGGCACACTGCTATTTGATGGCTGAATCACATAGTGTAAAGAACAGCTCCACCTGGGTGGGACAGGAATAAGCATCGTGCTATAACCAGCATATAATTTAGTCATTGTCGCTTGAAGACTTGTCATCAGGATTCAAGATCTCTTCTGCATGAGTAAATTGGTTAGTTTTGTGCACAGAATTACAAAGCTGTGAGTCTTTATAGAAACAAAAATCTGATAAAACATAAACACAAGCTGCACAAATCAATATAAGTATCTCATGTCCAGCTGCAGGTATCCTCTGGCAGAGTTCAACTCAGGTGTTCTCAAGCAATGTTTGTAAAGCATTTATGTTGTGAACCATTTTGATCCTTACATCTGACAGGGTTATGTACTCAACTATGTCACCTTTTAATAATTCTCCACTTCTCATTGCGTTTGTTTTAGTAGTGCCCAGATTGGATTTGAAAGAAAAATAAAAGAGAACCAATAAAAAAAACCCCAAACACCAATGAGAAAAAACACTTTGCTGTCTATTGGAGGAAGAGCAAGTAACAAGTTTTATTGGCAATACTCTTGGAAAATTTTTAGCAATGAGATAAGACGCAATGGTAATAAACTCTTCCCAACTTAAATATAAGGGGAGAGAATAGAAAACTGAAAGATACGATTTATAGACAGTTGGCAATGGTCGAATTTAAAAAATAGGAAATTATTCTGGAAACATTTCCAGCAAGCTCATGTAAACAAATGGGGATAAATTTTGACATTAAAAATAAGCTGTATATAAAACAGTGTTACTTTATGGCTTGCCTGCATAGCTGACATGAGAGTCTGAATAGAAGTAGCCCCTGTAGAACACTGTCTTATCCTGTGAGATCTGCAGTGGAGGTTTACCAGTGTCATGGCTAATTCAAACTGAATGCATTAGCACATGATGGAACGATCCCTAGCTAGGAATGCTCAGATTTGTACTGTAATAATCTAAAAATAAATTGTAGGCACTGATGTCACAATGTATGATTCTTTCTACTGTCTTCTGTGCTGAGCCCACACACCACTCAGTGTCATAGGACGTATTTCAGTAAGTGTATACCACTGGCGAGCTTCAGTGGAGGGTTAGGATTTTCCATGCTTGTCTATCTTCTGTTATTTATGTGCTAACTGAGATTTGCAACTTGATGGGGAGGCTGAGCCTTTTAAGAGAGGTAAGCTTTGAAAATGAGTGGCACTCTTACTGACTCTGCAGTTACTGTTATGATTTCATATACAGTATGAATATAAATGGAAATTTGTATTTACTTTGGTATGAATTTATTTTTAAATAAATTAGAAATATTTTTGAGTTTTAGTTGCACAGATCATTAAGACTAAGCCGCTTCAATGTTTAACCATAACAGATGACATATGAAATAATACTGGCATGATTTGATGGTAGCAAATTTCCATGTAGCAGTATTTTTCAGATTTTCATCTGTTGAATGCAATAAACAACACTGCTTCTCCATTTAGACAGTTCACAGGGAAGACTTTTCCTTTTTCCTCCAACTGGAGGTAGTCTTTGACAGTTAGAAGATGTTTAGGACAGCCAGAAATGAAAGAGGACAATCATGAATAGGATTTCTGACACAAAGTGTTAATTGGTCTAATGGCTTGAGTATTTTGAAAATTGCTGTTACTGTAGTGTCTGTGTGGGCTGCAGGCCCAGTACAGACCCAGAAGGAACAGATTTTCAACAGATGTGTACTAGTGTTACTGTCAGGTAAATGCTCTTTCCAGGACTGACCAGCGATCTTAGTCAGTGCCATCATGTGGTGATCTTGTGATATTGTTGTCAGACATAGCTGGGTTAGTGATCAAGCTTCTTGATGTGTTAACATCACTTTGGACCCTTAGTGAGAAGATATGCAGTTTAGTGCCAACAAGTCTTTCAAAAATCTGTTTAGAGAAGTAGCATGGAGTGGGCTCAAATAAATTAGCTATATTTTCTGTAACTGGGTTTCTTTTACAGTTTTAAACTCTGTTGGCAAGTAAGTGGACAGACTTCAATAATTTTTCAAAAATTCAAAAATTTTTTTTGCTCCGAAACAGATTTTGAAGTAATTATCTCCAAATACCTCTTTGTTCTATTCCAATAAACAAATACTCCATTATACATCACATTTTGACTTCTGATATATAAAAGCCTTACTTTGTATCCATTCAAATGTAATAAAACCAGGACAAAGCTGATAGCCTCATTCAAAATAAAATAATTTTGAATTGAGTCAGATTTCTATTGTTTATTTTTATATCTTTTTTTTTTTTACTAATTCTTGTGGTACTTAAGTTTTGCATAAATCTTATGCTTGGAAGTAGATGTGCCAGACAGTTTTTCTCCTCTTAAATAAAGTTTTTTGCAGACACTTCACAGAACTCTGCAGTTAAAGAGAGCAGGGGTTTACTCGACAATTGTCAATAGTTTAAGTATATAACTAAGAATTCTCTCTCTGAAAATATGAAAATAAATAAGCTTTCCTTCCCCCCCCTTTATTTCTTTACTTACTTTACTCCAACATATATATAATGCATCACTTGTATACCACTTACCCATGAAATACCTGTTTTGAGTACTTGGTCATATACAGAACAAATTACCTTGAAATTATGTAACAAATATGTTTATTCTTTGAGATATGATTCTACCTTTTCTGCTCTATTGTGAATGTTTTCCAGACATATCTTTTTGAATAAACAAAATTAATTTATTGTTCATGTAGAACACTGTATAAGATATGAGCCATATGCTCCTTAATGTACAATTTCTACTCATTTTCTTACCGGATATAGCATAAACCATTAACATTAAAGACCTATGCAACAAGACCAAGATAAATGGACCATTAGCAGATTAGTGTCATGCAATAAGGTCTGTTGGATTCAGTGTAAAGATACCTGTTAATTTCAAGAGGCTTTCTCACAGGTTTTGAGAGGAAGTAGTATTTTGATAAAATGATATGGAGTATATGGAGTATATATGGACAATATCATATATAATCTTGAAAGTTTTTTCCCATTAACTTGCCATTAACTTTTGCTAATGAAATTGCCTTCAAACCTTTGTTTGAAAAATAAAAAAGAAAGCATAGGCTCTGAAAAATAATGTATCTCCATCCCTTCCTTGAAGAGCTTGTTGTAAGCATGTATGCTAGATGATATAGGGCCATGTACTATCTCAACTCATGTTTTATTGGTGATTGTGTTTATAAAGACAAATGGTTATACAGACTTGGTTCCATCTGTGATTTCTTTCTGAAGTTTCTTGGATTTGCTTGTCAAAGAAACTGGGCATGTGTTAGGTGGAGTATTCACATCCAGTCTGTTCACCTTTTGATTCAGTTATCTAATTGGTTGTGGTGATGCTCAAGTTTTTGCCAACTCTCTAAACTAATGTTTTAACACTTGTAAATAATTCTTCTGGATGTTCAGTTGCAATGTTTTTGGATCATAGATTTCAGTATTATGTTATAGGTGATTTGTGACCAAAAAAGGGGCAAAAATCCTCCCCTGGATTCCAGAAGAATTATGCAAGAAGAGGTGAAGCCTATGTAAATCTTTGGTACATCTGCCATTACAAAAACTCTTTGACATTTATTAATTAGTAGGAATGTATCTGGATTTCATGGGATGTCTCAGGTAAAGAGTGAAAAAAGATAATAGCAACAACTAGAAAAAGCAGGCTAGTGAGTTGTTGCTGTATGAAATGTACCCTTCACCCATATGTTAGTGCAGAAGGACCAATGCAGCACTTCAGGAAAGCATTCATCAAACCTAGTGTTTCTTCTCAGTCAGATACGTAGCCACTGATTTGTTTGCTATAGTTTCCCAATCTAAATTTACTTCTACCAGTAATGTAATTATTATTATGTTTGCCTTATTCATTTTATATCATCTACATGAAAGCAAAGTTCTCAGTGCACAATGGTGTAAGGAGGAGTAGAACTTTCTGCAAATTATGCACAGCTGGACAGTTGAGCTGTGGTGCCTGAGGCTGTGAATTTGTATTAACACAGCCAGCAGTAGGTCTGCTTCCTGAATAAGAAATGTTCAGTGTGTGTAGGTTTCAAATGTGCAGGTGGTGAATTTGGGGACAGATGATATAGATCCAGTGGTTTTGATAAATTAAATAATAGCAGTTGGCATAACTGTAAATTAATCATGGAGCTGGATGAGAAAGCTAGTGTATTAATTTCATGCTCATTATGATAATACTTGATTTAATTCAGGTACACAAGCTGAAGTGCAGGTGGACTTACTGCTTAAATCTAAAGAGTCAAAGTTATTAAGAAAATACATTGCTTTATTTAATCTTACATTTATTATATCTTTTTCTCAAGATCTTGTAGTTAACTGTGAGTTACAATTTTTGAAGACAAAAGCTTTTTATTTATATTGGTTTGATGTCATCTTTACATAGAGCTGTTTCAAATACAGCACCTTAGGAATATGGAATGCAGGCCACCTGGCACTCAAATTATAAAAAAAAAAAAAGGTAAACTAGAAGAGCCAGTAAGCTTTTTATACTGTTGTACTGTGAAAGGCTTGCTGTATTGATTTATCTGCCCTGATCTGGTACAGTGGTGTGATGTTACTGAAATGCAAGGGATTAATGGTGCAGTTAGCATGTGCCATTATTCTTACACCAAGCTGTTATGGTCATAGAGAAGCATGGAAGCATAAGCAAAAGCTCCTCCCTAGAAGAACTGGCTGACCTTCTTTTGTGCTGTAGAGTAGCAAATGTATATTTATCCTTGTAATTTTCAATCTGTATTTTCTTTTTCCTGTTGGCTTTGGAAATAAGATGTTCTAGTGAATTGTCCTCTTGTCCTAATCTGTCTTGTCTATAAAAGTTTTAGCTTGATAAAACTGAAATTAGAGCATGTAGTCAGAATCTTTTATTTTCTCTTTCTTCCTTTCCTGAAAGTTTTGTTGTTTGTTTATTTGTTTGTTTTTCTTTTTCTGTAACTTTTTAATTTGCCTTAGCATCCCAGACCCTGTGAAGTGTTTTTCACTTGTGGCATAATAAAGGTGTAATACTGGACAATATGGTGACCAATAAAGTAGAAACCCCATTGACTCTTGGGTGATTTGCATTATCAGTTCTCCTATGCTGAATTTGAGTGTTTTCTTGTGAAGGATTTCTTGTTCTGTCAATGAAAATTACATTAGCGATGTAGAAGTAACACTAGCAATGCTGTAGAAAGCACAGGAGATGGGAGCACTTGTAATAGGGCCAGTGTGTTGAATTCTCTTAGCTATTAAATAGATAAGATTAGAAAGCTAAATAAGCCTTGCATTTTGTATATAAGTAAATGATCACTGGATAATAACACTTCACAGAAACATCCTTCTGTGGTAGATTTCATTTTCTGTTTGCCCCTGGAGAATGGTCATTTGGTGAAGCTTAATAGTTCACTGCATCCCAAAACCTGTTAGAACTGGTTTATTCAAGAAGAAACGAAGCATGTATGTTGGAGAATATACTGTCTGGAGCCTGAGACATCAAGGAAGATGATGCAGAAATGGCAGTTCCATTTTGGGAGACAATTAGTGGGGTTTCTTAACAGCAGTGATAGCGCTTGTAACACCACTTCTAGCTCTTAAGGCCTGAAAGCTAAGCACTAAGCATATCCATGCCTAAGATGAGGAGATTCCATATTTTAGTTCTTACCTTCTCCACTGTGAAAGATGAAGATGCTTCCTAAATGACCCAACCCCTCCCTCTCTTACTCATCATCTCCAGCATGGTGGGGTGTTTTCCTTCTCTTGCATATTACTGCATCAAGAGGCCCATCCTAGTCAGAGTCTGTAAACAGGCTGAGTTGCAGACAGATGACCAGTTTCAAAGGAAAGTTAATATGATTAACTTCCATAGAAAAAGAACATCATGACACACAGGGATAGCACACACACAACAGCACAGAGAGTATAGTAGTAGGAGGAATGGCAGTTCACATACTGTATTCTGGAAAACTTAAATCAGCAGGATATTAATCAAATTGGATTTACAACAGGAGCTGATGCTTCTGGACATGAGGGTTTGGTTTAGTTGGAAGGGGAACAATGTAGAAGTTACGGGTCAAGGTAAAGTACAATTTTTAATATCATCATCCCACTGTAGAAATCTTGAATATACGCTTTGAAATTGAGTCTGTTTTCTTCTGAAGAAGATTTTAATTATTTTTTGTCCTAATAAAGTATTTGTTGAAATAAACCCATTGCTTTTGAAGGAATCCATATCCAGTGCTGTCATCACTGAATATATGTTTAGCTAGGAATGTTTGCTTGTTTGGTTTTTTATACTGTTTGTCCCAAGAATCATAAAATGTCATATTTTTTGTTTCATTTCAAATACATGGCTTTTTGGAGTGTTGATTTTTTTTTTGTTTTGTTTTGTTGAGGTTTTTTTGGGGCGGGGTAGGGGTTTTTTTGGTGGGCTTTTTTGGGGTTTTTTTGTTTTGTTTTGTTCTGTGGGGTTTTTTTTGTTGTTGTTGTTGTTGTTTGGGTTTTCTGTTGTTCTTGTGTCCTTTTTTTTTTGTCTGTATGCTTTTGTTTGGGCTTTTTTTCTCCCCACATGCCAAATTTTACTATTAACTTGCAGTTTCTCAGAGAAACTAGTTTTGCAGAGAAGAGCATAAAGAATGTGAAGAAATTTACCTAGAATTATATAAAGGCAGGCTTAACAAACTGTAGGTTTTAATGGTTCTGTCACTGGCACATGGGGGTGAGGGAAAGAAAATTAGAGTAAAATGTGCCGTTATCCTACTCACATACATCACTTAAATATATTAATGTAATAGTTGATAAAGATCTTGCAGTTGCTGCTTAACCATTATTTCACATCTAAGTTATATTCCACAGTTACAAAACTTTTTTCTAATCACATTTTAAAACAGAATTGACATACTTTGTTTAGCTCAAAATTTGCCAAGAAATAAAGCAGACTGAAGAAAGCAATTTTTCCTCAGAGGTTGCAGAGTGCTAGCCTTTCATGTTCTTAATAAGCAACCTTTCCCCATTTATGTAAATGGACATATTGCATACAACAGCAATTTTGAGAGCAATTTTTCTTTGTTTGCTGTGAACTGTATATTTAAAAGATTACAAGCATGACTAAGATCTCATTAACACTGTACTTGCATTGGTTTGTAGCATTGTCTTCAGTGACACTATGCCTAATATCTGAGTGTCTAGACGTATTTAGTGCTTATAAAAAGGACAGTCAGGCTGCAGGATTTCGCCTTCCTTCTGCAGCTAATATCTCATTATTTAATGTATTGATTTGGAAGAGGTCTCTTTTCAGCTAAGAACTTGTTCTTTGTGGAGTAAATTGTTTACCAGCCAGCTATATGTGTTTGCCTTAGCGAATCTGAGTGAAATGGTCCATCACAAATTCATGTAACTGCATTAACCTTCTTGACATTGTGACTCTGAAAAGTTAAGATGAGAATAGAGGTGAATGACAGGAGGTGGTGAAAATGAGATTCTTGCACACGATGCACATTTTACTGTGTGTAAATAGGGTTAGAACTTAAGGGATTTTTAGAGATAAATTTATCTTTTAAATTTATTTGTCCCCTTCAGATGATTTTTGTTAAACAGGAAGAGTATGTTCTATCAGAATTTTAGTTCTTAATCCATGCTAATTTCTAGTATGTACTCAGATTTTATGTTTAGACAGGCAGAAGTTGCAGGTACAGAAGGAAGAAAATGGATGAAAAAAACTTAATCACAACATATTTTATTACTTTATACCAGTTTCTTTTTCTGCTCTGGCATGTACAAGAATTGATTATTTATAGTACATAATTTCTATGAATAAATAAGCACTGAATTTTCTATATAAGATATCTCAGAATAGAAGTAGTTTTCTAGAGGAGATTAATAAAAGTTTGGCTGAAAATTCAACTTTCTAGAATAATATATTGCCTCTATTTGCAAAAACATAAAAATTATTCCATCCAAAAAAAAAAAGAAAAAGAATCTAGACTTTGCTAGATTTTTTACATGCTATTCAGTCTTTCATATATCTTGAGAATAGTTTGTTTGGGGGAGGGAAGAAAGAAACAAAGGAATGAATTTATTGTTTGGTTATTTTTCTTTTCTTTGTCTAGTTTTTATTGGCTTATGTACTGTATAAGACAAAATGGCTTTCAGATATGTAGACTGATATATACTCCAACCTTCAACACCACTACATCTTACTTCAGAAATGCACAAAATAGCCACTTTAGGGAAGGAGAGGAGAAGGTGAAGATTTCAGTCTAGCCCAAATACAGAATCAGAATACAGCTCCAACACTAAGACTGGGAAATGCTTCTGGGTTCTCTGATCTGGACGTAACTGAAGTCATGCCGGGAATCACTCTTGCTTATCCAATGTGATTTTGAAAGTATTAAGTTAATGGACTGCCATGACATGGCATGTGCAGAACAACCAGAGGATCAGGCACAGCCAGCATGGGTTTATAAAATGTAGGTCCTGCTTGACCAAGGTGATCTCCTTTGATGACCAGGTTACCTGCCTAGAGGATGAAGGAAAAGCTGTTGTCTGCCTGGATTTCAGAAAAGCCTTTGGCACCATCTCCCCCAGCATTCTCCTGGAGAAACTGGCAGCCCATGTCTTGGACAGGTGTACTCTGGCTGGGTTGAAAAATGGCTGGATGTCTGGATCCAGAGAGTGGAGTTACACTGAGCTGTCATCTGGCCACAACTGGTATTCCCGAGGGCTCAGTACTGGGGCCAGTCCTGTTTCATGTCTTTATCGATGATCAAGTGCATTCTCAGAAGTTTGCAGAGGACAGCAGGTTGCGTGGGAGTTTTGATCTGCTGGAAGGTAGGAAGGCTCTGCAGAGGGATCTGAACAGCATGGATCAATGGGCCAAGGCCAACTCTATGAGGTTCAGTAAGATGAAGTGCTAGGTCCTATACTTCAATCACAATAACCCCATGTAGGGTTTCAGCCTAGAAACATAGGAAAGTATTTTCATTCTAGATTTTCACATGTATTGTTACAAAAAGGATGTTGATCTTGTTTGAAGTATGGTCATTTTTAGGTTCAAGTGTTGCATGCCTATGCACTACCTACGAGACTTCTTACTGTAAAGTCTCCAAAACAAAGGTAGGGAAAACTGAAGCAGGAAGGTGGAAAAAAGAGGGACCATTCTCACTATAGTGATGGTTTTTCCCACAAGTACCTACTATACAACACTATTGGGATTTGCAGTTGCAAGACTGTGATAATAACAACATAAGACCTAGAGTGTGAGAACATAAAGGGAAAAAGAAAAAATGATGATTTGGAGGGCTCTGGAAAACACTGCTTCAGTGACTTAGATGATAGCTTACAGGGCCAGGAATTGTAGACCCTTGACATTATTGAGGTTGAGATACTAATTTACTCAAGGCAAAACATGATTTAACAGCATTCATGAATGAAAAATTTGTATTGGATCACTTAACATCAGAGATATAAAAATTAGGATCATGTAAAAATAACTTAGAGCTTTTGCCTGGATATTTTCTTTTTCTCAAAAAGAAAGAGCATAGAGAATTCTAAGGGAATTTTTGTTTGTCTTTACCTTGCTCTAGGTAAAGACATAGTGCATCAGTAAGTACCTTTTTTTTAAACTATATAGTGATCTTTTGAAACAAAGCCCCACAATTTACTTGTGTTTTACTATATTCATCAAAATGGAACCAGAACTTTTTTGTATGCTGTTTGTAAGTACTGGGTGACTTTGTATCCCTTTATAACTTCTATTATTTCATAATGGATCTTTTGGAAGGAAGGATGTCCTCTCTTCTTAAGACTACATCATTTATCAAACAGTAATTGCCATGGTACATTTAGATGTACTATGACTTTGTAAGTCATCACAAGAATTGCCTGATATCCACATTACCCAATGCCTCGAGGTATTCCAAAATACAAAATCTAGCCACAGGCATTAGCAACACATACAGTGATTGCTGTCATATTTTGGTGCTGTTCCCAGAAATGCCACATTCAGAAGGCTGTACTTTGAGGAATGATGCTGCATAATCAGATGGCTAAATTCATTAGAAGCTGAGGTACCACAGCAGGGAGTACAACGTTATCCTTGATGATCTTGGCTTTTGTGGTAGCAAACAGCAATACCCACAGAATTTCTTGATCTAGTTTCCAACTGAATCAGTCTTTCAAACTATTCCCAACACTGGCAATTTTTTTTCATCACGTTTTTTAGCTTAGCTTCAGCTTTTCCTGAGAAAGCATTGAAAAATGCAATCATCCAGGTAACTACTTTGGAAAATGAGATCAGTTGTTCAGTGGCTGGATGTCAGATTTTTTCATGGGTTTGGCTGATACAAACTGAAGAAGCTGAGAAATTGTGAATGTTAATCCTGAGCTGTTCTGATATAAGAAACAGGGGAAAACCCACTGCCACCATATCCCTCCTCCTCCAAAGAGAACCAAAGAATGAACCAACAAAACTCCTTCTTTTATCTTTTTATGCCTAACTCATTAGTGATTGATGAAAGATCTTTACAAGGTTGCTACTCTGTTTCCCACTGTGAATTGTACATGTTCAGTAAGGCCATGTTTAAATGTTTTTGTCAAATGTCTACTGAAAGTATTGCACAAACTAGAACCAGAGAGGAATGCATTTCGGTTTTAGTCACATATTCTATATAATCAATTGATGGTCACATGTGCTGAGCTTTATGACAAAAATATCACGCTTTTTTTTTTCTACAGCTAGTTCAATGAAGACAACTTTGGTGAGGCACCAACAATCTCTGGATTTCAGTGATTTTCTTACTAGCATATGAGCAGCTTTCTCTCAAAGATGTCTCTATGAGATCAGTGAGGACTCTATCTGTAGTGCTTTTTACTCTCTCCTCGTATGTACTGCTAGTTTAGCTCAGATGCCACTGAGTATCATAGTTCTGAATCTCTTGGAAATGCTGTTGGTTTTGGTTTTCACTTTGAAAAAATATAACTAAAGTTATTTGTTACTCATCCTTCAATCTAGATACTTTCAGATACTGACCAGATTAACTGCCTAGCAGAATTATCAAAAGTATGTGCAGATGATTGGTAAGATTTTTCTGAAGTTTTTAAGGAAAGATATTGAGTCCTCTGTGGGTTGGTTCATACTGCATACCAGATATCTGTTTTTAAACTGAAGACAGTCTTGTGCAAATTAGTTATTTTAGGTTCTCAATGCAATTTACAGGAATAATTAAGAATTTTGAAACGCAATTTACCTTTTTTAAGGCTTGCTTCAGAATGAGATTAAGAGTTGGAATTAATGAATAAATGAATTTGATCAGGTGAAACTGTATCTTGGTCAGTTTACATTGTTCCAGAGACTATAAACTTTTGGCTTTCCTGTTCTCAGGCCTGTCTGAGACACCCATATTATTGGTGAAGAAAATGTCCCTTACAATTTATTGCTTTATTATTATTTCTGTTTATATAAAATTACAGGTCTTATTTTAAGATAAAGGACTCCTCTTTCATGACTTACAGTTCTTGATGTTTGACTACTTGTGTCATTCTCAAACACATTCTCCTTACGAAGCTGTGGGATTTTTGGGTGTCTGATATATTTGAGTGCTATTGATAGTCTAGGATCCAGCCTTAATTTTAGGTTATTACTGTACCTATCAGAGGCCTGAATCATTAGACTGAATTCCTTTCTGAACTTCTGCATGCTCACACGTTTGTCAGGTTTCTGTGGGTTATTGGTGTCAAGAAATTTTGTTCTTCTATCCAACATTGTCATTCAGCAGTGTTAGTAGTCTGTAAAAAATATCAACTACTCAGTTTTGATGTATGCAAATCGTTATGTATGAAAGAAATAGAGTATTTTATATGCTGATTACCTCCAAGTACATTCTGTGTGAGACATCCTTTTGAAGAAATGTGTGGAGGAGTTTTACAGGATCTTCAATTATTCTGAATATAAAAGCGGTGAAAAAACACAAGGGGTATAGCATCTATTTGAAATAATTATAATAGATATGTTTTACTGTGGCTGAGTTTAAGGACTAGACTTATTCTTTTCTAAGCAGAAAACAGTGGAGATGTGGCTGATTTTTGGGAATGGTGAAATGCAATGTAGAAGACTTACATTTAGAGGACTAAGTTTGCAATATAATCACTGGAAATTTCATATGTATTTCAAAAGGAAAATCTCCACATATGTTGCCTGCTGAAATGTATTTAACACAAGACATAAAATTTAAACTTCCAAAAGCAGTGATAAAACCAGCTGCTTTCATTTCTAGCTAATACTAAATATTTTAAACCCCCTACTCTTTTTGGAATTATGAATTGCAGTATGAAAATTTGGAAGCAGAAGACTAACTTCTTTATTTATAATAATAGCTGAACACATTATATTACTCTAATGACAAATAATTCTGTTTCAATATTTTACTGAAGGGTACCAGTGAAAGGAACAGCTGATATAGTGGTTGTCGCAGCACAGGTCTCTCCATCCAGCAGAAACTGTTAATATTTCTCACATGAAAAGGGCTAAAGAATTAGACATGTATGGGGTTTTTTTTAAATGAAATGCGTGAAAAAAGCATTTTTCAAATGAAAAATTTTCAGGTTCTAATAAAAATAGGATTTGTGCATATATATGTACATGTATTCTTCAACTCATTTCAAGGCTTTTTATTTTTAACAAAAGACTGCATGTGTCCACTTGATAATCTTGATGGTCTTAATGTAGACCTTTTTTCTTAATGAGTGATTTAAAAAATGAAATAAATGCAAACTCAAATTCTTTTAAGAAATGAAAAAATATCACCTTTAACAGTTCTTTTACTGTGAAAAACTTTCACTTGAGTACCATTTGTGGGAGCATTTGTTTTTTTGGGTTTTTTTTTGAGGATATATGTTGCAGGTGAATTCTTGAGTGAAATACTAGCATTTTTTTTGTGCACTAGTATGAAAGTGATAGTGATAATTTCTGTTCATATTTGCTTACATGGCAAGAATCTATTTTTTCTTGATATCTTAAGTTCATTTTGAACTCCTGAGAAAATTATTTTTAAAAAATTAAATAATACAAAGTTAAAAGCTCTACTTAAAAAGCCCTATAAATGTTAAAAGCTGTATTTAAAAACAACAAGCATTTGCTCTGATATCTTTTTGTTTACTGAGGAAATATAAGAATTGAATTATTAACTAAAATCAGAAGATGACTACAACACAACAGGTATTTATCACTTAGCCATCTATGAGTCTCTATTTCATCTTAGACATGTGAATAGATAAGAATGAGAAAGAACTGCAAACTGCAATGCTTTTAAGTGTTTGTAATACAAATTATGTATCACTGGAAGATTTATCTTATTTGGAGAAAATTCAAGTTGTTACCTGCATGCAGAGTACCTTTGTTAGCATATTTACCTGTGCTTGGAAAATTTTTTATAGATTAGGGTATTTCTTTTTGTAAAATAACATACACAACATTTAGAGCTTAGAGTACCTGAGAAAAACAAGAATTTTGTTGCTGCAGGGGTTTGTCACCAAAGGGGTCATTTGAGCTATTAGTTTTTCAAAACTTTTGAAGATCAAGCCACTTAGGTGCCTGGTGTGAGCTTATACTTTGTCATTATCCTTCCTACATATAACTTCTGCATACATGCCTTTCAGGAGTCTGTGTGTACTCAGAGGAGTATTTCTATAATTTTTTTACAGCACTATGAAACAACTCCAAGTCGGATGTGTGGATGATCAGTACACATCCTCACAGTGATGCCACAGTACAGTTCAGCCCTCCAGAGGCTGGTGCTTTGCTCAGGCAGAGAGTCCTCTGGGACCTGAACTGTGGTCTTTTGCACTACAATGCAGTATGTGATGTACCGGTTTGGTCAGAGTTAGCTTTGTTTCACTATGCCACTCAGGGTTTATGATCACTTCCTAGAG
The DNA here is from genome assembly GCA_025584955.1 of Alethe diademata. Lineage (NCBI taxonomy): Eukaryota > Metazoa > Chordata > Aves > Passeriformes > Muscicapidae > Alethe > Alethe diademata. The sequence continues at coordinate 90,884,512 of JANRMJ010000054.1, read as the reverse complement.
CTTTTTGAGGTAAAATTTGTCTTGTGGTTTGCGAAGTGACAGCAGTTTTGTGTTTCTAGAAGAGACATCTAAAATATGTTTTATCTTTAATGCTCTGCTTGAGACCTTGTGATAGTTATTGCTGTCACAACCATACTTTTATTGTATAATTGTATAATGTATTGTATAATTTTCCAGTAGCAGCTACCAGCTATTGTCAGAATTGCCTCCCAAAATTACGTGTCCAATAGACTGCAGCCAAGTATGAGACAGCGAGTATGACACTTGGATATGTGGACTGGCTTCGGCAGTTTACTGATCTCATGAGAACTTTTGTTGACTTCAAAGGGCTCTGGATCAATCTCTTAGCTTCTGCTCAAAGAAACTGTAGCCTTTCTTCAATTTTTAACAATGAAATAGTAAAAGGCCAGCATATTTATAGCTCATTCACTCAAGAATATCTTTATTCTTCCAAGTAACAGCAGGGTAGAGAAAAACAATTGACTTCTCAACCAGATAAATGGAAAGAGTAGAGATATTGTACCCATGACAATCATAAATTTGGGTTTGTTATGACCTGTAATCAACAGCATATGATATAACCTATTGCTATTGCAGGCAGGAGATCTAAAGATGACTGACAGCCTAGAGCAAGTAAGATCTAGCTGAAAACAGAATGTTCTAAATACAGAACAATGGTTCTATATATAGCCCTACAGTGAGAGAAATCTTTTCATTTCTCCTTCTGATGAGAGACAAGAGAGGATTTATTTGACTTTTGGGAAGATTTAGAATCTACAGCAAATATTCCAAGACACTGGAAATATTTTAGGCAACTTATTTAGTTCATGTAATGGAATTTAAATAAATTTACTAACATATTGATTTCTTGCACTGAGGAAATGTGAGGGTTCTTCTTATTATTGTGTTTGTTATTTGCTTGTTCAAGTAATTATTTTATACTGTCCACTGCTAATTTTAGATGATTCTATATACAATAGATTCAGTTAGTGCATGGAGTGCTTGATTAGCTGAGGATTGAGATAATCCATTGTCATGCATTAATGCTTCTCTTGTGGGTATTCCAGTGACCTCTCATAACTCTTAACCTTTATCTAACATTTGGTACATGGTTCATTCAGCACAATAAAACTATAATGAATGTTGTAATTAATGAATTCAACTTCTTGCATTTGTCTCAGTTCTTAGTAGAACCATTAAACAAAGTGCTTTTGTTTCATTTGTCAAAAGACAAATGTCTTTTGAATGCCTTCAACTTAATCAAAAGGATTTAGGGCCACTCTTTAATATATGTTTTGACTTTGGTTTTCTGTTGATTTTTTTCTGTGGTCTTCACAGACTATTTGAAGTTACAGGAAAAGAAAAATAAAACCAAAACTCTTACAATGCCAAATGCATTTACTACACCTTTTGTAAAACACCTCAAGTCAAAATTTCAAGACTTAATATGGCCTACTGCTGCTTCAGCTACAGGACTTCATTCACATGACAGTAAAGTAATCTGGTAGTGAAGAGGGAGGTTGTACTGCAGGTGCCGCACCCTAGTTGTAGAGAGTTTAGTTTTCTGTCCAGAAAAATACATTTCAACCTGTGTCACTGCCTCTTTTGCTCTAGAGATGAGGAATTGGGTTGATCATGAAGTTCCTCTCAAGATAGAATCTCTTCTCTTGTAGTCTTCTTATGCACTTCCAACATAATAGTAATGCAGGTAGTGGCTGCCATCATTGCTGTTCTGTCACATTTTATCCCTAAGAAAGAAAACACATTTTAAAATATTTGCTTTTTTATGTACTTTGATTTTCCCTGAGAAGGGAAAGCTGATAGTTTTAAGAGCAACCTGGATAAGCCAGAATGGAATTTAAATAGAGGAAGAAAGGTTTCCAGTGGAAGACTTTTCTCATCATTGCATTTGAGGGAAGAGGAATTGGATTCTTAAAAGTAAGTTCTCTGCAATTTTCTCTTGTTACTCTTTGTTACCAAAGTAAATTTTGCCTGTATTTAGACTGCGAACCCGGGGCAGGATTTGAAACAATTGGGGCACACACAGCAAAAGACCCAGGCTGAGCCCTGATCTGGAACAGCTCGGTAGTAATTTTCATGCCTATTTCTCTTTACTCCTATTTAGAGTTATTTCATCTGTTGAAAAGGAGCCCCATATGAACAAAAAGAAAGATAATTGTGTTTTTACTAGGGGGCCTTGTGATGTAGACAACTGTGAGAATGAAGATGATGGAGCAATTAAGCTGCAAGCTCAGAGGTGCTCTCATAAACATCATGCAAAAGTCTTGTGGATCTCAGATGTTTTTATGTTTGCTCACAAGGTTGTGGTTGCCATATAGAGACTTAAGTGTTTTTTCTCTTCTTGTCAGGGAGACTATAAGAGGTGTAAGTGTACCTACATCCCATTTCATATTACTAAGTGTTTTTGTGGTGCTGGAAGAAGATGGAGTTGTTTGTTTTCTGTTCTGACTCTGTAACTTTCCACTGGAAGGCAGCTGATCTTGTATGATGATTTAAACCAATTAGGAAAGACCTAAAATTTCTACCCTTGTCTCTTGAGGATGGAACAACACCTGGGGATGTAGGACTGTAGCCATCCTTGTTCTACTTGACTTGAATCAGACTTTTGCTCAGTTTTCACAAAAGATATTCACTTGAGATGTCAGAGATTATAGTTCAAGCTGTTCTTTCGTTGCTAATATTAAATGACGCTGCTCTGTAAGGAGAAATAATTATCTGAGTAATTGATGAAGTGATTCACTGGCATGAATTAGACATAACCAAACACTGAACATCTGCTATAACGTTTGCAACTGGAGTCTAGCTTGAGTCAGTCATGTTGATGGCATATTCTCTCTTTCATGAAAAATGTCCATGTGTTTACGGAAGAACAGAATAACTGACTCAGGTTTCAAGAGACCTGTGGAGATTGTTTTCTCAAATCCTATGCTCAAGACACATATAGCTGATTGTCCAGGATTGTGTCCAGGCAATGTTTGAATATCTCCAAGAAGGGAGATACTACAACCTCTCAGAGTAACCTGTGCCAGTGTTTGATCACCCTCACAAATGAAAAGCATTTCCTGATATTCAAAGGAAAGTTCCTGTGTTTATTTGTGCCCATTGCTTTTGTTCCTGTTACTGAGCACCATTCAACACCTGAAATTTTGAACTGAGAAAAAATAAGATTTGTAGAAAAATCTATTTAATCAATATTTGAATACTTCTAAACACACCAATTGTTTTTAAAAATCATCAGACTGCTGTTGTACTTTGGGTTTGCTCCTCTCTGCACCCCAGCTTCATCACAAGTTCCTTCTTGTGAAAATACTGTTAATTCTTTTTCACCAAACATTTTGAGATTAGTAAGGAGGTTGGAAAAACACATTTCTTGCAGCTTAAATTGTGTGGGTTTTAGTCCATAAGTCAGTGTAGAATGTGGTTGTATCTGCCTGTAGCTTCTGATGATAATCTCTACAAAGGTAAATACTGCTTAGAATAAACAATTAAGGACCTTCTGGAAGGAGAAGGGGCTGTGGCAGGGAAGGAGATGTAATATTAAGGTAAACAAAAGGGTCAATGTCTAAATGATCTGAGACTGTAGTCCAGTGATGACACTTCTATACAAGCATTGTGGTTTGGACATTTATTTTTACCTGATGATTTAATGCAAAATGCAGAATGATTGAACTAGTAACCTCATTGTTCTTTCCTTATATAAGGCTTTCTACTCAGAAGGGTCATTCTTACTTTATTTCATTTGTGATTGCTAAATTTTAAGACGTGTTCTTGTGTTAAAATTTCAGTTGGTAATCTCAAAGTTTAGCAAAGTTTCTAAAGAGAGTTTACATCATTCATTTTAATAAAAAATATACTTAGAAAAAAATGCTGAACTTCTTGGTGCAGAAGATCATTTCCTAAGGGGCTGAAACCAAAGTAGTGAACTTTATATTGACAGCTTGCTAGCAACAAATGTTCTGAGCATTACCTCCTAAGGAAATATAGATAGATCCCCTTTCTATCTCTAACAACAGATTTATATACCAATTAGACAGTTTGAGAAGCAGTACCTCTATAGCAGGCATAAGTGCTGAGAAGGTGGCTCAATCATGTAAAAAAAGAGTGAAGATAGGTTATAATAGAAAAATGAAAGCTTCTCTAGAGAAGAGGAATAGACACAACAGTAAGACAGGTCTCTGTGGAGTCTGTAACTCTGAGTACTCAAAGTTTAGGAATTTAGTGTTTATATATATTTAAAAGGTGGCAGTCTGGGTGGAGAAACAGAAAATAGAGGAATGTTACAGAAAATTGGTGGAAATAGTTTCCGTTCTTAAGAGATTGCGGGAGTTTATTCCGCTGCAGTGCTTGGTATGGGTTTATCTTCATGTGTTTGCTTAAATCCGCATAGTTGTCATGATGGTGACTACGGAAAGATATATTCTGGGCTTAGAAGATGGAGATTTTGGTGATTATGTTATGGATGGAATGATGACTGCTGAAAGAACGATATGTTTCTCATTTATCTGTCATCGTGGGTCCGGTTACAGTTGGGCTTTTTTGCCATGTGAACATTTTATTCACATTCATAACATTGTGTCATGGCATCACAGTGTGCAGAAATGTCAGAGGCTCCGCACAGAGAACAGTAGGGCAGGGCTACCAGCCAAGACCTGTCCCCCTGGGTGAGGAGTGGGACAGCTGAGGGCTCCGGGGCAGCTTCAGCCGCGGGCATCAGGAACCTCTGGAGGGTGGAGGCCAGGCTGGGCCATCGGCCCGACTTAGCATGGCTGATAGTGTCTGGGCAGGGCTGTGGGGAGCTGTGCCCGGCTCAGCGGGGCCATGGCCGGGCAGGGC
>JANRMJ010000054.1:90869470-90879558 GCA_025584955.1 Alethe diademata | reverse complement strand
GGCCAGGCAGAGCAGGGCTGTGGGGAGCTGTGCCCGTTTCAGCGGGGCCATGGCCGGGCAGGGCTGTGGGGAGCTGTGCCCGGCTCAGCGGGGCCATGGCCGGGCAGGGCTGTGGGAGCTGTGCCTGGCTCAGCGGGGCCATGGCTGGGCAGGGCAGGGCTGTGAGGACCTGTGCCTGGCTCAGCAGGGCCATGGCTGGCCTGGGCAGGGCTGTGGGAAGCTGGGCCTGGCCCTGCTGAGGGCTGGCGCCGATGGGGAATCCTGGGTCCCGGGCAGCTCAGCACTGGTGGTGTCCTCACGGATATGGTACATGGAAAGGCTTTCTGAAAATGTTCGTTCTGGAGAGGCAGTATAGACGGGTCACACTCTGTGAAATGTCTTACTGACATTATAGATTCATTCAGGACAACTGGTAAACACCATAGAAGTAAAAATGAGAAAGATCCCAATTTTCAAGAGAAGAAAATCTCAGAACCTCTGTTGCTGTCAGTCGGGCCCTCGTGCTTTGTATCCTTGACAACTTCTAGTTATGTCAACGCTGAACTGGAATAGCTTCCCTGTGCATGTTTTGTCCATCAGAAAGGTGTTTCAATAGTATCAAAATGGAAATTATGCAGCTAGATAGGCAATGCCCTAAATTCAGACGAATTTTGATTCTCTGATTTCACCTTGATGCCTGGGATTGCAATTTCTGTTACCTTACGGTGCATTTTTATGGGGTGTATGAAAACCAGCTCATGGCTTAACCAGCAGTGATAGTATCTGACATATCATCTATGAAAAGATAAACACTTTTCCACTTAGGAGAGTTTTCATGTATGGGTTTTTATTGAATGAATTTTTAGTTATTCCAATCTTTCTGACTGTGAAAATTTTAGGAGAATTTTTTCCTGAATCACTAGGGTCTTAAAAAAAACCATAACGGAGAAAAGTATATTTATCAGTATTTGCTCATACATAGGGAGGCATATATAATTTCATCAAAGGTAATTGCTTGACTAGTAATAACTTCGAAGTGACAGAGATAATTAACATTACCTCGAGCATAGCATGAGCCTTCCTGTAATAGCCATTTAAGTGCCTTTTCATACATTTCTTGCTGCTAGTTTCAGAAACATAAATAATATTAAAAGGCCCAAGGAGACGTAACTAGATGCTTGAAGTGAGGACCAAAAGACGATCCTAGCTCCATGCCACTGGGTGGATTCTGTCTCCTATTCATCTTATTCCCTATCCACAATTTCTGAATGCTGTACCTTGACAAGTTTGAAGGCTGTTATGTGGAACTCTTGCTGCTCCATCTGATCTTTAATTTCAGTATTTCTCAGCATGGTCTTGAAGCTTTGGATTTTGTTTCTTTGACTTCAGTTTTGTCCTTAGTCTTTTTTTTTTTTTTTTTTTTTTTTTTTTTTAAATTCAGATTGATCTTTCCCTCTCTGATTTCTGCTCTCTTTCTCCTTTAGCTCTGTCTCATCCTCCTTTTCCTCCTCCTCCTTAATCTCAGGCTTGGCCTTTCTCTTATCCATGGCTTGAGATTCAACCTTTTCTTTTGACACAGGGCTGGCACTCTCCCCTTCTGTTTGACCTTAGACTTAACATTTCTTATGTCCTCCGGTTTTTCTGTGTCTTGTTCTACATGCTTTTTTTGGCATTGTTACTTTCTAGCCTGGAGTTTCCCTAAGGGGATTTATTGTTCCATTTGCCATTCAGAATTTCTTGACATGCCAAATTACTCTCTCCTGCATCTTCAGCATTTCTCTGGTCTGTGTTGCTGTTTTGGGCCTAGGCTTCATGAGTTTAATTCTTCCTGACTTCTCAGAGCAATTTGCAAATTCTTCAGATTTGTTTCAATTCAAAGTGAGTCTAGCATCTTTGTTTCCAGTCTGCTTATTGTGTTTTGGGTTTGTTTTGGTTTTGGTTTTTTTTAAGTTGTTTTTTTAGATTTGGTTTGGGTTTTTTTTTTTCTCCTCAGCATGGTTTATTTTTTTCTTTCAGATTTTCAGGTTTTGACCTGTAGTATTAATTATTAGGTTTGTTTGGAACCTCATTGCACCAATATTTTCATCCTTTGTTTTGTAATAAATGTATATTATATTCTGTCCAAATATTTATCCTCATTCTCCTGATAAGGATGAATTTTTAATTTTTTTATCTGCTATATCACACATGGTCTCTTTTCTGTTGATAGGTGGTTCAGGATGTTTCTGATGTAGCCCACGTGAGAAATTAATCTGTGTTTTGTCAGTTGTATTAACAAAAATTCATATCCAAATAATTTTGAAGGCAAGATGATTTCTCAAGAAATGTTAGTACTCTATGGAAAAAAATAAGCACTGCAAATTCACATCTCTTGTTCCTAGCTGCTATCATGCCTTACACACAGCTTTATTTCTCCTCTCCTGCATCCTGTGGAGATGTTCTCAGCCTTTCCATTTTTATGTTACTGCTCCTTTGCTGCTGCCGTTGTATCTTTGGTAGAAGCTCATTTTCTCCAAAGAGCAGTCTCTGTTTATTGTTTGTGTTAGGCTGTTCTGCCTACTTCCTCTGTTCATCTTTGGTCTCTGCTAGACTTTTTCCTGCCCTTAGACCTTGCCAAGATTCATACAAACCTAATCTTTCTTTTTCTTGTAGTTTCTCTCTGAAGCCACCCAGCTGATTTGTGGGATATTTTAGTTATTTGTGGCTGAGGATACAGTCCCTCACCGTGGCTTCAGAGGAATATCAGTCTCTTTTTCCTGCTTTCTCTGACTATTGCTACCACAAGGATATCCTTATGGGACAGGCAGAAATCAAGACTAGAGGTACAGAAAGGTTCAGAGGTTCAATTATTAAACAGAAATGGCAGAGAATCATGAGGAATATATGGCAGAGGGAGAAAGAAGAAACACAAGTTTCACATCGCATTCTGATCTGCTTGAAGACAAGGACTGTAACTCAGAATATGTATATTGAGAGGGACTGTGTGGATGAGAGGCTTCCTGTCTTCTGGTGTGCTGCTTTTGATAAAAGTTGCAAACTGGGTCTGCAAAATGGGAGTTTTTTTCTGGATGAATTCCCTCCCTTTAGGCACAGAGTTACTGCCTATTCAGCAAAGGAAAAGTTACATTTCACTGCCTTTGCATTACTTGATACTTAATTATATTTGGTTCAAGTAAAGACATTAAGATACCCTCACTCATTCCTTATATCTCAAAATCAACATTACCTCAGCTGATATATGTGAAGAGTGGGTTGTTCATTTTCTAACTTGAAGCCCACACTTTTTGACTCATAAAGATGAATAAGTCTTCTATAATTCAGGATGCCTTTATTCTCCTCACTAAAAAAAAAACTATGGTCATATCTAGTTATTTTGCTTTCATATACTTCAATTAATGTAAAAAAGTATTTCATTTCCATATCTCTGATACTCCTCTAGCTTGTCGGTGTCTGTTTCCTGCTGTGAGATCTACCTCTAGTTTGCTCTGCTCTTCTGAACAGTGCCTTCCTCCCAAACTGTCCAGGCAATAAGGAGTCGAAATAGCAACACCTGCTTGCTTGATATTCTGACTTCTGGACTATTGATGCTGAGGAAATACCACAGAACTTCCTCTGTGCATTTACGCATGTTGTCAGGCACATGTTGTGATTCTGCATGGGACCAGAATTTGGACTCGATCGTCCTGATGGATCCCTTCCAACTCCGCAAATTGGAACTCAGAACCCATTGTTTAATCACTGATTTTCTTTTTATAGTTAAAAAGACTCAAAAATTTAATTGCTGTGAAATATATCACTACAGATGGGTTTTTTCAATTTAACAGTGGGGAGAGTATATTGTGAACATTTTCAAAAGAAATAACTTAGTATGAAACTGAATTGAAAAGTGTATAAACACAGTAAAATTTACATGCTTAAATATGTATTTAAAGATGCTAAGGTTGAATTCAAAGGGGTGCATTTTCTTAGAGAGACTTCATGAACATATCTGCACAAACAGAAGTTAATTACAATAGTCCAGTAGTTGTCTTGAATAAATTTGAGAATCAAAGAAAAAATAAATGTTTCTAGATTACATTTAGGTATTTCTAGGAGCTGTCAGGAGTTTTGGGGATAGCTGGAGAGTGGGTCATTATGTTCAAAACAAAACAGATTTTTTTATGAGACAGATTTTATTTCTCAAGTAGACTAAGATAACTGTATATGACAGAATGTCAGTATTACTAGGTTCTTGTTGTATCATCTATAAAATCAGAGACCGTTGTAATTTTGAGAAATGACTCAAGTAAGTACACTTAAACTGGGTAACATTAAAACTAGGACCATTATAGCCTGATCAGGTTTATTTACAAATGCATTGGTGGAATGGTAAGCAAAACTGTTATAGATTTCACAAAAATAAGCTTAGAGGGACTTCCAGGTTCCCATAATATTTTGAATAAAATTTTGTTTATCATGAAGAAATTAGTTGTCACAGATATGGAGACATACAAAGACAAAATAGCTCTTTAAAAAAGAAAAAAGTGAGCAGACAATGCCTATATTTTGTCTTAGAACTAAAATGCTAGTCTTTTGACACGTGCCTATGCTGATAGAAAGGAAGTACAGTATTAGCTGGTGCTTTTTTGAAAGCAATTGACTATTGCTGAGATAAATTCTAAACATGATATTTAAATGGACATTGTGGTTGACCAAAATACCTAAAGTTATAATTTAGTCATCTACAATCAAATTCAGTCAGTCAAGGACTAAAAAATACAGTGTAAGATAATATGAAGGTGAAAAGGATAAACACATAGGTACAGAGCTAAACTTGGAAAACCTAGTTCACAAATACTTTAATTCATTTTTATGCTTTAAAGCTGCGGTCTATTTTGGTACCATGGAGTGACAGTAAATGCAATCCCTGTGTTTACCAGTAAAGCTTTCTTTTCCTTTCTCATAGCAGTAATTAAACTATAAAGAATGCTGAAATAAAGAAATGCAGGTTTAAAATAACTAAGAAGGGAAGCTATGTTAGCTTAAGTGGATTTTCTCTGCCATTGACAGCCATTCCTTAAATCCTTCCTTATTTCTGACATCCTAAGTTTAATCACATACTACTGTTGGACAATTGGAATGACTGTCAGTCCACATGAGCAGCGTAATCTCCAGTAAAAGTGCCATTGTTATATGGATAGATTTAAAACATTACTAGAGCTTGGAATTAAGATTGTCCTAAACTTCAACATCCAATTCCTCAATGGGTGTGTATAAAAAGCTGAAGTGTTGCCAGCCTTCCCCTGCAGCAAGTGTCCAGATGGACACTTTGACAGTTATGTAGGATGTTTCACACATTCCTTATTCATAAGGAATACTGTAGTAATTATGCCAAGATGGACTAGACTGGCATCTCCAGTCCTTTATTGAAAACTTTACGTGCCTTCTTTCGGTGGACTTCTCTCAAGCAACTCTAACTCCTTTCCTAACAGGCAGCTTCACACAGCGCTGACTCCTTCTCTCCTCTCTGCAAGTTTCCTTCTTCCTTCTGCATGACTGGCTAATCCCAAACTGTCCCTTAACCCAGCCACCTAACCCTGTCTGTCCCTCACACAGCTTTTCACCTTATCTGTTGCTTGCACGATCTCATGTCCTTTATCTCCTCACAGCACAACCAGCAGCCTCCATCCCAAACTGCTGCAGACTCTGGATCTCAAGCTCCAACTGCAACAATAACTTATAGCTATCTAGCCCACTCTTTTATAACCCCCATCCTCATTGGGCAGGCAAGGATGTTTCCACTCCTCTGTAATCAGTACAGCTGTAATTCATTGGGAAAGATTACCTCCTGCACTATCCTTAGAATCTATCTTCCTACAGAGTACTGCTTTTCTTCATATTTCTGAATTTCTTCTCTTCAGATGTGTGTTCACATAGCCATCCACTGGTACTTATTTCCAACTTACAAAGATAATCACTGTGTTTACACAGAATTGAGGTTTGTGTTTGCAGCTATTACAAAGAATTGCACTTGCAAGGAGTGATTTGACTGTAGAGTCAAACCATCCATGAGGGAATATTCACTGTGATTCAAATTGCAGAATCTACAATCTCTGTGCTGATCAACTTAATGAAAATAAGAATAAATGATAAGAAGTGCCTTTAAGAGTGATACAGAGAAAAATAGAGTGCATGTTTCCCCTGTAAATGTGTGCAGGGGATAAGTAAATCCCATAAAATCTGCTGGTGTTGGAGGGAAGAGAAGTATTTAAGCTATTAAAGTCTTGAAAACCATTAAAATTACCTGAAATACCTTTCTTAACACAATTAAGATTTGGTTTTAAATCAAGTGTCTCAAGATACTCTTGACAGAACAGACTGTTGGTAAATACTGGAATTTAATCTATCTAAATAGTAAATCTAAAATGGATAGATAATTCAGAAATATTCTGTCTATTGAAATGTTGTTTGAATGTCAATTTCCAATTACACATAGGAAAGAAAAAACAATAGTAAAATAGCCTTAAAAATTGATTATTTATATTTAAATTAAATTGAATATATTTTAACATATTCAGCTATTGAAATTTTATATTTGGCTATGCATAATATATGGTTAGAGAAATATTTAAACTGAAGTGTTTTGTCATGATTTCTTCTGTTTCTTGGATTTTAAAGTATTATCTTGCCTTTTTTATACATAAAAATGTATGCTTTTATGGTATACAGGTTTAAAAACAATACTGTGTTTGTGGCAGTGATCAATCTGCAAAGGAAAAAAAAATTCTTAATAATTTTTATGACAGAAATCAATACACTATGCCTAATGTGTTTATTGTGTGGTTATTAATATTGTGATTTCTCTTGTTGTAATCTTGATTACAGGTGATTTACTAAGTAACCTCTTTTTTTACCATTTGTGACTCATATGTGTGCATTTCTTTTCTTCATTTACTGAAGACCACTGTGTATTTTTTCCTAACAGGAAAAATTTCTGCTGTAACTAAGATGAAATCATGCTGCCTCCTATGGGGGAATGCTGAAGTGTTTTCAAAAATACAACACAGTGGTAAGTACTAAAAGCATATTTTCATAATAATTTCTTTTTTCATAAAATTATGTAAAAGAGAGAAAGCAGGTCTCTGTTTCTGGTGTTCTTAAATGTGTTTGAAATATCTTTGCAATATATACATCTAGTTTAAATGTTTGTTTACCATGTGTTCATCCAATGAGACATGGAATACAGTGCATTCTAAGCATTAGCGCTCTTTATGTGCTTACTCATGATAAGCATGAATTGTTATTTTTCAGCTCCATAAGTATTGAATGTTACCAATTGTATTGTAGTTAAAAGACATGAGATTAAACTTGGCTATCATGACACTGCTACCCAGTAAGGTTTGGGGGTTCCAGGCCACACTGTACCAGACAGAGCTGATTGTCTTCGGTTTGCAAGATAAGGTTGGGTTCCAGAGTTCTTATGGGGCTGTACTAAAAAAGAGGCTTAGCTACTGATTCATTTTGTTACTATGTCTTTTTTCCTCTCAGTTGTTAGCAAAATATAAGAGAACATATTTTAATGTGTAGCATATACACAGATAATACACATACATATGTGTATATATATGCACACAGATATACAAACTTTCTTATTATATCAATATGAAATACATGACAAGGGTTTAATTTAGAAATCTATACAGAGAATATATTCTATTTATGAAATACCTTAATCTAATTACCATTCTTTCATACTGTGCCTGACACATTGATTAATGAGAAGGGAATGAGATGTACAAGTGACCAGAAAAGTTTCTCTGGTGCACATTTTCACTTTATATGGTCCATGACCTTTGAAGCAGATGCAACTTTTTCTGTAATCATTGCACTAGCTGTAGTACAATGACATTTCCATTTCGCATTGACACTGGGACCTAAATTCAAGGAGAAGGAGTAATAATATATCTGATGTGATAATAAGGTTCTGAGTAAGCAATAATTCAAAGTGTGACAGGTTAGTTATGAGAATCGAGGGTACCATTATGTGAAAATTCAGACAAAGAAAATAACAGCTTTGAAGATTCCTGTGATTTTTGCATCACTGAACCATGTTTATTTTAATTTGTAACAACTTTCATGTGATTGAATAAAAAGTACTTTATGAACAGGGGCCTGTTTAATAGTTTAGCATCCACACTGGTTGTGATAATAGCTGAACTCTTAGGAGTTATATTGTGAGTAGTACAATATGCATGAGTGCCATATATAGAATTTAATTACCTACTCTACTTGAGAGAATTCATGACATTTGTTTCAGGAAAGAGCCAAGCAACTGATATAAAGAATACAAGACTCATATAAAGCTGAATTCAAAATTGAAATAATAATTTATTTTCTTTGGAACTAACAATTTGTGGTACATTTACCTTGTCTGGCACTAGAATAAGCCACAGCCGTGTTCCAAGAAGGGAAATTCTCATCTCTAGATCTATCACAACACACTGAGATAGACCACAAAATCTGGGGACAGGATTTTGAAGGGGAAACTGAGGGATGAAGGGATTTCAGTTTTCTCTGTTTTCTCAGCATTTTGTTTGTTCTTCATAACACTCAACAGGAAAGTCAGAGAGGAGGAGAAGAAAAGGAAGCAAACAACATTAAAACAGAAAAGTGAGACGGAGCCTATTGATGTTTGGCTTTTAACTCACACTGCAAGTTAGTGAACATCAGAAGCCAGCTGTGCATTTGAAAATTTCCTTGTTCATGTAAAGTGATAATTGGACTATACATTAAAAAAAAAAATTAGAAAATGAAGTTATAAATCAGCTTAAAATTTATCTCTACTTCTCTGCTTGCTAATTTTCTGAAGTAGCCACAAATATTTGTGTTCAACTGCCAACCCTGAGGTACTGCAAAATACACAACAGAGATATTTGTTAATCTCTTATTTTGTCTAGAAATGGTTTGTATTGAGAATGTTTTCAGGAGACAAATAGAAATGGATCTGAAGGCCATCAGGATTATGCATAATCCAAGACAAACTCACTCTGTTGAATTTGTATTTTCAGCAGAGAATAGGGATCCATTAAGGTGAATGAAAGAGATGGTAGCTTGGAAATATTGTAACTATGACTTTGACTATATTGTATTCTTATATTTAAGAGAAATACAGAAAGGATCCCCTACATCTTAAACACTTAACTGCCTACTTGCTATCTTTCTCATCCATACTTTCAATCAAAATTCTTCAACATGATAAACCCATGCTCTTTCTCAAGAACAGAAAACATAAATTTATGTTTGGAGTATGCAATACAAGTTTCCTGGCAATACATTGTGTAAAAGTATCACATAAAAGATTGAAGCAAACAAATGGCCCATGCTTTGTCCTCAGATTTTAATCTTGCATCAGAAGTATAAGTGAATTTAAATGGTGGGATTTCATTCTAGAATCCCAACCTGACAGCTGAATGTGCAGATGGAGCCCTGTGGTAGTCTGTGAAGTGCTGTGTCGTTCCTTTGATGTAGCCACATACTGTCAGATTCTTGATCATGTTCTCAGACTCTGATCAAACCTTCTGTCTTGTATCATTTATGGTAACAAATGTGAAGGAATAATAAAGCCTTTATATTAGAAGGCAGGAATAAATTGTTCCAGTTTTAGTCTTGGGAGTTTTAGGAAACAGATCAACTCTTTATTCTCTGAGGAAAATCAGGGCACAATGCAATTCTCATTCTTAGAGCTGTCAGCTCTCCTCAGCTTACTTTTCTGCTCTTGGGATTCAGATAAGAATCTTTGCCTCCCTCTTGTCAGGTTTTATGGCTGTACATGAAAGTACTCTTAGCTGAGCAGTCCAACCTCTGGTTAAGCAGTGTCTTCAACTCCTCCAGTTTTCTCTTTAGACTCTCACTGATGTTATACTCTTAGGTGGAAAAAAAATGCTCCCCACATTTTTTCTGTCTCGGTGAAATATCTACACAATTTTAGCATGGAAATCCATTAGTTATGTAGGCTCCTAAGACCTGTACTCTGATACATAGGCTTGCTGACATTATGGTGTGCATTCTTCCTACCAATCCTCTTAATTTTGAAACACAAGGAAGGAAGGAAGGAAGGAAGGAAGGAAGGG
>JANRMJ010000054.1:90825813-90869370 GCA_025584955.1 Alethe diademata | reverse complement strand
GCGGGAGGGAGGAAGGAAGGGAGGAAGGAAGGAAGGAAGGAAGGAACTCTGTTTAAAATTCTTCAGTTTTATAAAGATAGAAGGTATGTTTTCCATACTGAAACATAAGTGATAAGCAGAAGCAACTAATGAAGTTACCACCTAAACCCAGACTGATGGTTTGGTCATGTCAATTAATTGAGGCTGATATTCAGCATTTCAGTAGGTTTCCAAATTGGAAGCTGTATCTTCTTCAAGAAATTCCAGTCATTTAAATTGAATTTAACACCTACTGTTTGGAAATTTAACCAGACTTTAATGAAGAGTTTGTCTAGATTTTGTTGTAGTATGTTCCATAGCTCTCTATGCATCTACCAATTTTTTCCAGGGAGAGTATTTTGAAATAGTAAATCCAGTGTAGTGTTTCTCAGTTGATCTAGAAAATATAAATTAAGCTGCATCATCTGCTTTGCTGTGAGATGTTACTGGTAAATCTAATCTTAACAAATCCATTACGTCACTGATATTGGGGTATGTTCTTCATTAAAGATAGAGAGCTACTGTGAATAGTGGAATCAAAATATTCTGATTCTTTAATGAATATAAATAATTCCTTGCTTCCATTTGAATTCAAACTTATGTATCCCTTAATTTTTTATTAAAATATTTATTTATGTATTTCAGTATGACTGACCTAAAGTATCTAAAAGGATCTTAAAGTAGGTAAACTCTAATTATCTCCACCAATATGTGAATTTCTTAAGAACTCAAGTGATAAATGGAAATATGAAGTATTTTTCAAGTATAAGTCAAATATGAAATAGCAAACAACAAAACATTCCAGGTCATTAAATTTACTTTCATGTGGCAATGTAATTCAGTTATTTTAAAACTTCTTCCTAAGTTCATTAGGTTTATTAAAAGTTTTGGGAAGATAGTTAAACAATTTTATAAAAATAGGAGTGATGATTGTCTTAAATTTTTAAGACTCATACACTGTTCTTATCTAAGTAATGCTTCTAGAAATATAATTGATTTTGTAAAAAATGAATTTGAACATAACATTACAGAAAGTATTGTACAACAATAGCAGAGAATGGTTAAATAAGTGTAATTTCAGCATTATACTGACTTCATGGATAACAAGAGTCACTGAATCATAACATCATGAGTAATAAGTAAATGTGAAATAAAAAATAATCACACTGTTTTGCACAGACAGCTCATTTAAAGTTCAGTCATGTTCAATTCAAAGAAAAGGGGTGCAAATTTTACTATCTCAATATTTAAACTTGCAAATGTTTTATCACTATGACTAATTTAAATCTACTGTACTGAACAACAGGTAATGATGTTATATCTATTATATCTGTTTCTACAGGGATCTCTTAAAGAATTTTCACAATAACTCAGTGTTGTTTTTTTGTTTTTTTTTTTTTTCCCCTGAGAACAGTAAAGCTTTTGAGAACAAGATTCCAGTGTAAATCAACTACAGGCAAGCGGTTATCCTCTTCCTGTCAAGGTTCAAAACCCCATGCATCTTCATTTTTAACCACAAGACCACAGTTTGTTTTGTTTGGACAACTCAGTAGTTGACAGGAAAGGAAGACCATCTATATATGTTAATAAATATCCCTTTACCTGTTGTTCAGCAGTTATCTGAGTTTTCATATAAAAGAAATAGCTCTGTGTAACAGCAAAATTTCATGTCCTCCTGATATCTCCGTGACTTAATTTGAGCTCTGCCCCCTGAAGTTTCTTTTAGAAAAAACTCACAGAAGATGATTTCTGGGATCATCAACTCCAGCCTCTTTAACAGCGGGATGATGATACCATACCATGCTTTTTACACAGGTTGTAATCTAGGTTTTGAAACCAAAGGCTACGCTGGTTACTGCTGGAAACCAGTAATGAATGATGTCTCTCAAAGGTCCATACTGGGACAGTGCTATTAAATATCTTAATCAGTAACATAGACAACGGGATTAAATGCACCCTCGGCAAATCTGTGGATGAGTGGTGCAACTGATTCACTTGAGGGAAGAAATGCCATCCAGGGGTACCTCGACAGGCTGGAGGGGTATGTCCATGAAAACTTCATGAAGTTAAATGAGACAAATAAAAGGTCCTGTATCTGTGTCATGGCAATATCCATTACCATTAGGGGCTAGATGGTGAATGGATTAAAAGTAACCCTGCAAAGAAAGACTTGGAGGTACTGGTGGATGAGAAATCGTTAATGAATGAACAATGTGTGCTTGCAGCCCAGAAATCCAACTGTATCCTGGGCTGCATCAAAAGTAGCGGCCAAAATGTTGATGGAGGTGATTCTGCCTCTTTGTTCTGTTCTGGTGAAACTCCACCTTGAAATGCTGCATCCAGCTGTGAAGTCCTCAACACAAGAAAGACATGGGCATGTTAGAATGGGTCCAAAGGACAGCCACAAATATGATCAGAGGACTGGAGCACCTTGCCTGTGAAAATAGACTGAGACAGTTGGAGTTGTTCAGTCTGGAGAAGGCTGTTATGAGACCTTACTGCAGCTTGTCAATATATATATATATAATAAGAGAATAATAAGAAATGTGGAGATTTTTTATCAGAGCCTGTAGTGACTGGGATCAAAGGGGGAATAGTTTTAAACTAAAAGAGCATAGGTTTAGAGGGGCTGTGAGGAAGAAGTTCCTTATTGTGAGGATGGGGAGACACAGGAATAGGTTGTCCTAAGAAGTTGTGGATGCTCCATCCCCAGGAGTGCTCAAGGCCAGGTTGGGTGGTTTTGAGCAACCTGATCTAGTGTGTGGCATCCCTGGTGGTGGCAGGGAGGTTGGAAATATATAGTCTTAAAGGTCCCTTGCAACCAAAACCATTTTATAATTTTATGATATTTCTGTATAATATCATACAGTGACTTTCTACGCATGTTTATAAAACATGCAAGAGTATTAAGGTAAATGGCTGAGTGTATATATATAAAGGATCAATTTTAACACTCATATAACACTAAAGGTAGCACTGAATGCACCTCAGCATCAGAACTGGAATTAGGAGAAAAAGCAGGAAACCAGTAGTGATGGAATCACATTTTGATTTGGGTTTTTTTGTTTGGTTTTCTGTTTGTTAGGTTTTTTATTTTTTGTTTGTTTGTTTGTTTTTTTAATTAAAAAAAAAATTATATCACACTGAAATCCTTCTCAACGTAGCTATTTGCAGCTGATTTCATGGTTGTGTGCCCTAGCCATAGTATGGCATTGTTTATCAAACAGCACATCAGAAGGATTAAGGTTTTTGGTTCTTTCAGACAGATTTGGGTTTTTAAATATAGGCTTTTAGCACAGTTTTAGGAAAAAAACTTGCAACACCACTCCAGAGGGCCTGGATATCCCATACATTCTATGTCATATCTACTAAAATACTGAATTATTTCCATTCTGTGCTAAATGCGAGTAATCCACCACAATTATGCTAATCACTGCCCTGAAAACAAATTGATACAGCTGTTGAATGACTAGGGAAGATGATGGCATATTTCTTTCTTTTTTGAAAGAGGAAAAATAAAATGTTTTTGCCAGCAGGAAGCCAAACTGCTTGTAGGAATTACTTAGAATTGAAAATAACTATTCGATTCCAAAAGTAAATATGTTTGTTTGTATATATGAATATAAAATACATTTAGCTTTAATTGCATGCCAATTTAGACCCAGATACACACACATATAGTGTTTTCTATTGGATCTTAAGTATGGAAGCTGAAAGTATCTAAACCACTCTATCAGGTTTATTATCAACATCCTCCACACATTTCCTTTCATATATACTGCTTTGCATTCAATTTTTCTTTTCCAATAAAAAAGCCTGAGAAAGAGAACAGAGCACAAATATGTAATATCATTATCCACAACTTAAAAAAACCCCTCAAAAATATCTGAGTGTAGGTGAAACTACTTGGGTTAAGTAAAATCAGTTTCTGTCAACTTTCATTATATGCTCTATTTCTTGTAAAGATGTATCAAGTAGTACTATTCTCTTTTTCACCTGGTTGCAGCTGTATTAATAAAAATGGAGATTTGCCTTTCTGCTCTCACAGCATGAACATGGATTTAAAGCTTACACAACCATTCACAGAATGTTAGAAAAAACAGCCTGAATTTTAATGTTTCAATACGACTTCAGGAAGTAACTCAAAATTTGTTGCCTAATTAAAATCTTAAAAAGCTGATTTTTTAATTTTTTGTGTAAGAAATCAATAATTTGCAAACAAATATCTGTTAAAACTGTGGTTTCTCTCTCTGTGGAAGAAACAAAGCCCTAGAACTAAATCACACATTTAATTCTTATGTAGTTTGTAGTAAATGGAATTAATTATACTGAAAAATTGTGTTTCTTCTATCATTGGAGGCTTTAAAGGTACGTAGGTGATATTTCCTATGCTGTATCATACCATTGTGATTGCTGTTTCTGGGAGACATATGTAATGAATTTGATTCATAAAGATGAGATGCTAATACTTGAAAACTAGCTGTGAATAATGAGGTGCAGTCTATTCTTACTTAAACAATGTCATCAAAACAGGCTGCAGGTATCCCTCCTCAAGCAGAGGGGGTGGATCAGATGAACTCCAGAGGTCCCTTCCAACTTGAACCAATCTATGAACCCGTGATCTTTATTTAAAAGCAAATAAATTTTTTCTTTCCATGGATTTAAAATAGCAGTACGACCCTTTCACTTTCATTATATGAAGTATCAAAAAGGATAGAAAAAACCCAAAACAGTTAAGAGTTTAAATAATGATGTTGAATCACTTGAAAAGTTAGGTGATGAATAGAAACTTAGCATTTCTGTTTTTAATACAGTTCTGTGTAAAGCAAGAAAGTTAAAAGAAATGTACTTTATTTGACCAAATGAAACAGAAGTAAATACTTTAAAGACTACTGAAATAATTTTTATTTAATATTTTTTATAAAATATCTGTGAAATCCAACTCATTGAGTGGCATGGTGTGAGGCTACAATGCAAAGTTCAAACAATGGCAGAACTAGTCTGTTTCTGTTAGAAGCCATCAAAACTAAAATTCATAAACAGTGAGGTAATAAGCTATATAAGGGCACAAGAAATTAAGATCTGATATATTCAGCACCAAATATATATTAATTTGAGATCAGAATTCATGAAAGCATATGTATCTGAAAAACAAAGGTTTTAGAATAGTGAAGTAATTAAGCAATCTGAGTTTATTAATTAAGAAAGCAGGAGTTTCAATAGATGAGCTTGACTAAAAAATGGATGTATTAGAATTTCACCAATGAAAATTGAAGCTGAGACAGAGCAATCACAGCAATTACACTAACAGGTCATTCTCTTGGCAACTTCATTGTCTTTTAGAATATGGATTTTCAGTGCTTTAAAATATTAGTATAATATTAGTGCAACTTCCTCTGAGCTTTTTAAAATTTAAATATTACCACAGTATGCTATGAAGATAACTTTAAAAAAAAGAAGATAAAGAGTTATCAAAACTTATATTGACCTTTATTAAAAAAAAATTGTAACTCATTTGGTACAGGTTTTTTTTGTGAAAAAATATCTCATGGGGAGCTAAATTTAATTCCTTAGTGGAAGAATTTTTCCCTACAGCTGTTTATGGTTTATCATTTGAAATCTATATACTGGAAATCAT
This sequence comes from Alethe diademata, assembly GCA_025584955.1. Classification (NCBI taxonomy): domain Eukaryota; kingdom Metazoa; phylum Chordata; class Aves; order Passeriformes; family Muscicapidae; genus Alethe; species Alethe diademata. The sequence continues at coordinate 90,863,714 of JANRMJ010000054.1, read as the reverse complement.
CAAAATCAGAAAAAATAAATAGCTCAGTTTATTTTTTGTTTTAAATATGAAATATGTAGTCACTTTTGCCAGAATACAACAACAACACTCAAGAGTTTGTATTATTATCAGTGTAGCTCCCATGTCCACAAATGCAACCATCTTGGTGCAAGACTTTCGGAAAGATAATTGTTGCAAATATGCTGAAATTCAGGGCCAGAGAGATAATGAATCAGGACCCTTGGAAATGGTTATCTTCAATATCTATAGAAGACTATATTAAATTCCAAAAAAAGTAGTTAGCACCTTGCCAAGGTGAGAGCTGTATCATCCTTTTGAGGAGCAGACTTCAAGGAGCACAGCTGTCTAACGACAAAAAGGAGATTTGATCTGCTTGTTGTGAGAATCAATAAGAATACTGCTAAAAAAACATTAAACAAAAACTTTCCCACCATTTAAAAATAATTATATACAGCTGCAAGTAAGACCTTTAGATGGATCTTTTTCTCTCATGCCAAAGAAGGCATTATGGAAGAAATTATTTAGAAGAATAAAGTGTAAGTCAGATCACACAGGAATTACTGACATATCTCCAATATGAGGTAGAATAATCTCCTCTGTCAAAGGGATTTAATTGTCTGCCCTGACCTCCATCTGTTCTATTAATTGACTGCATTAGTTTGTGGTAGATATTTTTGGTTGGTATTATGTTTTATTAGTGAGATTTCTTAAGATGATATAATAGAAGCACACAGGAAGCTGTAACTCCTGCCATGTGACATGGTATATTTTTTCTCAATCCTGACCTAAATCAGTTGACCGAGGGCAGGAAAAAATAGATCAGTCCTTCCTAGTCAACCTGGGAGCTGCACATTGTCTTCTGATTTTTTGCGGGTTTTTTTGGTTGTTGTTGTTTTTTGGGGGTATTTTTTTGGGAAAAACCCCCAACCCAAAACCAAATAAGTAAAGAAAACCAGAAACTCTTTAAAAAATAAATGAAATAAATTCATTTTACACATTAAAAACAATTTTACATTGATTGATTTGATGGGCAAATTGCTTTTCCTGTATATGAAAGGAAGCTAAAAGCAAATGAGCAGGGAGAAGAAAAGAGTCACAGGAAAGAGTTATGATTTGGAGAAATGAACATGCTGGCAGTGTGCACTCTGAGAAACATTTGAGAATTAGAAAAGAACTGAGAAGGCTATGTGCGAAAGAGGAAAAGTGTAGAAGGTACTTTTATAAGAGGACACTTTCAAGCCGGGAAGAACAAGAGTAAGATGGATCTTAAAAAGGTAACTAGACATAATGTTTTGTCATGGAATAATATTGTTAGAAAATATTTCTCCTCATATTTTATAATGCCCATGTAGTTTTGCAGTCTTGTGAAAGCAGGTAGAGTGTGCTGAATAATATGATAATAATAATGCTACTACTAATAATAATATTGTATGGTTCTTGTTAGAAAGTCATTCATAAATGGCACACATTGCAACAAAAAAATCACGGGAAACATGTTTTTTAAAAATAAATAACCCAAATATTTCTAACATAACACTCATTTTCCACAAGCCTATCAGTTCTCTGTTGGTCAATGCTAGTATTAGGTGAAGATGGCAAAAATGGCTAAACTTGTTCTCTGAGATATCAGAGAAGATTCATTGCAACATTTTTAAAAATAACTTGAAGATGGCTGTGGGAATAACAATATTAATGGCAACAATAATTAAAACAGCCCCAGAAAATAAAATTATTGAATGGTAGGGGAGAAAATAACTGAATTTCAGTGTTAACTTTGTATACTGAATTTCCTACCAATGGATCTGCATCATCCTTGATAAACTATCAGCACAATTAATGATAGATCAGACAGAAACTGTTAAGGAACTCATAGCAGAATAAGCTCTTCCTGATTTTAGTCATGAGGACTTTGTTAATGTATGAAACAAACAAGAAAGTTACAAGGTTCTTAATTCTGTGGTTATAAAGATAATTCTTATATATTGGTAAGAGATGAAAGAAAAAATCATCTTGCTACAGTTCAGTTAGGACAGTTAGCTGTCTAATCTAGGCTAATCACTTGGGCTTTTTCAGCATAATCTTCAGGATGTTTTCATAGTGGTTGACTTCAACTAATATTTAATGTCAAATACCTACATTACAGTAGGAAGAACTACTGTCTGAAGTGTATGCTTCTGGTATAGACAGAATATCTGACTTTTTATATACAGTTTGGGGAACAAACATGAGCTTTAGTATTTTTTTCCAAGGTAGAAAAGGTACTTATTCTTTGTGCTAGGCAAAGATAGAAACATTGCAATAATTGGAGTGAAAGGATGAAGAGGAAATGGTAACTTCCATGTTTCTTGTTGGTTTCCATTTCCTACTTAGATACAACTCTACACATTACAAAGCAAATATTTTACATTAGATTTCTGAAAACCCTTTGATGCAATAAAATATAATTAACTTTGAAGTTTCCCATGTAGTAGAATGATAGGGATTGACACGCAGATAATTTTGAGAATTTTTTTTTCCTAAGAGAAAAGCATCACATATTATTCTGAGATTTCTCCTGAAATTGTTAAGAGATCATGAAAGGTGGTTTGATTTTTATCATTTGGCAGAGTGGGATTTGAAATGGAGGACCTTTTAAACTGAACAGAAAACTACTTGCAAAAGATTTGATATATTTTCCAAGCTTAGATATCCTGCTTTTTTGGCATGTTCCTCTGTAGTGAGGAAAGATGTTCTTAGTCAATAAAATGGTCCTGTTCTCTGCCCCTAAGGACGCATAACATAACAGCAGAGCTTGCATATATATACAGAAAATCTTTCTTAATAAAAAAACAAAACAAAAAAAAACAAAAAAAAAAAACAAAACAAAAAAACAACAACCAAAAAAACAAAAACGGAAACAACAAGAACAACCAAAAAAAAAAAAAAAAAGAAAAAGAGCTGTCTGTTGAGGAATACCTGTGGCCTATCCTACTCCCTTTTTAGTCCTGTGCATTGACTGGGAGGTATGAATACTGGGGCAGGACAGTGTTGGAATCCATGTTCTAGTCCTATCTAGTTTGCTGCTTAGAGCCTGAATCCCAGTGCTTACTGCATTGGCCTGGAAACAGCTTAAGATATGGATCCATAGTGGGACTTTTGCATGGCAATATTGTGCTTAGCTTTTAGGGGTCCATAGTATGTAATGTAATTCACAGCTCCCCGTACTTATGTCAGCTAGAAAGTTAAGAATTTCATCCTTCATTATTGAATTAAATTATGTTCAATTATGTCATTGACAGGACAGAAAGCAGAGTATATGCTACAGACTCTCTTCTAGGCAAGCTTTTAAACTGCGTTTGCTGGGAGGGGGGGAGGGCAGCAGGCAGTGCAGGAATAGTTTCATCAATGTGGTTTGAAAATCATAGAAGAATATAATATTTTTGGTTGGAAAAGACTTCTAAGATTCAGCGCTGTCACATCCACCGCTAAACGTTGTCCCTAAGTGCCACATCCACACGCCTTTCAAATGTCTCCAGGGACAGTGATTCCATCACTTCTGTGGGCAGCCTGTTCCAGTGTTTAGCAACCCTCTCAGTGTAAAAAAATGTCCTAATCTAAACCTCCCCCGCTCCAACTTGAGGCCCTTTCCAGTTGTCTTATTGCTTGTTACTTGGAAGAAGAGACTGCCCCCCTACCTTGCTAGAGCATCCTTTCAGGTATTAATAGAGAGCAATAAGGACCACCCCTAAGCTTTCTTTTCTCCAGGTGAAATGACCCAAGGTCACTCTTAGTATGTCTTGTGCTCCAGCCCCTTCAGCTGCTTCGTTGATCTAGCAGCATTGATCTAGTGAGTGACTCTGGTGATCTCATTTTTCACAGCATTTTGTGGAGACTTGTTTTGCCAAGACATATTCTCTCATCTCTTAAATACAAAGAGCTCAAGACAGCATTTAGCAAGTGAAAGCCCACTAAGTTAAGAGGAGAGCCATACAGGAAGAGAAGCTGGAGGACACTCTTCCTTATGCTGGTGAAGTTGTCCACTTTCAAACAAATAAAGAAAACCTAAAGGAATATTTACTCAAAAAAATTTGATGATGTAAAAGCATAGTAAAGACAATCTCCAGTCACAATTTTTATTTTATGAAATAACTCTCTTACAAACTGCATAAGGCTTGCTTGAAAGTCAGAATACCTGTCAGAAAATTTGTGCTTTATGGGAATATTGTGCTTTTTGGGAATACAATGTTAGAGTTTTCTCATAGTCCAATGGTAAGAATCTCAGAGTGAAGCCAGGAGTCAGTCTCAGAAGTTCAGGGAAAATGTCCTCATAGCTATCCCAGCCTTATTTGAAAGCTAATGTTTGTAACTTGAAAGACGGAGCAGTGGGTTTAGATTTCTTCAGGTTAATGAGGGTAGCCACTCAACTTCCCCATTTCCAGAATGAATGTATAATTGTGACATTATCATACGAATGAAGGCAGTATCACCACCTGGTAAATGAACCAGGTAATGCAATGAAAATGTCCTGTGTAATTAAGTTCTAAGAATTTGTATAACAAAGCAGCAACATTTTTGGGCCATATAATATGTTAACGGTGTGGGGTGTGTGTGTATGTGTGTTTGCATGTGTTCACATGCCCAGCTGTTTTAAATTGCTTTTCCCACCCTGTTTCTGGTTATTGTAACATTTTTAATGTCTCCTCTTCTGAGACTAGAATGCCTAGAGGGAGATATCAAATTCTAATCATTAAATAGCCTCAAGAGATCAAATTGCATATCAATCAGTCCCTTAGTTTCTCAGTTGGTTCAGACAAGAGTTTTAGTTTCTTTCATCTTTGACAAGGGCACGCACTTCAGTTCAATGGTGAAGACAAGAAAGAGAGAGCTGAGACCTGTGAGTTTCTTTGTATAATATTTAGACAAAACCTGCTAGACTTCCTTAAGAATTTTTCTTTCAGTCATTTGACCTTTCTTACTGGAGAAGAGTTAAGACTCATTCTGTATTACAAATGCCCTTTTTTCTCAGTTCTTGCAGTGGTAGTGGGTAATGAACTTTGATTTTTTTCGAGGGTTTATTCAGCTTATGAAGGTCTACTCTGTAAGACTAATGTATAAAATACTGATTTTTGCGTGCATGTATTATTATTTTTTTCAAATCTATAAACTAGTGGTTTACTCCAGGCATAAGAGATTTTACTCTACAGGAGCTTTTGCCTTAAAGAAATTCAGGGCTGGGCATTATGTTTCAGATCATAATCTTTTTATTTTTGTAGTAACACATCTGAATTTAAGCAAAGAGAGGTGCGTAAAAGAAATGAGGAGAGACCCAGAGTGTGTTACATTTCTTTTACAAGGTTGTAGCAGAAGTAAAAGCTGGAAATGGTGCCATCAGTTGTGTTAGACTGTACTGATGCTATTTTTTGTACATTTTCCTAGCGTATGTACTAGAAATGTAGTATTTTCTTAAGACTTTGCAGCTTCAATTAAACCACAATTGAATAGCTACAGTGTTCATTCAGTCATGGGAAACTTAAATTCAGATCACAATTTGAGCTGAATGGAACACACTTGTAATTTTGGGATTATTAATTATTTCAGGCTTATGTTTGTAAGGAGTTTATGCCATGTTTTTTCCTCCTAATATTGAAATCTTATGTTTATTTTCAATCTTCATCAATTTATCCTCAGAAGCAGCAAGTATCCTGAAAATTATCTAACCAGTGAAATTCTTCTATGTTACATATAATAGTGGTTGAAATTACTGTTCAAAAAGTCAGTGAGATAAGTGCAACTGTCTTAACTGAGCATTCCCAGTTAGACTTGAGTCTTTCTGGCCATACAGTTTTTTATAATTTTAAACAGAGAAAAAATAAGGGAAACCATATCTGTGATTGTTAGATCGAAACAGCTGATTGTCTGAGAATGCTGAGGTGAATTTCTTTGTTTTCTTTTTCTTAAAGGAGTGCTGACCACATTTTCTTTCCCTCTGCTTGCTTTTCAAATTGTTTTCAGTGCTGAGAGAATTGCAGTTTTCAAAAACATTGTAGGGACCACACAGCTTTTTCTTATAATCCCATTGTTCTTTCTGATAGTGTATGAGGTTTAGAAATTTGGAATAAGAGTGGTAGCTCCAGGCAAGAAGCAATGATATGAAAGAAATGTGTGACCATTTTCTGAAAAGTAAATGGTAATTGTAGTTTTTAACCGGAGGGATCTACAGATGCTGTCTAAGCCTATCTGAGCCTATTTCTCTCACTTGGATAAATTAATAGAAGGGTAAATGCAGCATGTTCTTTAAAAAAAACCCCAAGCCTGTTTAATTCAATGTTGGTATGTGATTTGTATCGCTTTTCCGGCTTTATTTCCATATTAATTTTTTTTTTTAAATCTATCTTTGTCTTCAGGGACTTCGAATCATACAACTAAGACCAACTTTAAGGTCAATAGGGATGTTTGTATAGCTGGCTTTTCTTCTTATTTTAAGCAAGGGTACATCATAATTCTTAGATTTGTATCACTTTCTTCTCAGGTTAAGCCTTAATCTTGAAATTTATGACTGTGAATTAATAATTTATAGTTCCCACTTAAATAATTCTGTGATTCTGTGAGACATTATTCAGATACTCATCCCTCGTGAAGTTTATAATGCTAAGTTAGTATCATGACCCACAGTACAGGGCATGATGTTCGTTGTAAGTTCTCATAGGCTGAACAAAGACACTGGATGCCGTGTTAGGGAACTCGTCTGCTTTACTGTACAGTTGTGTTCTTAATTGCAGCAATCAGTTAAAGAAAAGAGGGAAAAAGAGAGGAGAAAGTGAGAGGGGGTGTAATCTGTATGTCTCTTATGTAAATTAGGCTTTCTGCATGTTTTTTCATCCCTGCACAGACAGCCCTTCCCTAGAAAGTGAGCTGGGGTGAAGGGGACTGAGCTCAAGTGTCAAGGTAGAGCAGGGAGTTGGCTCAGGACAGCACTGCCCCACCCCTCCTCTGATCACCTTTCCTGTAGCAGTGCTCAGAATGTTTGAGACAAAACATGCTTAGATCTGGTCTTCTACAGTTTTAAACAAATTGCTTTTTTAAAAAAAAACAATCAACCAAACACACACAAAGACACAAGCCAAAACAACAAAGAAAACCCAAAAAGCAAGCCATATGTATCCACTTTACTTAATAACTTTCAAAATTACATATTTCAAGGCAACAAAGGGAATGGAAAGAAGAAAAAACATAGTTCATGTTCTTGGTAAATGAAGTATTTTTTGGAATCCCCATATTCTATGAAATGCAATAAAAACTTAGCAAAATGTCTGTATGAGGAGAATCAGAAATTTTATTGATTATGTCATTTGTCAGTTTTTTCTACTGACTAGCTGGTTGCTCTTACATTTCAGCTAATCAAGCTGACTGTATGCTTTCAGAGTGAATGTTAACTGAAAGGGTCATGAGTCTCTAACCCTGACTCTATGACCTATGTACGTGCCTGAAAAACCCCTTGGAAATATGAGCAGAAGGGAAGGCCAGAGGATAAAACTGGTCAGTGACTGAAAGCTGAGGTTCTGCACTAGTTGTTTTAGATAAAGCCTGAGAAACCGTAGGATATCTGCAGAGTCTTCAGTTTCCTGTGTTCATATACTTTATATTTCTGTTTCACTTTCATGTAACTGTTCATGACGTGGACAAGAGGTTCAAAAAAAAAAACTTGAAATCACTTTAGTTTTCTATTCTACACTGGAGCAAAGAGGACTCTAAGCCTTCTATTTCCCTAGCAGCTACAGAATAAGTGTAGAGCTACTGACAGTCTTCTCAGGTTGAAAAAGTGGTAGCTGAAGATCCTGGAAACCATCAGTTTAGCCCTGAAGGCCTGATTCATAGACTATTTAAGCATCTCTAAGAGTGTCCTGGGGCACAGATTTATAAATAAGAACAAGTGGTATTTCCAGACACACATCCATATTAACTTTAATCTGCATTTTCTTCAAAGGCTATAAATGTCTCATTAGTCTCAAATTACACTCATTTGCCAATAACGAAATCATGTAAGAATGTATGTGATTTCAGATCTCCCTTGACTTCTGTTTGTGCTGCCAGAAATTGTCATTTTAAACTGAACATTCTGACTTGGATTGATTGGTTTTGATTGTTTGAATGAGTGATACTTCCAAATAGGAATTTTTTGCAAGTAATTTTGTATGCATTTTTCTAATATTTGAAGCAGTAAAAAAAATTGGAAAAAGTACAACACTATTAGTGATAAAAAACAAAGGCATGAGAAGTACATCTTCCTGTAGACTCAGTATGTAAAGGCATATTAAATAGCTGACTGTATACATATAATTGAACATCTAACTAATTTTGATATATCTAAAAACCTTTATAGAATGTTTACAGTTTTCTATTTAAGATTAATCCCTAATTGAAATCTCTCTATTTACATCTTCCAACATTTTCAATGATGTATCTAACATCATAGCATAGTCATCAAAGTTTATGAATTAATAGGTAGCATGCCTTCTTCCTTATCTCTCAATGTTATTACTGAAAATAATTTTGTGTGTCTTTGTCTATGTATGAGGGCATATACATTTCACATGTGAAACTAAACTTAGGAAAATGGTAATTCCTCTAATAATGTCAATGAACTGTGTGATATTTTCTGCCTAATTGGGCAGGAATCCCACCCTGAACAAGATATTTTTGCTTTTCTTGCCTCTGTCTGGGTTCTTTGCCTCAGTATAATATCAAAACCAGTTGTCCTCAGGATGCATAGCTCACAGAGCTGGCTGATAGCTGGAGAAGTATGAAGAGCTGAGTGAAGCCTGCTTAATCCAGGAGGAAATGATTAGTGACCTGCTACTTATTGACGTATAGCAAATTAAACACACACAAGTCTATGGGCTCAGATGGCATGCACCTGAGGAAGCTGGTGAAAGAGCTTATCAAGCCACTTTAAACCTCTTACCAGCAGTCCTGGTTAGCTAGAGAAGGTCAGGCTGGTGAAAAATGAGCAAATGTAATGCCCCTCCACAAGAAGGGTCAGAAGGATGACCCAGGGAGCTACAGGCCTGTCAGCCTGACCTCAATACTGGGGAGGGTCATGGAGCAGATCATCCTGACTGCTATCACATGCTGCGTGCAGAACAGCCAGCAAATCAGGCCCAGATGATACTCACAAATGGGTTTACAAAAGGCAGATCCTGTTTGACTAACCTGATCTCTTTCTGTTATAAAGTAACCTGGCTGGTGGATGAGGTAAAGGCTGTGGACTTTGTTTATCTAGACTTCAGTAAAGCATTGGATACACAAACCCACGGCATTCTCCTGGGGAAACTGGCTGTTCATAGCTTGGATGGGTGCAGTCTTCACTGGGTGAAAAATTGGCAGGATAGTCAGGCTCAGAGAGTGGTGTTGATGGAGTTACATCCAGTTGGCAGCTGGTCACCAGTGGTGTTCCCTAGGCCTCAGTACTGGGGCCAGATTAATGTCTCTATTGATGATTTAGATGAGGGCATTGCGTGCATCACCAGTAAATTCAGAGATGATCCTAAATCAGATGGGAGTACTGTTTTGCTGGATCCTAGGAAGGCTCTACAAAAGGAACATGACAGGCTGGATTGACTGAGGCCAGTTCTATGCTGGGTTGCAAAAAAACCCTTGCGGTGCTCCAGGCTTGGGAAACAGTGTCTTGAGAGCTGCTCAGCTGAAGGGGACTTGGGGATGCTGTTTGAAAGCTGGCTGGATATGAGCCAGCATGTGCCCAGGTGGCCAATAAAGCCATACCATTTATTATGTCACATTTTTTACAATTGTATATTATCTCTGCTTTATCAGCTGAGAATTTCCTTCATGTTGTCATTTTTGGTTCTCTCCCTGCTGATAATGTAGTCTCCCTTGTTTTATTAGTAATTCCTATTTTCTTTTCTTGTTTTGTTTCCTCTTTTTTTCACTTACTGTTTCCCCAGAAATTATTTTTCTCTATGCATCTTTCATCATCTGGACCACTGTGTTTCCTTCCACCTTGTCAATTTTCTTAGTGCTGTATTCCACATTTCCTAGAATGTCATTACAAACTTCTGCAGTGTGGGTGTCAAGGGAATAAGATCTGTTGCTCCTCCCCGAGCACAGATTAAATCCTCAGTTGGATATAACTGGAAAACCTGATTTGTGCTGCATGATCAGTAAAGTGTGTCAAAGTCAGGATGGGACAGAGCAAGAGGAGTACTACTCATAATCAATCACCTGCTGTTGATTTCCATTGTTAAAGATGGTAGCAAAAATCAGAAGAGAAAGTGACACTTGAGGAGGAATTTCGAGTGACCCATAGCTGGCTGACCACTCTAGAGTGCCAGGGACAGCTGAAGTGGGGCTGACCATGGGGCAGGATGGCCCATGGGATGTGAGCACTCCAGAGCTGGCAGGGCAAGCCTCTGAACTCCTAAGGTCCCCATTGAGGGTGGGCTGGAACAGAGGCAGGACTCTGTCACCACCCAATAATCATCAGGCCAGACAGGCTGGGGGGTCAGGTCCAATGTCTAGCTGGAGACCCAGTGAAGCCAAGATCCAGGTTGGGCGTGGGTTGGGCATAGGGCTTCCTGCAGCATAACTGAGGGACTGTGGCCCTGGCAGTGCCCTTGGGGACATGAAAATTAGAGCTGGTAATTTGTCCTTCAGAAATTGTGCTCAAATTGCACGTCCTAGAGAAAATGTCAGTAGAAATTTTGGTCCATCACAAGTAATATATAGCTGGTATTTTTCTGGCCTCTGGTGTTCTGGTGTTTCAACAGTTTTGTAGTAAGAGTGCTAAAATGAAGTAATTGAAGAATTCCAGGAATTTTGAGAAAATAAAATATCTTTCAAATTATTTTCTATGTCTGAGTCCTGACTGATAAAAGGACCTGCTAGTCCGCTTATATATAATTTTGATATATTGATGTGTGTTCATGTCAGTTTCCTATAACAAGGAATTTTTTACATGTGGAATTTTTTACCTACAGAATTGTTTGTACTTTTGAGTTGAGCAATGGGTAAAAAGGAAGTCCGTAATTTCTTTTGGCAGGTAGAAGAATGTTGATGGGTGTTTATTTGTACACTTGTAATGGTCAGCATATACATGCGAGTGACTTGTATTTCTTTAAAATTGTATGGAATTATTGTATGATTGCCTTCTATTTAAAAATAAAAGTTGGAGAATGCAAACAAGTAATGCTACATAATTGTAACACTATGTAGGCCAAAAGCTGACTTAAGAAATTATATCATGTTTTGGTTTTTTTTTCGTTTTCCATTGCTCTCTTTGTCAGACATAGAAAAAAGATATGGAAACAAAAAATTTGTATCTCATTTTGACTCTCACGCTTTATTTGAACTAATTATTTATTGCATTCATTGGAATTTATGAATTAGATGGAGGTGAACTGGGTTGTCATACAGAAAAGAAGTCCTGTCTGTGAAAAATACTCTATAGTCGTAATCTCATCGCAAGAAGAGAGTATTCAATACAGGAAACAAAAGTAATGAATGGTTCCTGTGGGAGTGCAAATAGGTTTAAAAAGAAAATTCTGTTTATTTAGGGTACAAAATATCCTCAAGCTAGCACTTAAATGTGATGTTCTTCCTGAAATCAGAAGTATTTGGGCTGTGGTTTGGTTTGGAAGCATATAGAGAAGCAGAAACATTTGTTTTGTGGTATAACCTCTGACAAGCTTATGGCTTCAGGTTTAGATCTCTAAACTTGCCTATCTTTGGAAACACATAGCTAACCATGATGTCTAAAGTTCATAAAACATTTGTGGGCCTTGGCATGGAAGTAGTGTGTGAATATAATTTTGGTTTATTTATTTATTTTTTATTTTAGGTTTATGCCAACATAAATTTGTCTGTTGATTTGAATTGCTTGTTTTCTCTTGACCGCAGGCTGACTGAGTGGGCTGGATTTCACTGAAAGGAGCCATTTCACTGGGGCAGTGGAATAACTGCGGATCTCTCACCACTCGTCAGGAAGTGCTGTGCGCTGCCAGGATTAATTCAACACTAAAGTCTGGGATGGGCCTTAGGGGCAAACACTCCCTTGTTTCTTCTGACATTGGGATTTGTCTACAGCCAGTCAGCTGAGGCACCTACCACACATCAGCTTTTGTTTTTCTGTTGTCTGAACAAAGATACGTTTTCCCTCAGTTCATCTCCTTTTGACTACTTTTTTGTTATTTTTCATTTTCTTTGACTGATTAATTTCTCCTGGCTTTGGAAAAAGGAGCCCTGCTGATGTTGATTTAAATAATGTCGAAACCAATGGGACTTCTATGGCTGCCTTTGATCTTCACACCAGTGTGTGTCATGTTGAATTCTAACTTCCTCCTGTGGATAACTGCACTGGCTATAAGATTTACTCTCATCGATGGCCAAGCACAATACCCAGTTGTTACTACGAATTATGGCAAAATACGTGGTTTAAGAACACCTTTGCCTAATGAGATCCTTGGTCCAGTGGAGCAGTACTTGGGTGTTCCTTATGCTTCTCCTCCGACTGGAGAAAGGCGATTTCAGCCCCCGGAGCCACCATCGTCTTGGACGGGTGTCCGCAACGCCACACAGTTTGCTGCTGTCTGCCCACAATACCTGGATGAGAGGTCACTGCTCAACGATATGCTGCCAGTCTGGTTTACAGCCAATCTGGATACTGTGGTGACATATGTTCAAGATCAAAACGAAGACTGTCTGTATTTGAATATCTATGTACCCACAGAGGATGGTAAGTACCCTGAGACCGGCACTGCAGTGTGCTCACCAGTTCTACATATGAGGAGTGTCCTGGTCTTCAAAGCATCTTGCTGAGTATCATCCATGCTTTATCTGTGGAAATGGGTAATGGCTCTGAACATGCATTATTAGTACTACTTTGTAGATTGAATATACTTTCATGGATTCTCTCTTAGGGTTCAGTGCAACACCAACCTGCAGTTTCATTGTGAGTGGTGGCCAGGGTATGTCAGCCAGTCTTAAATTTCCACCTTAAATACAGCTGAAAATCATTCACAAGAGAGGAAAGGGGAAATAATCATTAACCTGAAGTAGTATAGTTATTTTTCCCTGCATGAATGGTACAAATATACTGTTACATGCTAATTTTAAAAGGAGAATTTACCTATTATTTTTTTCTTTGTTTTATTATTAAATTTCTGAGCCTACTGTTAACTTTGCTTGATTTTAGTAGACAATAGAAAACTTTCATAGTTATTCAGTCAGCTGGGGCTTTTTTAGGATTTTTGTCTGTGAAAATTTTCAGGCCAGCTTATTTTTTTCATTCACTAAATTTAAAAAGAAGTCAAGGTGATTTATTATGCAGATTTGAACAGGTGGTTTTAAACTTTCATTTGCTTTGTGCAATATTTTCTCAAAGGGCTACTTTAAACCACTTTCTATAGACAAAAAGGATGAACACAATTGGTAATACAGAACTCTTTGAACATTTACATGATCTCAATCTTAAAAATTGTAGCTGTATGGCATGATGAATTTATCTTTGGTCATTTTGAATAACATTGCTTCCTACAGGCAAGAAAACCTGTTTTCATCAGGCTCCAAACAAGCTAAGTCTATTTTATCACAAGGAAATAAAAGTACTGCTAGCACTTATATTTAATATTGTACTAAAAACTAATGCTTTCTGCTAATTAGAATGCAGTTACAGACGCATAACATGACAGATTTCTCCCAGATACGCAAATCCCTTCACTTTTTGCTGAGGGTTTGATTTACACAACCAAGGCATTGTTATTTCTCAGTAACCATACTCTAAATATGCAAATTTTCTGCTTTGATTATTATAATCCTTTTGCCTTGATTGGCTTCTTTACTCAGAATTTCCAAGCTGTCTGCCAGCATTAAACATACCACCTTCTTTTCCTGTTCTCATCAGCTGAAGCAGAAGCTTGAAAGCTAAAAATAAAGGGGTAAGGTTTGGGAATACTGGGAGCTTTGCAAACGTAAATACTACCAAGCTGCTTAAAGGAAAAGTGCTGTGAAAGGAAAGCTGTGTTTATGGGGACTCTGTGTGCATAAGGGTGTGTGGATGTGTGTGTGTGTGTGCCCCTGTGTATAGACAAAGGAGCAGGTCTTTACAACTCAATTCTTTCCCCCTTCCAATCTCATTGGACTCCTTACTCCTTTGATAATGACATAGATATTTTTTTTCCCAAATTTTCTTATGTTCTGGTTTTTATCCTTCATCTTTTAATTAGTCACTGGGGTAAGCTTGCCCTGAGAAACCATTCTGGGTTAGATTTTGTTTGTTCTCACTGAAGGAATATCAGCTCTGCTAACTCAGTCTTATTTTAGAATCCAGTTTTAATAAATAATATATTCATCCAATCTAATAATAAGAAGCTTCATTTATTAATTAGGGAATACAGGAAATTAGGCATGGAAAAATATATGTGAATGTCTAGGAAAAGAGTATTTGATATCAAATGAAAAATAATAAAATGTTGTTGGCTGAATGACTAGCAACCTATAACAGAAAATAGCTAATGACATTTGCTCTTAGATTTAAAGTAGAAAGGACTGATAAATTCAATTTTACATTCTGTAGACGTTTTTGTCCACTTACTTTTGCAAAAAGCATGGTTTGCTCTTCCTGGTTTTAGATTTTCTTTACTCTAAATAGCATGTAAATGGTGTCTATTTGCTTTTATATCTCCTGTTGAAAATATAAACACATGCATAAAAATATGTAGCTGAATAATGAGAAAACAAGGTCTGTGTTAGTGATGAGCTGAAGGTAAGATTGCTCCTATACAATATGACAAGCATTTATAAAAGATTCCATTGAGAACAAGAAGCTTAAGAATGAATAAATTAAGTATGCAATGTTTTAATTGCATGCTTTATATCTTATCACTAACAAATAAAACTCAGTGGCTTTTTTTGGGAGAAATATATGTGATCTTCTGACCATAAAGATGCTTAGGGGGAGCTACCTACAAATCACTTGCTCTTAGGCAGTGTGTCTCCAAATCACTCTAAACAGTCTTAAATAGTAGTCCATACAATCTGATTAAAGATTTTATTCTTCATTATATGAGTCCTAGTTGGTAAAAATAATCCAAGTTGTTATGGAAACAGACCATGAAATTAGTTTTTGAAGCAACATTTCAACGTGAGTGATTTTGAGTTAAATTCACATTTTCAATTCTTTCTTCAGTACAGATTGATTGAAAAGAGCTTTGAAATTGCTTTCTAGAAGAAAAGGTGGCTGGAATCATCCAAACCTAATAAATGCCCTGATTATGAAACTTACTCTGAATCATTTTTTGCACTTTTTTTAGAACTTTGGTGAAAATAATAAAACAACAACTAATGAATTAACTGCAGTCATTTGCAGTGCTTATTTCAAATCAATTCTATTGAATAACTAATCAAAATGAAGCTCAGGTTTGTGTATTTTTTTCACTGTTTTGTTTTGTTGCAGTCTTTTTTTCAATATCTAGCATGACCCATTTCTTATTATTTTTGTGGTTTGGCCAAAGGGAACCAAATGTTGATCCTGTACTTTCAATAAAGGGGTGTCGAATAAATGCACATATCCCTCTATCTGATTTCAGAATTGCTTCACTGGAATCCTTACGCGATAAACTCCTGGAAATAAGAGTAGAACACAATCACTTTAACTAGGTAGATAAGTTTAGTTAGTTATAATAAATTTGAAATGTTACTGCTTTTGTCTGAAGAAGTACCATGAAATTAAATAACACATAAATCTATAGTTCCTTAAAATATTTTGAGCTTCTAGGTTAAGAAATTAAAATAACCCCTTTCACAGTCTGTGTCTGTGTTAATCCTAGCCTTTCTTTAGACACATAAGATTCTGGATTTCAAATGTCACATAGAAGGAGAATCCTGTAGCATTTCCCACGTTAAAATGTCCTTACAAAGCAAAAAAACTATCTTCCCTTTTAGGGGCTGTCTTTTTTCATTTTAGGGGAAAATATTATTTATCATAGAAATCAATACACATACCTAGCAGAATATTACTGCAATTCTATTCATGTAGATTTTTATTCTTTTACTGTTATTCACTGGACAAGTGTTTTTTGGTGTCCCTTTCCTTACAGTAATGCTTCTATTTCAGAGTATTTAAGGTAGCTGTAGAATATCACTGTTTGTTTTCTTTTGCCTTTGGAAAGGAAAAAAAAATTGCAACCACTGTGATCCATTGTGATTTTTTAATTTTTTGGTCATAAGTATAAATAATAATGCAGTTATTTTGAAGACACACAATACAAGGAATAAAGATAAAATCTAAGAAAGTAACTTTATTTTATATGTCTAACCTATAGTAATAATAAATTAATCAGAACTGAAGCAAATAAAATATTTATAATGAAATGATCATTTTATCCAGTTGCTTTCTAAACATTTAGTTTGATCTTCAGTTGTATTTTTGTGGTTGTATATTGTCTAGGCTGCTTTTTCTGTTACTATGAACTGTAATTTTCCACAAGAATACTTGAATGTCAGTTTGGAGGAGGTCATCTAGGGAAATGATATTGAGGACAGTGTGTTTATTATAACTTCAGTCTGAATATGGATTTATCTACAGTGGAAATGCTAGATTGAAGAGGGCACAGACTGATAATCGGCTGTGCTTAATCCCTGGCCTTTATCATTTGAATCTGTGGATTCTGAAGGAGATTGCTAACTCCTATCATAACTGGGGAAAAAAGTATAACAAGAAAAAAACAGAAAATATCCTTAATTTTTATTTCTTTCATGATAAACTTCAACATTTTATTAATAACAAAACAACATTTTAAAAACCACATCAACGCAGCAAAACAAAAAAGAACAAAACCTAACAAGATCAAGTCTTTTTATGCTTGTCTAAAACCTGCTATGTTCAGACCAAAAGAGAAAATAATAAAGATTATTTTTTGTTGTCTTTGCTTGATCAATACTAAGCATATATACATTTTACTTATTTTAGCATATGGATAGAGTGGACATTTTACACAACGGTGGAGCTCCTTATCCACTATATATCTGTTACAGATTAACTAATGAAGTATTTCACATCTTCAGAGGTTTGCTCTTTTTTATTGTTTGTGAGCTCTTGTTTCATTTACTTCAGAATAAATATAGCTGAAGTGACAATAAAAGGTGGGAGACCATGGCACTTATTAAGGCTGGATGGGTAGGTGATAATTTTTTGTTAGCTCAGGGGAACTGAGACTTGCTCAGGGTTAGTGGTATATTTAACTGTGGACTAACAGGAAGAAAAAAGTCTTCTGCAAAAGCAAAGAGATAAGCGATGTTCCTTCTCTGGGTGTTGATTGGCAATATATACCTGCATCTCTTGATTCTTGTCTATTTGACTAAAAAATAACAAAATGAAAAATTTAAGTGAAGCTGATCAAGAAGACAAGCCTCAGATTGCCCCTTTTGCATATTATGAAATGTCAAATGTCTGCTTAATATATATTTTCAGCTTTCTTCTTGTCATTGCTGTTGAATTGCAATGTCTTTAACTCAGAAAAAGTGTTTTTATCAAAATTATACTAATAAAATAAATTTGATAAAAATTGGTGGGTTTTAGTTGTGTAAAGATTAGTCTCTTCATTTTGATGGCATAGAATGAAAAAGTAAGCTAATCAGTGGTATCTTTGTTACTATGAGAAACAAGGGGTCATACATAAAAACAGTGTCATAGTGAGCAAGATAGGTGCAATATGTACAACATTATTTTTGTTGAATTATTAGGAGGTGATGCTAATAAGAGTAGTAGCTTGTCATTTCCAAATAAACTCAATTTTCTATACAATAGATTCTTCTAAACTGTATGCAGTTTTAGGTTGCAGTAAATGTATATCAGACATTTTTCAGGTAATCTTGAAATTTTAATTGTCCTATTACCTGTTCACTACTTTTGTAAATGTAAGTACTTAAGAAATAAAAGATTTATATATATAGCTTTAAGGAATTAGGAATCCAGTATCTCCTGTCTATATGTTTACAGTTTTTATTGTTCCTCAAGAACTTTACTACATATTTTTAAAAGTCAATTACAACTTCTGTAACTGGCATAGGAACATAGAGGTTTACTTATGTTTTCTTAAGTATTTTTAAAAGCAAATTAAATACATTATTTACTTCTAAAAATATTTTAAATCTGTTGTAAATCATACTTTGGACTTCTGTAATAATAATGTTTAAACAGTTTCATATTGCAAATAATATTCTTCTGAAAAAAACCCCCAGAAACATAAAAAAACTGTTTTCAGTTTCAGTATTGTCATAGGTTTTGTCGGTGACTGGCTTATTTTTAACCCCCACTTATTCAGTCCATTGTTTATCTACTTTGGAAAACTAAAAATTAATTATTAAAATGTTACTATGTAAATTTATTTCAGCTTATAAAAACACATATAAAAAATTGCACAAAATAAGACATATCCTTTTGTAAAACAATTGTATTGCTTTCCCGAGTGAGAAGGATTGATAATAGATAATAATTACAGTACAAAATGACAATGTTGGAATTATTGCATACAGTACCAGTTGAACATAAACATATACTTTTTAGCATCAGAGAGAAGATTGCTCTCCATTGTGAAAGATAAACTCCCTGTTGTGTCAGATTGCCTCAAGCCAATTATTTCACCATTAGGGTCCAATATAACCCCTCCTTCTAATCCAGAAATATTGTGGCATATGTGAGAAAGAAGGAGGCATATGTCTGGCTGCTCTCTGCCTACCAGGATAAAGCTGTGGGTAATCCAGGCCCTTATTTTACATTCTTGCTTTTAACAGTTGCAAATACCTTCTGACACCAAAGAACAGGAATCTAATCTAGATGAAATAAAGTTCTTAAATCCTTAGAGATAAATTCAGATTTAGTTGCTAATTTCAAAACGCTGTCCTTTCCCCCAGGAGATGCCCATTCCACAGGCACTTTACAGGATTGCACCCAAATGGCCTTCTCAGGAACTGATATGCAGTGAAGCCAAGCAAGAAGACTCAGCATTCAATATGACTTTAGTTAATCCCAACAGGATTTTTGGCACCGTTTCCTAGAGTCTCAACATTACCTCATATTGAAAAACCTGCCAGAATGGGGGAAATGTTCTTTAAAACACGATGAATTAGTTTTTCTTATGCAAAGGCAAATTAATATTATCCTTTTAGTTAAAGAACAGTACATTTGGAATTGTAGGGGCTGTGCCATTTGGCACAGTGACACAGAAGAAAAAGTCTTCAGTCATGTGGGTCATGAGGCAGATCAGTTTTTACTTAATTTTGTCCACTGACTCCCACTTATCTATTCTTTTTGTTTTGGTTTGGATTTTTCCTGTTTCCTTGGGGTTTCTTTTCGGTTTTCTTTGGGAGTTTTCTTACTCTTTTTTTGTTTTTTGATGCATCTTTCCTCTTCACTCCTGCAAAACACATCTTTGTATGCTGCTGCTGTTCTCTGTGTGTCTCCTTGCTTCCTGTCAAAACACAAATCAATGTGATACCTGCAGCACTGAGGCAGTGCCTCTGTCCTAGAGCACTGCAGTGGGTCCTTGGCAGGCTTCTGAGTGGTGAACAGTGCAGAATATGTGCAGTCAGAACTCATCAGTGTCTTGGCCACACCATATGTATTAGCTTTGATTTCCTGTTAAGGTTTTGTGGTACCATTGGTCTTCCTTCAGGTATTTTTTTCATTGGTCTGAAAGCTATTTGTATCTCTTCATTCAAATTTGGTTCAGTTTCCTTTAATTTACACATTAATTGCAGGTTCAAACAAAACTGACACATGCTGAATATGTCAGCTGAATCACGAGGCTCATAAATCAGTCACATCTGTGAAAATATTTCAAGGAATTGTACCACATCAATGTGATAGTCATAGGTAGTTTGTCAACTGGGAAAATTTACAATTCTCTTCTACAAGTGTTTAGGTATCTGCAAAATAAATTAACAACAGTTTGAAATAAAACAAATGCTCATTATTTCCTCCTCAGGATTCCTGAAAATAATTTGGATAAATGAAACAAAGACAAAAATTTCTTCTGAACATGACAGCTTTTTGCACAGTACTTTGGTTTGCCATCATTTTTAGAGGGAAAGTGTGTGTCTGGCCTTTATTCAGAGCTTCTTGCTTACAATTCCAGATAAAAGTCTCAGAATGGCTTATAATGCTTACATTTTAGGATAGTATTAGTTGAATGTATTAGTTGTAATCCAACTAGAACAAAGGAAAAAAATGGAAAAAAAAAGAAAGTTAATGATAGCGAATTTCAGTTGTGTTTGTGATATTATCATCTGAAGGAATATGGATGAATTTATGTTATTGGGTTTTAAGGCATTTTTAAATCTGGACCTTGCTCTTGGTACCCAAAGAGACAAACAAAAAGAAATAATAATTATGAAAGCGTGAAAATGAACTAATGCTTATAGCTATCTGGTACTGATGTGTTAAAAATCCATTATAATCGAAGGAAAATTTTTCTTTTACAGTTCTTGCTGTAGGCAAAGTTTTAGTGAAGAATAAATTTACTTGCGAAGCTATGCCAAATTCCTACACTACATATATAGGAAATTCTAATTACAAGTAGATTTCTGGTGCCTCATTCCAAAATGCTTATAATTGCTGGGTTGATGTTAAATAGATTTTTCATTGACAGGGTGTGACGTTTAATCTAATGGAGGGAAATTGCTTTGTGCAGATTCAAATGACTATTCAATTAGTCACTGGTAATGTTTACAAGCCATCATAGCTGGAAATCATGGATACATTGTCTGTTTTATTAAATATGCAGTAGGGCAAATGAAAACCCAATCCAAATATATATATTTTGTCCTCTTTTAAATAAATTGGTATTAAATTATCTTTTACATGGTATTTTTAGGGTGGCCAGGAAATTAAAAAAATCATTCTGCATTTGTAATACTGCCCCCATGGCAGTGCTTTTACTGGCTTTTCATGCTTGATTCAGACACCAGAGGGAGCACAAGTTTCCAGCAAACTAATTTTTTTTTCTGTCCCTGGGAATCACTGAAAGAGACACAAATCATGCTGGTGAATGCAGTAGTAAAACATGCAAACACGTGCTGGTTTTTACTTTTTAAACAGATAGGAAAGGAACTGATTCCACCTTTCCCAAACTGAAAGTTAATAAAGTTGACAGTATTGATTCTGGTGTTGTGGACTGATGAATTTATGCAAGGGATAGAACTTTTCAAAGTGAAACATGCACTCACACTGATAAATTTGCACAAAACGATTTTTTTTAAATTGTAAAATAATAAATTTTGGGGTGATAAGCATACTGGAAATGCACCAGTTTTTAATTGAATAGTAGTTGCAAGGCATTCAATGGCTGAGCAGATTCCAAAGTGGAGAACTTGATCTGCTTGGTTGTGGTGAGTTAGTACAAACATTCCTGCTTAAAAATGTATTGACTTGGTCCTTCCATTTTAAAACCAAAATATAAAGAAATATTTTTTTTTTTAGTGAATGCCATTGTCTTTCCATCTTCTGTTTTATAGTTATACACTTCAATCGTGTAAAGTGCCAAATGTATTTTGCCTCATTCTATTTCACTGAGACAGAAATGTTAAGCATGTTGAAGTTTCATTCTAATTTGAAGCATCTTTCAAGTTGTTGCTATCACTTTGTTGGAATTAACAATATAACTAAACTATATTATGTCATACAAAGTGCCAAATTACACGAATGCTGGAGGGCTTCCCCTCCATAATACCTTGCTTTCAGGTTCATAAGATATCTGATTGGAGAAGACTGTTATTTTTATGGTGTTAAGCATTTGAGGTGCTTTTCTCATCTACCTAAACCATAGACCTTATTCTTCAGGGATTAGATGCAATAGGCTGAGTTGCAATTGATGTCTAGAGTGGGTCCTTTTGGATCAAATCAGATTTTTACTGTGGTGATGCTTAAAACCATCCCGATGGCTTAACTGCTATGCCTTCTCACTGACAATTACCTGAAATTATAACTAAGTCAAAGAAAATGACACAGGCATTGCACAAAAGGAGCAGCTACATACGACAATGTCTCAGGGGGAATACTTTAATGAAAACAAATTGAAGAAATAACTGAATACAAATGAATGCAGTAATGTAAACTTAAAGAGCAGGTTAAGTTTCTAAGTCATACTGTACAGTGTATTTAATTTCCTTATTTTCATTCTCACAGGGTTAGCCACAATGCCTTCAGTGTTATTCCCAGAAGTAAACTGTAGTAGATGGATTAAATGGATAAATTTGTTATTCTTAACTGTGTCCATTTTCACAATAAACTGTTGAGAGATGTTCAAACTTTATTTCATCTCTATCCAATTTCACAATCCCTTGTAACCACTCTTCTTACCTACTTTGGCCACTATCATTTTATGAATTAATCCCTTTGCTCACTGTACAAAGTAATACTATAAAGTCATTGTAAACTCGGTTTCTATTTCCAAAAATGGTGTTATGTGGTTATGCTTCCTTATCTATTTCTTTATCAAAGTCACACACAAGAAGCAGCAGTAGGTGAGAAAACAGCAGCTATGATTCTTAAATAATGTTAGAAAGGGTAGCTATGTATATATTAGATATGCTGTGGATGTAAAAGGATCTGCCAAAGAAAGCCTGATTCTCATTCATGTATTAGTTCTTCTGTACTGGTCTCCTTCAGTGGGCTGCCCAGCTGTGCTTGCCAAGCTGCATTTGGCTATAGGATAGTACATGGGGATCCTAATGCACCCTGCTGTAGTAAGTTAGGGTTTGCTTTAATTTACTTGTTGTTGTTTGCTCTTGTTTTAATTTTTCATTTTTAGCTGAACAATTCTTCCTTGAATTTTAGTTGTCATCATGAAGTGCTCACCCCATACCCCATGTATAAAAATACCCAGAAGGTATTTCAGATATTGGAAGAATCAAGGGGAAGGATGATGTTCAGATACTGACTTTTGAGGGTTTTCTTGAGTGTCTGTTCTTTAAATGCATACAGCTTTTATAAAAGGGCCTGAGCATCTAGGAAGGCTGTGAAAGATTTCCATCATGTACTACTTATCCTGCTTTAGTTCAAGCAGTAATTTTCAGATTTTAGCACTTTTGAAAGTGTGGCCTGTAATCCTTAATTTTTTAAAATTATTTTTCTTAAATAAACAAATAATTTAATAAGTAATTATATATTTAAAAGTGTCAACATATATCACTTTTTAAAAATATTATGAAATTAATAGTTCATTCCATTTTTGAGTGTTTCTTCTGGATTTTTTGCTCCATAATACTGTATCAAACTTCTAAATGCAGGATACTTTGCCACGCTTGTTTTGCATGTCTAATACAGTAAATCAAAATGGCTTAGTATTGGGATTTTTAACTTGATTCTTTCAAATTCTAATATAGCTTCTGGATGATTGTCTATATTAATGTTCTTTTTCTTCTTGTGAGCTTTTTCCTATTTTGTCTCAACACAAATGATAAGCTAGGCACCATTAGTTCCGAAAACCAGTTATAAAACAATTATTTCTGCATTATAAGTGGACCTGGTTTAAGCATTTTTTCCTTCATGATGGACTAAGCAAAAGTATTATTTTATTCTAGCATAATCTTTTTTTCTGTTTTGTGACTTTTCCTTTGTTTCTTTTGTAAGCCTAAATTGTAACTACAAACACCTACCGCTTTACCTACCAATTTCTCCATTTCTTGTATAGATTCATTACAAGGCTTTTTGTTTAAATCAGATGTGAAGTAAAATTGCCTGGGCTTTTGTTCCTTTTAATTTTTTTTTCTTTTTTAATAAATTACCAAAACCACTGTATTGCTTAGGTACACTGGCACTGAGGCATTTTGAGGTCTAATAAAGTGAGATGTGAGATCAATCATTATTTGCCTTTATGCCTTGCTTTTCCACTTAGTAAATGAGTATCGCAGGTTTTTTTCTCTGATGAGGATTAGAAACAGTTGCAAGGTAATGCCTCTGGGTGACAAAAGGCTCAAGTTACTTCCCTTATGCTTATAACCTAAAAGGCTGTATTCCTTTTTTCTGTGTGTGCATGGCTTTTTTAGGATCTGTCTTACTCCCCTTGGTGATCCATTTACTGGCAGCACTTTGCATATCATTGCATTGTATTATAATCTCCAAGCAAAACTCTGAAAGGTCTAAAGGGCAATAGATTTGGGAGTCATTGTACCCTGATGAATTTAAATAATTGGGTAAAGAGATTTAAAACTAAGGCATCTAGAAATTGATGTGGGTCATGTACTGATAGAAGATTGAAGCCTTGCTGTCAAAGTGTGCATTTAATTCCTTTCTCTCAATATTTACAGAGTAGTCAGAAAGGAGACAGCAGATAGAGTTTTTCCAAGAGTTAAAAGGAAATAAGACTTATGCCAGGAGATCCCAAGGCATTTAAATACTGAAAGATGGGGAAAACTTTGTGACTAGATAAGATATGTAAGCTCTCAGTGTAATCTGTTTAAACTCAGAAGGGATCAAACAAATTTCTGAGGAATGAAAAAAGCTTATTACTAATACATGATGCAGAGTTAATAGATTTCTCATAGAGTTTACTGAAAGTAAGGAGTCAGAAGTGGATTTTGGAAGAAAGTATGCTCTTTGCAGATGCAACAAATGGCTTGGAATGTTTCTGTGAGTCCTTTAATGTTCTTCTTTATCTCTCAACTAATAAAGAAATTACTCTTGAGTATAGCATTAAGTGTTTGCTCTAGCAAATCTGCCAGATGGCTATGATCTATCTGGCATAACCCACGTAGACCATTCTGAAATGAAAACATTGCATGACCTGTAACCCCCTCCAGAGAATGGACCCAATAGGATATGTACTTTTGCACTGCGTCCAGAACGTTGGGAATACCAGATGCATTCTTTATGTGCAGAACTTGTTTAGTGCCATTTTAAATCAGCTAAGGTTGTGTAGATCAAGTAACCTAACCCATACTGACTTTTTTTTTACTTTCCTGTGGCTGCTGAACCGTCCTTAAGGGAGCAACCAACTACCTTTGTTTTCAGAGTTTAATTCTTCAAAGTCATTGTATTTTGCATGGCAACACTCTTACTTTTTGTTGAACATGTTGGGTTTATATATAACCCAGGAGGTAGTTATTAAAAATGTACCACATTTCCTCAGTACCCATTACCTTAATAAAGCATTTTGTTGTGCTTTCCCTAGCTTTATTCCTCTGATCAGTTAGCTGTAACCTTGTCTGTTACCTTGACATGATTCTACAGTCTAAATGATTCCATGGAGGACATGTCTCCCTGCTACTGGCAAGTGCATTTCTCTTTCTTCCCCACAATTTAGGAGGATTGAAAACATTTCAAACACAATTGGACTATTGCAGTATAAGAGATAGCTGCATGAGTTGACTATGCACTTTCTTAGTCTATTATAAATGACCTGGCTTTTAACCTAGGTGTAAAAAAAACTTTAATGGAGGATGCTTAAGCTAATGGATTTTATCCAAGTTTGTTGTGAGTCTAAGGCACACACACAGTGAACAGCCAGTTTATCTAATGTGCTGTAATGGCAATGTTTCACACCCTGAGAATTTAACCCTGTGTCAGCTTTAGTAATCAAGATGGCATGTGAATATGTAATTGGTAATTTTATGTTATCCATATCTAAAGGCAATGTGAACTACAGAAAGAGAATAAAACAGCGAGGGCTAGCACTGTTGCATGTTCATGACCATAAAACAACATATTGGTCATGTTGAGCACCACCCTCATGTGACATATTGATATGCAAATGAGAAGATTTTCTGGGATTATTTTTAATCAATAATATGGTTTTAGTAATTTGGAAATCATGGGTAGATTGTACATGTTCTTCATGGAAATTTTAGACCTGCATTTATTACACTCAAATATAGCCTCTGATAATTCTTGAAGTTTATGAACCGATAGTTTTAAGAGCCTTACCTATTGTTTTCAAAAAATATGTTGGCTTGCCTGTAGCCCAGAAATTATATACTCCCTTGGGAATTTTTAATAAACAGTTAAAATGCACTAACCTCTTTGCCTGATAATTGCTTTGAAAATTACATTCATATTTGATTGACATTTGCTGCAAAATTACCTGTATACACCGATAATTTGCATTACACTTCAGTAAACCCTACTGCACAATAGGGTAGCATAGATAAGCTCTCAGGTAAGAGATAAGAACAAACTGCATTTTTGTTGAAAAGTTACATTCTTTGATAAAGTCACTGACTAAAGAAATGAATAGAGAAAAATAAAATGTTCCTTTATTCTCTTACAAGGGCCGTCAGTGCTTCAGCTTGGAGGAAAGTATTTTAAGGAAACTGGTAGACTTCACAAATCTCCACCTAAAGGAAAGCTTGTGTTGAGCACAGTAGCCCTCATAGGAGGAGCTGTAGGCTCTGCTAGATATATAAACACCGTATTTGTTTTCTTAAGGTGAGCAGACAATAAGTGGTATCTTGTGTAGTCTGCTGTCAGAACATCCAATAAAAGAATACCTGATAGCAGCCAAGTCATGCAGTGTGCCCAAGTGAAATACTTGGGCTTAATGGTGGTGAAAGTTGCTTTGGGGAGCAATCCAAAGCTCTGGCAAAGTGGGGATATGCTAACAGTTAGCAAATGGTCATGACAATACATTTCTCTAGTTTGGACCTTACTGAGCAGGATTGATTGGCTAGACAAGACTGCGAAAGGAGGAAGAAGCAGTGACAGCAAAAAAAAGCAATTTTCACCATCACAGGGAAGCCTGGCCTGAATTCCTATCAGAACAAAGAGTACACAGAGAGCATCATTAATTCTCTCTGGTGAGACTGGACCGTGGCAAAGTAGATCTAAGCTGCTAAAGAAAGCCTACCTTTTCCCAGAAATAACAGTACAGATACTAGAGGACAAGTGGATAAAAACTGTTGTGATAGGATACAGACATTTCATTATGACCTTTCCCTTATTTTTTCCCCTAAGTAGTGCAGAATCTTACTATTTCTTAGCTATGCTCCCTTTACTATATCAATCTCCTTTTTCTCTCTGCAAATAAGGTACTTTTCTGAATCAAACCGTAGCTTTTTATTTTTCCCTTTTTGGACTTGTATTCACAGTTCTGAGTAGGCATATTTGGTAGTTTATATTTCATGTTTTAGTGTAGGCCAAAGGCAATCCTTTGTTTAGCCATAAGTATATTCATTTTATCTAGAAAAGTCTAATCAATGATGAGATTGAGGTATTTTCTTAGGGTTTTATATGCACCGTGGTTAGTTTTGAAGCAAGCTGTATGATAGGACAACATTGACTTCTAAAGAACTTTGTCACACTTAGAAAGTTTAAATAGACTGGAATCAGTACGAATATGTTTTTGTCTTAGGTCAAATGTATTTGTTTCATGAACAGTTGAAATGGAAACACTCAGTCTGAAAGTTGGAAAAAAAAAACACTCAATATCTACTATATCCTGAGTGTATAAGCACACCCACACCACCCCCCCCCCACACACATGCACACACACATCTATTTGTATATACATACAAATAAATAGTATCTATTTGTCAAATTTCTTATTGTCTAGTGCATTATTTGGTAATCTGAGATTAAAATTTTTGAAGGAAGTTGCAACCTGATTCATTGTTAGAGCAGAGTTTCCATCTGAGAGAAGAGCATAACTCCCTTGATTCATGAAATCCATGCAGTTCACAGAATCAGTGAATGTTTGAGATTGGAAAGGATCTCTGAAAATCTTCTAGTCTATTTCCACTGCTAAAGCAGGCTCACCTAGAGCAGGTTGTACTGGACTGTGTCCAGGTGGATTTTGAGTATCTCCAGTAAAAGAGATACCAGAGCCTCTGGGGGTCCTGTTCCAGTGCTCTGTCACACTCACAGTAAGGAATAGATTCCAAGGAGTCTATTCCCTTTTGCATTCAAATGCATGAGTTTTGCAGTTATTAATGAATATTTATTGCCAAAGTGATTAGAAACATCTTGTATTCTGCAGTTTTAAGCATCTTGCATATTCTCTCATGAATTTCTTCTTCTCATTTTTCTCTTATTGTGCTATTATGCAGGATATACAAGAGTAATTTCTGATTTTTAGTTGTTCGCCTTCATTGATATCTCATATGAACTTTATGATAGAAGCATTAGTAGCTCCTGGAGTTTTGAGAAGCTTCGTCTTACATATTTGCTATTAGACTTTTTTTTTTCCTCAATTCATTGGCCTCTTTTCCAGAATTTCTTATTGAACCAGTTGAAAATAATACTTCTGGATTTTCTTGAACACAGTGGCTGCCTATCTGTTGCCCATCAGTAGCTACCTATTCTTCCTTTTCTTTACTAAAAATACAGAATTAATATTCTTGTTTAAAGAGAAAAAAGGAAAAAAAAACTTACCAAGGTTTTTTCATTATCCTCTTTGATTGCCTACTTACCTGTTGCATAATTAAAGCACTGCATTTAGTGTAGGTTTCAGTATCAGCCTGTGTGCTTGAGGTTCCACTGGATTTCTAAAGAACACTTTTGCCTTTGTAAAATAAGCATTTTAGTTAACATTAATCAACTTAGTAATTATTTATTTCTTTCTTTTGCCTCTATTTCTTCAAACACAGGCATATACGTAACTGTAAGAAATAAACTGAGAAATAAACTGCAAGTGTCATTTCATTGCTGCGAATTTCTTCACTAAAAGAAAGAAACTCCACTCTTGATCTGACTTAGTAAAATCAAACTTATGTTCTTTTACTATAGCCCTCTTGTAGATAAATAGATTATTTCTGTCTTTAGAGTTGTCAGCTCAGCATATTCATGAACAATAAATAGGTTTAAAGCTTTTAAATTAGTGGACTAACATGCCCAAAGCCTGCAGAACATACATTCAAGTTTTAGGACAGTTTTAGCCATTTTTTCCTTTCTATAATTCTATTTTATTCTTGTATTTCTTTAACTATCACTTCAATATCTATATACTCCTCCCCCTGAATTACTGTCTGTTTAAACTACACAGCATATCATGTTGGTAATGATCTTTTTTGTTGACAACAGTATGTCAGAATTTAGCTTCAGAACTATCAAGATAAACTTCAGTGGAAAGCCCTTGTATTAAGGATGTACATTGCCAATAATTAGTGTACTGCAATAATTAGTATATTAGTAGCTGTGTGACTTGGCAAATTTATGTTCTAGTTTCATATACTTGGAATCTATTGTATTTTTAAGCTCTTTTTTTTTTCTATTGAACAAGAGCAGTGCATCTCAAAAAGAGGAAGTCAGGCTGTGAGGGCAGTATAATTTCTTTACTGCCAACAGCTCTTGTGTGGACTACAAAGGCTAAATTCTGTGAGCAAAACTCTATTGCCAGTGTGTGTAAAGAGAAAAAACATAAAAGAAAATAAGGAAAAGGTTTTCATAATACTAGTTAGAACTTGCTTTTAACTTGGTCCTGTGGAATCACCATATCCTAATTTGTTTATATTAACAGATTAAACTGATGAGAGCAGATTGATGTGTCTTCTCTGTGCCTCCATACTGATCCTCTCAGATATGTAATAATATGAGAGCTGTTGCATAAATAATAATCATTTGAGTACCAAAACCCAAAACATCTTGTTTCTTAGACATCTGCATATTTGGTCTCCTACTCAATCTGTCTGACTCTCTGCCTTTCACAATGCTCCCAGATCTTTCCATGTCCTGCATGACAATTCAAGGCAGCAAGATATGGTTTAATTTTAGGTAGTTCTGACTTAAACACAGACTGGGCTAGACTGGTTAATATGGTCATGCTGGTAGGACTGCCAAGTGTTGCAGTGGAGAAGGTAGAGTTCCTGAGTCAATCCTTGCTTTCCTCAGAGGAAACATTAGCAGCTTGATGAAAGAGGTGTTATTTGTAAAGAATAACATATGTAATCTAGTATAAAAGAGCACCAGGAAATGGTCAATTATGCATGTAACACAAGGCAGTATTGATTACTACTAATAACTGAGAGCAGGGGAACTCTTGTGGACTAAATTTACTTTCTGTCTGTGATGTAAGAACAAAACAATCATATGAATAACAACATTGGATACAGAATAGAGCTGAAAGGCCTTTCATTTTCTCATTTATGACTTTAATTAAAGCAGCAGAGTAAATGCTTCTACATAGAGAGGAATTTTAATGGTGAAATTAGAGCAAGAAAATACTTCTTGAGTTCCTGTATGTAACATTTACTGTGATGTAAGGATAAATTCTTGTTCAACATTGAACTTTGCTTACTATTACCTATTTTGATAAAATATATGGTACAACTAGTGTTTTTTTATTATTATGCTGGTTTTGACCAAACTGAACATAACAGTAATTCAAATGATGCAGTTATCTGCTAGGATTTTTTTGAAGAGAGAGATCGCTCTTTTTGTAGTGAGTACCCAGCATGAAAACAAACTAGCAAACAAACAATTGTGGGGATACCAGCTTCCTTCAAGGCTTAGTATAGTAACTTTTTATAAATATTCCGTGCTAATGTTAAAGTATTTCCAAAGAATTGAATTCTAGTCAAAGTTGGATGGAGCAGGACACTGGATTTGTAAGAGCACATACTGAATGTGTGCCCTTCATGCATGTGTGGCAGCCTTCC
This sequence comes from Alethe diademata, assembly GCA_025584955.1. NCBI lineage: Eukaryota > Metazoa > Chordata > Aves > Passeriformes > Muscicapidae > Alethe > Alethe diademata. The sequence goes on along the minus strand of JANRMJ010000054.1, from coordinate 90,833,138 downwards.
CTGCTGTATCTAACCAGCTATACAATTTGACTATTTTGTCGTTACCCAAGAATATCCATCAGAAAGTCTCAACATTAGAAAGGACAGCCCACGTGAAGCCTGCACATGACATCCATCCTAGATATCCTAGATAGAGCTGGCTGTGGGGGAAAGCCTCAGGGCAGCAGACGTGGGTGCAGCTGAGAGCAGGATCCAGGATGTGTGCCCCAGGGGTGAGCCTTTCCCCACTGAGCTCCCTGCAGGTGCATTCCACAGGAACTGCTCCGTGCCAGTGCTGTGGGAGGGTGTGATTACAGCCAGAGGTTGTGAGGCCGCTGTGGCTGTCACTGAGGAATAGCAAAAGAGCATGGCATTTGGGACTTCACTGATCTGAACCTGTCTGAAAGTAGTACAGGGGGATAAATAGCAAATAATACAGACAGATAAATAATGAGTATGTTTGCTTTGAACAATAGGAATGGAGCGGTACAGATGAGGATTCAAATACTGTAGCTTATACTTTGATGGTGCATTTTTAGTGATTTTCATCTAGTTTGGCTGAGTTTTCTAAAACAAACTATATATGCATATTTTACATTTTTTGTGTGTATTTTACATTTTTGCATGTATTTTATATTCCATATATATTTTTGTGTGTGTTTATATATATATGTACTCATCTTTGAAGCAATTTTAAGTAAGAGGCTGTCTAAAATAGAGTTTATCAATTTTTATTTGGAATTCTAACTTGTAATGCCAGTTTAGGCCTGTGAATTACACTTATGTAGGAATCAATTTTTTAACAGTGCAGCTTGCTTTTAGAAAGGAAAGAGAACAATAATCTTTAACTTTTTTCTTGTTTATAATGATTAGAAAAAAAAAATAAAAATAATATTTAATTCAGTAATGAAATCAATCCAATAATAGCTTAATTTTTTGTAAATAACTATTAATAATAACTGACAATGTTGGAGTTTCACTAGAAACAGATTATTTGCTGTACATATTCATTTAAACTAATGCTACATTTACCTCAGTTGTACCTGACAAAGAATTGTCACATTAAATTGTAAAAAAATTGCATTTGTAATAACAATGTAATAATAATGATAATAGTAGTAATAATTTAATATTTAATACTGCTACTATTTCTACTACTAATAATATGAGAGTCAAAAGAATTTTTCCTATTCCAGGGATTTTTTTACCTTGTGTAACCATTGCTATTTAACAGTACCAAATTACTAGTAAATGCTCGAAACAGACACCATTAAAATGAAAAGGATCTATTTGTTAAATAGAAAATTTAACTTCCTTCATTGTTTTTAAAGAGTTCCATCTCGACTACATGTTGTTGTCACTTATCAGACTTTATTAGATTAAGTAGGAAGACTGTGATAGAGTTTTTCTACTTCTTGTCACCAACAAGTCTGTTTGGTTCTAGCCCATGGTTATCTGTATGTTGCTACTTCATATATTTGAAACATCTGTGTTCTTCTAAAAGTCTAATTTGTGTTTTAGTATTTTACATTTTGGTTGGTTGGTTGTTTGTTTTTTTTTCCATTTCCCGTTTAGTCATTGCTTTACCACTAGTTAATGTAATCTATAGGGTTGGTTGTTTTTCTTTTAAGTAATAAGCTGGACAGCAGAAATGGCTGAAACTCTGTTTACAAGGGAATTGTAGATACACATATTAGAACAAAACTACTTAGTGAGGGCTCATAAGTCCTTTCTGCTACTTATGGTACTTATGGCATAAATTGCTTCCTGAGGTGGGCTGCTTCTCTCTAGTGCCCATTAAAGCTTCCTTTTTCTTTTTTCTTTAGGTTTAGAAAGTCAGAATTTTTGTATATATTACACAGGCTAAGTTATCTGCTCCCTAATTCTCTATTTCTAGTATTGCAGAATAAATATTTATATCTGTAAGTATATTGATTTCAGCCCATTCCTAGTAATTTAACATGTAGTATATGGGAAAAAAAGCAGAAATCTCACTTTGAGTTCAATAAGGGTTTACACCATCTTCACAAATAATGAGACATTGATGTTTCCAATAAAACCCTATCAAATGGTTAAGGATTGTGATTCCTGGACTTGGAGCTACCTCTAGTAGTCACTTTTCTTTTCATGAAACAATTTTTTTAGATGCTTCCAGTTCATCTGAATGCACCCATGCATGGCTTTATGCACTCATGCATGGATTTCTTACTCTTGTTGATCTCTGACTCTTCCTGATGCCTTTGAACGTAGTATGAACTATGGAAATATTCCACTATGACCACTTATCTGAAGCTTGCCCAAATGATTACCTTTCTTTTTCCTCTAGTGTTTTCAACATATTACTGGTTTCCTGTTCAAATCCTGCCCTCCAGGAAATAGAACTACTTTTTATGATATCAGATATAGCCAGGTTATTCAATAATGTGTGTTAAGTATAGAATTTGATTAAGTTGCCCATGATTTTCAAAAGCAAGTTTGACAGCAACTATTGGCCCATAGATGTCACACTCTTTCTTGGGAATGAATTCCCAAAGGAACAGGATGGAAACTATGGAATTTTAATGTGGTCCAAGGTAACTAGGAAAAAAAGGGATGTAGTGAAAAATAGTATACATCTTCTTCTTTGTACATCACTAATAACTTAGGTCTTACTGGAGTTTTCATGGAAACAGAGCTAATGTTCTTTGGGTTTTTTTATTACCTGAACTGTTAATTAGGCTGCTCTTAGTCTGACATGCTGTCTACTTTCTGGATATTCTCTTCCAGTCATGTATGGCAACTTTGGAAAGGGATTTTAATGCTGGAACTCCTAAAAGCTTCTTATATGAGCTTGTCATTGATTTTTGGGACCAAGTTCTGCTGTTCAAAAGGCTTCCTCAGATTTCAGTCCCTAGCATATAACTTCTGTTTATTTATAGGTATCCCACTTATTAGAATGGACTATCAGAAGCAATGAGTTAGCGCAAGTTAGTTTCTTCATGTACAAATTAAATATTTTTCTTTTAAATTGCAAGTGGACTTGAGATAATAACTCTCCATTAAACCTATGCTTTCCTTTGTATCATTTTTCAGGTTTACATTTGCAGCATGTGTATAAGCAATGGAACAAGCAGAACCTGTATACCTGCTCATGGTGTGTCATTCTAGCAATGCTTTTAGAATACATGTGACAGTCACCCCAACAAGTCTTACAGCAAAGCTCACATTGTGTTTCATCATTCTGAGAGTAAAGCAAGGATTAAATAACCTGTTTGCCTCTCTGCTACCTCTTGGCCATTTTAGAACTTTTAGGATCCACAAGCACACATTTATATACACATACAATAGAATCCATTCCAGAAAAGAGCAGATACTAAATTTAATGAGGGTTGAGAGGGCAAGCTGTTAGTGTGCTAAATTTTTCCTTTTCTAGTTCATTTTTCCTAAGCTGCCGGAGGTCTACTTTTCCTCCAATATCATCTTCTTTCAGCAAATGGATCAACAAAATAGTCATCATCTCACTCCATCTACCCAAAATAATAATGGCATTTTGTGTGGAAACAGGACATATTGTTTCATAATGTTATTGAATGTAATCTCTGCCTATGTTAAAGTCAGTGGTAGCTTTTGTTGCTTATATGAAGATGCATTTCTACAAGTGCAATAAAAATAAGATTGTCATGTTTTAAATAGGGATTAGGACTTCAGTATAACAGCAGTGAAAATAATGACAATGTAATGCTTTTGGATAAATCATGGTGAAAGCGTATATATACAGAATTCAAGATAGTAAATCATGTTACACAAAAACATGTAGTGAGTTAAAAACTATATGAGACTGGAAATTTTAAAGGCATTATTAGATTCAACACAGGCCTGCTCAACTACTTAGCTACTTCAATTTCAATTAAATTTGACTTTGAGGTTAGTTTGCAAATATATGAATGTGACTGTAACCAAATATCTATAAAGTTGTATATCAGAAAAAACGAAAACATACTTATATACTTATGAATATTTTTATGCCATTTTTATGCAAAATGCACGATTTTGCTAAAGACTTCTCTTGAGTGTGACAAAACTGCTGAAGTTTGCATTCTGCTGAAACACTCCACTTATTCCTTAATAGCAGAAGCCTGATTATTTTAACTTAGCTTGTCATTTTGTGAATCCTTGCTCCTTGAGTGTAAGAAGAACATAGTGCTTTTCACTAAGGTGGTAGAAAATTGCAGAATAAATTTTCTTAGTGATTATAAGGAAATGTAGATGTTTTAACATAAGCCTTAGAGCAAGTTCATCCATAAACCTAAACTTTTTCCTTAAAGGCTTTACATAATTTAAAAAAGGAAGATTTTTTTCAGTTTGCTTAATGTTTATGGGATTCTGACCTGATTCAGAGTTGCTTAGAAACATTCTTTCTTTAGAAAAAAAATGAGTCTTTGCTGGATTCAATTATATGAATATTTATTTATGGCTAGATTGTGCCTTTAGGCAAAACCTGGAGTGAGAGCTGATTCATAATTAGCCTTGTCCCAGAAGGAGCCCTGGAAGGTATAGTGCCTTACGAACAACCTTCAAGCTCAGTCTCCTTTTTGTTCACTTCCTGCTTCAGGAATTCAGTTATTTTAACACAGCAGTGTTAAAAATTGATTGCTGTTCAAACACTGCATCTAAAGATTGATTATATTCTCCATGAAAACCTACCCATATTAATACAATCACTCTGTTTACACCACTGCATTTTGTTTTGCTTTAGAATAGGTCATTTAAGATTGTAGTGCTTACTCATTTCACTTGCAGTAAAACTGCCTCTAGTCGACCTGATTTCAGAGACGCCATATGTCTGATATATATATGGACTTTTCTGTAGTACCAGGATCAAGATTCCATTCCAGAAATGTCTTTCTCGTTCTTCTGTCAGTTATAGTTAACCCCTTTGTGTGTTGTGATCTGATTCCAAGTACTTCATTAGTATTATTTTACTATAGGAGAATTTGATTTGTCTTGTCATTAAAGATGAAAGACAAGGAAGACTATAAAGATGAGATTAAGCCTTCTTTTGCAATTTGGAGTCACATAGTTTTGAGAAACAGTTGTATTGAGTGCCTTTGTTGGCATCTGCTGCTTTATCAATTGTTGTTCCTGCTTCCTGATGGCATAATACCACTCTGCTTTCTAGCTTCACTCTTAGAGATTGAATTAGTGTTTATCTTTCTCCAGTAAATTCTTAATCCTTCCTTCTCTGCCAGTGACTTCTCACCTGCTTAAGTATTGCAGAGAAGTGGATGTATCCTCTTCATACTGCAGCTGTGCCAGCAAAGAAAGTGACTGCTTGCCACCCTCCTATATAGCAATTTCTGCCTCTGCTTGTGAAGCTAATCAAATGATTGTCTCCTAACCTATTTCAGTCAAAGTGTTTTAGCTTTATCAGTGTAAAGAGTCGTTCTTTGCTAACTTGACACATTTTTGTCTGAGATGAGCTGTGAAGAAATCACATGTGCCATTGAATTAGCTTCTAGCAAGAAGATAGTTATAAGCAGATGACAGAAGGGGGGGATTTAGTCAATAAATGGTAATTCTTTCATGACTGTAACTACCAATGGAAGAGAATGCATTTTCACATTTAAATTGAAGACCAGCCTTAAAAATTATTCCATTTACATTCAGTTTTTTTGACAGAAATTTATATTATCTGTTTTTGTGTACATGTGTATTTGAGCAAGCTGTGTGTACAAGGTGGGAGCAGAGTGGAAAATCACCAGGACTCTGCATCCTCTGTACATTCTCTGCAACCTATTGCAAATATAGACAGCATGGAAGAAACATTAACAGAATATAAAAACAACAGTGAAAATACTAAGTTTTCAGTAGACATAATTTGATATAATTTATAATTGCAGGAGAAAAAGCAAGAATGTACTACCATATGACATCATACTTTCTTTGCCATTTTTTTTTTGCATTTAACACTCATGGCTATTTCTACATCTAAACATAAATATTAAGAAGTATGGGATTATTAAAAAAATTAGTGGTGTTCTGAGTATACTGTGAGTATGCTGTTTATCTTTTCTATGTATAAGCATTTTGAAAAAAGAGTGCTTCCCAGGGGATAGTGTAAAAAAACAAGTGGGATATAAAAAAAACTTACTGTGGCCTATTACAAGGACAAGTTTTAACCATGCATTTAAATATCTGTCATATTTTCAAAATGACAGTACTAGTAAAAATTGCCTATACCTGTATTCTGATGCTTCTGCTCAAGCTTTAGGGATTTTTTAGCATTAAGTCTAGACTAAGAAAAGAAAGGGAGGAAAAAGGTAAGACAAAGATTAGACTTTTTTTGGCTTCAGTGTTAGGCAAATGATTGCAGTTGGTGTGCAATATTTGGCTCTAATCACAATTTCTGCTGCTGTTGCAGTTACTTGAATACTCTGCTGGGCACCAGCTCCACCATCAACCACAATTTAACTGCTGCAGACTCCAGCATGTGCATTGGAGACACTGGCAATGACACTTCTGATTCCTTCAGCAGCCTGGCTCTGCATAGAAATTGCTGCTTCACCTAAGCTGAAGCCTGGTTTGACAGCACAAGAGCACATCCTTCCCATGCAGGAAAAGCTTACCATTAAGTCCTGTCATAAAGTTCTACTTACCACATTCCATAAAAAAAATAAAAACCAAACAATAAAAAAATACAACAAAAAAACTATTAAAAAGTGCCCCCTTTCCCCCCAGCAAAAGCACAACCTTCTGACTGAACACATGGATGTATTTTATCTCTAATTATGATTATAGTGAGAGGGATCCATCAGGTATTTCTCCCCTGATTCACTTGTTCCTAAGTTTACTATATAATATATTCATGTGGGTGGCTTTTCCTATCATCATCAGACCAAGCCTTCCTGCACATTCTACACATTTGTCTGTCTTATATTTAGGATGCTTTTAATTTCTGATTTCTTTCCTGCATTTTCTTAAGCCGGAAAAGTTTCTGTTCAGGACCAACCACAAATACCACAGAAATACAATAATTTTAATTAACTCAAGCAAGCCTCTCTTGGCGATCATGTGGACAAGCTGAAAAAGTGCTGACTGAATGCGATGTGTGCATTGCATTGCGACGGGTTACATCACTAGTCCTAACATGATGTAACCCCACGCAGCATGATGTAAGCGTCGTGATACATTGGAGATTTAAAGAAATATCAGCATCCTCTTCTCTCCCTCTGCCCATTTCCAGGAGTGCACTTCCATTCATGATCTAGCAGTTAACAACCAATCCCTCTTGTGAGTCATGGATGCTCATCTAATTCTTATTCTTATTCTTATTCTTATTCTTATTCTTATTCTTATTCTTATTCTTA
>JANRMJ010000054.1:90804364-90820411 GCA_025584955.1 Alethe diademata | reverse complement strand
AGTTGGCAGAAACTGAGTGTTCTTTAGAGGGGAGGGAGGGGAGGGGAGAGTTTAAAGGCACAGGGTAAGTTTATCTGCTATACCATGTAGTTTTTGTCAGGAGGCTTTGAGCTTGGGCAGGAGGTTTGGTTGGTGCCAGGAGGAAACCCTGACAGATTTGATCACAGCAATCTTTTTTTGCTGTGTTATTACATCTGATACCTTCTTCTTGTTGCCATTAGTGGTAGGAAAGTTGGCTGTGGTGCCAGTATTACTGGTTTGTTTGCATACATGTATTTCAGTCTTGGTATGACTGACAGAGTAACAACAGCATACAGGCAGGTATAATTTGAAAGGATGTTGTGGCAATTTTGCCTTTCAACAACCTCACTAAATCCCTTTGTCAGTGACCTTCAACAGACTCATGCTCTGTGTCTCATTTTCCTGAGCAAAACTGCCAATTATAGTTAATTTCCTCAAATAGATGGTAGGTGTTTTAAATTGTAAATTGCACTGATTGAGAAAAGGAAACATTCAACTCTCTTCTACAGCTGAATACAAATGCAGAACAATTTTGGTTTTTTCTGTAGGACTTGAAGATGCATATTACAACCAATAACATCAGCACATCTACAATAATATTGCTTAAATAAGTCAAAAGAAGAAAACTTGACCTGTTCATTTTCACAAGAACTACTTATATTTAGTCAAAGAAAACAGGAATTCAATGTCTCAGGAGTATCTGCATGTGTAAGCTTCATGCATTTCACAACTAATTCCATGTAGTTGATATATAATTCCTATGAAATGTAAAATTTAACATGCCTTTCTTCAGATGGAATAGTAAATCATATAATACAATATTGATGTTATATAATTCTATTATTTTGTATTGTATCAAATGGCACGTGCCATGTAGTATTTACGTCAAAAAGAGCTTTTTATTACTTGCATCTAATTTCCTTCTTCTGTCAGATAATTATAATTGACAAGCCCCTGTTATTAGTTTCTAAATTTTGAGTAAAGCAGGGCCCCAACACTGAAAGTACAAAATGTGAATTATGCTTGGAACATTGCAAAATGGAAAGTCAAAATGGGATATGAGTCTCATCCAGTTTGTTCAATAGACAAAAGATTTTTCCACCAGTACAGATATATAATCCACAAATTATTCAAAACCAACTGATATTTTCAAATAATGGAGTTTAGACAGATCAGATGCTAGTGAGCTCAGTGCTGTGCTGCTGAATTTTGAGTTTAAATCATGATTCGGACAACCAGTTCTGAGGCTAGGTTAATATAATAAATAATTATATAGCATGTATAAAAGAAAATGGTCTGTGTTCTGCTTTAATATTGTAGATAAAATATCACAGCTTCATAATATGCCAAAAATGAATGCTTGGAAGCAGTTAAACTGTAGATAATACAGAATGCTGCAGGTTTTGTTTGTGCTTTCCCCTTCCTCATTCCTCTTCCCTATTATTTTTCTGTGAAAACAAAAAAAATCTTACCAAGTTGATGTGAAAAAGTTATTGCCAGTTGTTTGGGATAAGGACACTAATTTCTGTCTTGAAAAGTCATATACATTTTCAGTAATGAGTAATAGTGAATAAAATATTTACATGAACTTTATATTCAAGGTTCTGTCTTATTTCCTACACATCTTTTATTCAATCCTAGGGAAAATCTTTTATGTATCTATATTATTTTGGGAAGTATTAGAATAATTAAGTATTCATAGTCCATGTTGTAAAGCTTTTCATCATATACAACTTAGCTCTAATTTTCCCATAAACAGCTATAGTATGTTCTATTCCATCTTTTAAATTTATACACTTTTTATTAGCAACTTATTTATTTGATAGTGTAATTGTTCAGTTGGTTTATTAAGTAAGATTTAATACATTGTTTTGTGTAGATGCAGATGTCATTAAAATGTAGTAGAGAAAAAAACCTGAAAACATGGCTATGTGCTAAACCTAAACCAAACCAACCAGTCAAACAAAATAACCTCAAAACCCAGAAAAGTTATCTCCATTGGATGTCTCATATGGACTTTCTATTTACCTGTAACTAAGACTCCTAAAATTTCCAAATAAAAACTAAGGGGTCAAAGATCCAGTAAATATCAAAATATGGTGCCAGACTATTATCTATCACAATGGAAAAAAAAATATTGCTTCACAGGATCCACTGACATAACAAACACAATTGCTTCCTGAATTCTCCAAAGGCAACCACAAATTGAACTAGTCTTCAAAATGAAGCATTAAATAGCTGCATCAAATAATTAGATGTATTCTTAAGAGTTGATTATTCAGTTCACAGCTTCCAGTGGTGCCTACAAATGTCCAAAGGGAGAATTTGCACAAACAACTTCACCAGTACTTAAATGCAGAGCGCGTGCTTGCTGTGTTCAGTTGTCTGCCCAGAGGGTTCATTCACAGTGATTTTAAATGGCACATAGGTACTTACTTCTCTTAAGAGTATTTGAAAGAGTCACCCTTTAGTTATAGGTAGTATAAAGTCAACACTACTGAACTCTTTCTGCAAAGTCTACTTGTCTACATCAGCTAAGAACGAAGTTGCTAGGCTTGGGAATTTTGAGTACTAACAAACGTCGAATTATCTTCTAATTTAGAAGTCATACACATTATTGTAACTTAATTGTAGCATACTCACCATGCCAGCAACCTTTCTCCACTCTGCAGATAAGTGCACTCAACTCTTGTCTTACACTCACGGACTTGACAGCGCAGTATTAATATACTCAACAAACTTTGCAGTGGGACTTATAGATCCTACCTGTATATGGCCATGCTCCTCTGGCTTCTTGTGCACTAGCAGAATATGAGAAATTGAGAAGTCCTTGACTTAGGGCAAGCATTACTCAGTAACAACTAAAACATCGGTGTGTTATCAACATAATTCTCATACTAAATTCAAAATACCACACTGTACAAGTTATTATGAAGAAAATTAATTCTATACCAGCTGAAACTAGGACGCAGTGTTACTACATTCACACTTTCACAAGTGCATCACTTCAGCAGAGAAATGTCAGCTATTTGAGGTCACTGCTATGATTTCAAACTGACAGTGTTTCAGCTGATGCTTGCACAGAAAAATATGTGCTTCTTTCTGAATTAATTAAACTATATGATAGTTTTATAGTTTTAATTAGTCTTTCATTATTGAATCAGTCAGCATTGCAGGCTTAGTCCAGTTTTCCATCAAATAAAGCAGTTTCAGTTACACTGGAAGTGCAAGAAACACTCCTCTTATTTGTTGGAGGTCACTGAAAGGATAGGCTTTACAATGCCCTCTTTCTTTTGAGCCATTATGGATTGTTTTGTCAAAGCAATGTACTCTATTTAGAAGACAGTAAGTTCTAGTTATGGTGTAACTCGTATGACAAACACCCTTATAAAAACTATTAGTGAATTTATGCGGTTACCTCATTTCTATTTTAGTTATGACTCCTCTAAAATAATAATAATTTTATTAATACTAAGATGAATGAAAACAATATGTTAAATGTTAATTCAATAGCTTTAAAAATTCTTATTATTGGTAATTTTTATTCAAAGCAGGTTTACGAGATAAAAAGTGTGCCAAAATGAATTAACAGGTGTTGAAATAAAAATTTATTCTTTTTATAAATTCTTTTCCAGAATGAATAAATACAATGTAAATAAATAAAAATATTTTCAGAAAAAGAAATAACATTTAGGTGTGTTTCTTTCAGTAACCGTAGCATGTATACAGTAAAAGTGTCATTGTTTATCTTCATCATAGACCTATTTTTAATAATCTTCTCAAAATACACTGCTCACTTTCCAAAAATAAAGTATATAGGAAAATTCTGAAGTATAGTGAAAACTGACAAAAGGGAAAGAAACCTGATTTTTCTGAGTTACATAACTTAAAGATTTTTTCTTTTATACCATACAGGGATTAAGATCTATGTCAGTTATTTGTTTAACAGAGAATAGTATAATCAGCCAGTAGACCAGCCAAAACTTCATGTAACAACATCTCTCCTGAGTAATAACTGTTGCTGCTATTTTTGTAAGCTCTCTTTGGCCCTAACTAGTAATCAAAATAGATATTATCTATAGAGATAGTCTAAAGATTTTCTCTACCTCAGAATCTGTTGGATATTATAATTTCTTCATTGAGTTGAATCCGTATCAGCATACTGATGTGGAAAAATTTATAAGGAAAGGAACTCCTATATAAATCACAGATCTAATAACTCTTATTAAATCATAATGAGTAATTGTGTTCAAAACATCCCTACATCTGAAAAGTGTTTGTAGTCTTTTGTAGAATTATGTGGGACCCTAAAATCACCCTGTGTGACAATTCGTAAAGTTCACTGCCCTGTATTAACTTATTGAAAAATTAAACCTCATTTAAAGCATGTGAAAATTAATGATGGACTGATTTAATGCACCTACTTTTGACAGGAAAACATCTTGTGGGAAGCACATAATTAAGAGCATGGACTAGTCATTATTTCTCTATTATTTGGTAAGAGCAGTATTCAGCATACTGCCATTTGTACAATATCATCTCACTCTCAGTATGCATGGAACAGCTAATGCCCAGAAAGATGCAAGTATTTTTTTTTTTTTCTGAAGAAAAAAATGGTTCATGTAATCAGGTGTCTGAAACCTACAGGCAGCACAGAATACAGAACTGAGGTAATATAACAATCCCATATATTTTATGCAACCTCTTTTTTAACCTCAGAATTTTTCTTTTCAATAGATTTTTTTTTTTGGTGCTCTGACACTTTGAAAAAGCTTGTGAAACAGCATTTTCTTTTTTATTTAATCCTCGCTAATGCATGGAACACAAAACTAGGAATTTCAACTGATCTTTACAGTCCATCAAACTATGGATATCACACAAAATTGTCTTTTAATTCTCTTTCCTTGAAAAGGAACATTTCCTGGATATGCAACAACATCTATGTGTTTTCTCTGGAATCCAAATAATTTTTGTGTGTGTTGCAGCTGGAGTGATTAGGAACATGAATTCAATTATGTTGCATGCTCCTTAGTTAAATGTTGCTGCTTTACTTAACTAGCACTTGTAAACCAAATGGTTTTAGTTTTTCTGTTATTAATGGCATTAGGATAATGGCTACTTTAATCGTGTGTCTTCTGCTATTCAGTGATAATATGGGAATTAAAACAAAACTAAACACATTTTATTCAGGCAAATTTAAGCAAATTTCTGAGCTTTCATTGAGTTTCACATTGAAAACTACCTAGAACAGTAGAAGCTAAGTCTTTATATTATTAAGAAAATAATTAGAAGGTGTCTAATTTGGTTAAGGACTTCATTAAAGTCATTAAATATGGCTGTTTGCTAGAGTCATGCACATTGTTGATGTATTATAACTTAATTTTAATATGATTATGGGGAGGAAGTGCCAGAAAATAAAACTGGTTTCTTTCTGGAAGCTGATTAGTTGTATAGAGCTTTCTTGTGTGCATTTATGTGCACTTATTTGCTTATATGTGTACACCTACACACAGTTACACACACATGTTGCCATTATTCAGTTAAGAAAATAGTTATTCAAATCTAGGCAATATGAATATATTTTTCTTTCTTTGTTTAAATGAACAGACTTCTAAACAACAGGTATATAGATATATAACCTCCCTTTGTGATCTTTCCTAACATAGGGGATCCACAGTCAACTTCTACATCACTTTAACAAGCTGAAATTCTAAAAAATAATTTTCCTCCACTCTATTTGAAGTGTCAAATGCCTCATTTAATCTTTCTTCAGCTGCCAAGTTAGAACTTTTTTTTTACATCTATAAAGGTAGCTGGAGAGCCTTGGCCATAGGGATGAGCAAGGTACAGTGTTGTGACAGCCAAACTATACCACTGATGGACCTCTTTTTTTGGACATGAAATGACTCAAGTCTTGCACACTAGATGAGACTCAAGGTGGAGTTATCCCACCAGTCTTAGGAGAAGTGCTGAAAGAAAATTTTGCTTTTCGAATGTTCTCTTGAGACTGTAATGAACTGTTGACTCGACCTGATTGTAAAATTATAACAGTTTTCATGGGATGGGAAAACAAGAGCTCTTGAATTCTAATAAAATGGCTTCATAAATAAGACATATCACTGAGAGAGTGCCTGTTAAATCCTGTATTAATCTGGTTTGAGCTGGAAATTTCCAGAAGGTTAAGCATGTGCTGTGTGAAACTGGGAGGTCATACAACTAATAATGTGCAGTGTGATTTCTGAAAACTGAGCCCTTTTCCAAATTTAAATGGGGTCAAAAGGTATACTGTGTGACAGATGGAGCAATTGCATAAAAAATGCAAAGAAATGGCATCAGCTTAAGCAGTTGTGGATGATTTTTTCTGCCATTAGAGGCTTCAGAGTGAATACCTAATATGCAAGCCTGGTAAACTGTATGCGTGGGACCTGCCTATATTACAGATCTGTGACTTATATTATCTGAATGGAGGAAGATGTAACATAAATTGTCAATACAACTGGGACAACTTACAGAAACAGAAAATCTGTTTCTGAATGAGATGTTTATTCATTATGCAAAGGAAATGTGAGCCAAAGGATATGCTTAAAGCAGGGTGACTTCATTTGTGATAGATTTGTGCATGGCATTGAGAACAAATCTGGAAGTACAAGGTGACTGTACATCCATACATAAATGAAATTAACTAATTTTTAATAGTTTATTAACACATTGATCAGTCTTTCAAAATCAAAACCTTTTCGAGATGTTTGCTGACTTAATGTTTACAACTGCATTGCTTGTAGTCCTTCTAAGAGAGGAAAAAACACAGCCCACATGAAGCCCTTCTTCTTTATGATCATATTGGCTGGAGTTATTTTCAATATAGCTTACATATGTACATATATATGAAAAAGAAGCAGTTTCTGGCAGACAAAAGTCCTTCACAGAAGGGGTTTGACAAAGTTCAGTAATACATTGCACCATGCTCTTTTCACTCAGCAGTGAATTGCAGGACAAATGGAAAGAGGTCACCTAGCCTTTCATATATTTGTTACAAAGTCACATATTTTTCTAGTAACTGTCATTAATAGTAAGATATTTTTCTAAACCATGAACCTTTATACAAATGTATTCTTCAGTAGAGCTATGCTCTCTACAGCATATTTAAGATATGTAATTAAATAGTCCTAGCCTTGACCATTTGGAAAAAGAAATCCCATCCTATTTGCATTTGGAAACATTTTTCTCTGTTACTTTTCAGTATCATGAAAAGTGAAACACAAACTTCAAAAACCAGGAACTCTGATCAAACACGAGGTTAGTCAATAGAGATACTCAGGGAATTCAGTCTTTAATGCACTAGATCATTATTACTACTACTGGACTCCAGGTTGCTGTTGAAATTTACCATCCGTGTTTCATGTGGGATGAATGAGTAAACAGTTCTTAGATTGCAGAGGGGCCAAAACCTATAATACAGTGATAATGTTTACTTGATGAATGGGAACTGAAGGTTAAAATTGCTGCTCCTGTGATTTGGGATAAAGAGAACAGGAGATATGGGGGAAAAAATTGGCCCAACCCTGAGCACTTACAAAAGAAGCTCCAAAGCAGAGGGAAGTTCTGGTCTCTGGGACAATCAGCTGTTGCAGGCAGGCAATTTTTCTGAGCAATGGGAGTTTTTGAGTCATAATTCTATTCAGTATCCTAGATTAATGGAACCTTAAACTAACCTTAGAGGCATAGCAAGTTTTTTATATTATGACAAGGACTACCATTTTTTTTAAAGTTTAAGGACAAATGAATTAACATTTTTAATAAAAAACCACATGATTAAAAAATTCAAATTTTTGCTCTCTGCGTAAGATACTATATTTCTGGAAGCTTATATTTTTGAGAGATTCATATAATTTTTCTAAGTGATGCTCCTGAGTATTTTAGGTGGTTTGGGAGCTACTGAAATAGTTCCAACAATAATGTCTGTTCTCCTCAGACTGTTTCACACTAACAGTATTACCCACATGGCTTGTACCAGCAACAGCGTGGCCAGCAGGACCAGGGCAGCACTCTGTGCTTGGCACTGGTGAGGCTGCACCTCGAATCCTGTGCTCATTTCTGGGTTCCTCACTGCAAGGAGAGCACTGAGGCACTGGAGTGCTCTGTTATTGAGGGACAGCAGAGGTGGTGAAGCATCTGGCTACAAGTTTGAGGAGCAACTGAAGGAGCTGGGTTTGTTTAACTTGAAGAATATGAAGCTCAGGGGACATTTTATCACTCTCTACAACTACCTGAAAGGAGTTTGTATCCAGGTAGGGGTTGGTCTCTTTTTCCAAGTAACAAGGTATAGGGTGAGACGAAATGGCCTCAAGTTTCACCAGCGGGGGTTTAAATTGGGAAAAACTTCTTCATGGAAAGGATGGTCAGGCATTGGAACACTCTGTCCAGGGAAGTTGTTGAGTCACCGTCCCTGGAGGTATTTAAAAGATGTAGATGTGGCACTTAGGGCCAGAGTTGGACTTGATGATCTTTTTCAGCCTTAATGATTGCATGATTTTATGGCTGGTATGCATAGTATGAAAAAAATCCAATATAATAGGAATACAGAAACCTGGTTTGAGAACTCATTGATGTAACCCATCTTACCAGATCTCAAAATAAATATAAAACCCTCTCAAACCCAAGAACTTAGTTACAAAAGTGTATTCCAGTTGCCAACAGGCAAATGATTATTTTACAACATGAAGGAAAAACAGCATTCCCACTCACATTGTAAATAAGTACATAATAAGTTATAGAAATTTCTTCTGAAAATTGATCACAACACAATATTTTACATCTTTGAAGGAATAGAAAAGGAATAATGGATGTTTCAAGTATCACAGATTACCTCATGTCACATACCTTGTTAGCGATACATCTAATAGCACAATGTGAGCACATTTTCTAACTTCTCATTACACTTGTGTTGCTTTTTTCAGAAGTACACTGAGCCAGAGTCCCATTAAAGAGAAAATCCTTGCAATATGTTATTCATATGTGTATTGAAGATTTTGGGGTGAGATAGTACCCAAATTAAAATGTTTTGGGGCACAACTCATTATTTCACTCAAAAATACTTGAAATAGGAATTACAGTCCTAATAACTGTACACACAGTTTTTGTCTACAGGTACTGCATATATGGGGTCACATTGATTTTGATATTTTTTAGTTCATAGAAATAAAAAATGTGTAGTAGTAGTTGATTTTATATTTTCCATATGATTATCATATTTTTTATTAAACAATTAAAAGACTACCTCCCTGGGGAAACTAGTATTGAAATTTGTTATTTGCATTCCAACTTGTGTCTATATGTATTCATTGCCAATAAATAATATTTTTCATAAATATTTTACATAAATCAAAAATAGTTTAAGGGCAAGGTTAAGTATTTATTTTATTTAAATACAAAATTAACTTTATTTGTGTATCACCTGAGAAAGTATCCAACCTTCATTTGGCTATAAGTAATTTGGAACAATATTGAATAAAAGGACAAAACACGGATGATGACTGAGATTATGAGCCTGTATCTATTACTTCTGAAAGAAAGTAGAGATTAGAAATCATCTATATTTCATTCACAGAGATATTTTACTTAGTTAATTAGGTACTGGATATATATAATGAATCCACTGGTGAACTGCATAAAAAATATCTTTTGTACAACAGTGTCGAAGATGAAGACTTTATGTGGAGATAGAGTATCAGTCACTGCTTTCACATTTTTGGTCACTAATCGTCATCACTGCATACATTGTGGTAGAGCTTCCAGAAAATGCCTGTAGAAAATGTGTATCCAGAACACAAATAAAATAGTACACTGATTCCAAAACCATATATATTTAAAAATCTTAAATACTTCAGTAATAATAAAGATATTCTGTCTTACAATCATGGACTAAGATTTAATTGAAACCTTGGATTTTGAGGGATATAAATATAGTTAAAAAGCCGAATTTAAATTGAAAAATAAAAGGAATAAATAATATTTATTTAAATATGATGTATTTGTGACAAATTTGCACTTCATACATAAACAAGTTAAAATATACTGTTCTTTTTTAGCATGTCTTGAAAAGGCACTTCAAAATAAAGAAAATTCAAGAAAATAATTATTAGCTTAAACCATTTTATTTCTTTAGTAGCTACGTTAATTTCTAAGCTAAATTATAAACTGGGTTTCCTATTTGTGTTTCACACCTTAAGTAACTATTTACAGAAGGTTAGTTGCTACAGAGGAAAGCACAGTACAATACAATGGTGGAAGCAAGAATAGCTTGGTGTATTTTTATTGTTTTAGTCAGAAAACAGAAGTATTGGGCAAGGATGGGCATGGTGAAAACTATGTTTATTTCCTCTTGCTCCCATAAGCACAACCTATGACCTGTATGAGCATAAATGTTTACATGTATGTGTGTGTGCCTGTGTGCCTGTGTGCATGTGTAGTCCTCAAAAGTATTTTAAGAAAGCCTATTGAACACAAATTAAAATATATTATTTACTAAGTCTTCTAATAAAGAAATGTGAGTGCTTTATCATGGTAAGTAAACGTTTTCAGTCAATTTCTAGGTTTTTTCTAAAGAGCATGAAATATGTTATATTTTGAACCAAGGCTGGTTTTTGACCAATTTTGTGTCCGAGATCGACTCAATTCTATTTCACTTTTATTTACAGTCTTGTTTTAAATATCTTTTTACTCATATGGGAAGCAAGATTAAATTCTAAGGAGGTCTTTATGGTTTGTCTTGGTCCAGTCAAGTTGTGTAAAACTCAAATGATCATTTTATTTGCATTAGTTTTATCCAAAATTCAGGTTGCAGCTGTTTCTTAATAAATTCTACTGAGGATGAATAAAAATATTAAGAAGAAAGTAACTGAAAGCATTATTTCATCAGTGTTACAGAACAGAATAAAAAAAATTGCATTTCTTATGTAAAAACATAATTTGGTAATTTTTTAGTATACTTTTTTGGTTTATATTATTATTTTTAATGGCACATTAATTTCTTTTTTTTCCAGAAATCACTTTTAACTAAAGTACTGCATTGTCACAGAATATGATACTTTTTTCAAATATTTTCAATTTGTTCTTCTTGACATTTTATGTTTATGTGCAGTTTGCATCTTTTTTTGTTTTTCAATTTCAAATGTAACAGATTTTGGCATTTTTGTTACATTTTTTGTACTAGTGGTTTTTTATTTTTGAGAACCTGCTGGTTTTGAATTCTCTTTTTTCCCTTTATTCTCCTCCTCAATATGATCCCAGGAGCCAACACAAAGAAAAGCGCAGATGGTATAACCAGTAATGATCGTGGTGAAGATGAAGGTATTTTTTGTTTTTTCAAAGCCTGACCCTGATGCATGAACATAAACTTTTCAATTTTTGTTATAATAAGAATGATTATTGTTATTATTATTGCTGTTATTTCAACATGATTTTTAGTCCTTTATTTGCAGAAGCTCACATCAGTGTGCTTCTTTATTTTCTTCTTTAGATTTTGCTTTGATTGTTTTTCTTTTTAAAATCTAAATTAGCATATAGATGACTGCAGTTCCTCCATGACATAGGTGTAAAGTTTATTCTTAAATATGTGCTAATTGAGTAACATAAATGTTATTTGGAGCCACATATTTTTTCCCCTCTATTCTTTCTTAGGTTGAGAAAATGGAATTTAAAGACATGCATGTGCTCTTTTCCCTCCTACACATTTTGTATATTCACTTGTTTGAAATTCATGAAAAAACTCACATATATCCTTCCTTTCACTTCCACTGTTTCCCCAGTGCACATGCTGTACATTGATGCAGTTGAATTGTGCTTTGTCTTTGCTATTTTTATTTACTTATTTATTTTTTCTCACAGGATGTGGTTTATTTCAGGGCACAAAAACAAAGGAAGCCGTTGATGTTGCTTTATTGTTTTTTCCTGTAATCAGCTAGCCTCTGAGACACATTCATTCTGACTCTGACCACATTCCCACTGAAATCAGTAACAATCATTTTCATTGACTTCTTTCAAAGTTATATTGGGTTTCCTGAAAGGAAATGCTAAAAGCTCACAGTGAAGTACCCCAAAAAAGTTTTAGATGGAACCACATTTTTTTTTACTTGCCTTGACACAACAAATCTATTTAGGATGCACCAAAATAGAAAGAAGTCATGAAATCTTCGTCTATTCTCACCCTTCCTTTTCATTAAAGTTACATTGTCAGTTTACATGGATTTACCAAATTAAGGAAAAAAAAATCAAATTAAATGAGAAGATAAAAACTCTGGGTAGTTTATTGGTCTGGCTTCGAAGCAACGTGTTTATTAATCTTCTCATGCTTGACCAATCCAAAGTGTTATTCCATGTCTTTTTTCCTGTTTTCTCCCATCTGACAAAATGTCAAATTACTTTGAAGCACATCCTCTATATTTCCCTTAGAATCATAGACAGTGCAGTGTGGATATTATCACCTCTCTTCCTGGCAGTTCAGGTCTCTTGTAGCTACTCTGTCTACATATAAAATACCTTAATAAAAACCTCAGGTCTTTGATTCACGCTGGTTGCCCTCTACTCCACCACCTCCACTACTGAATTACACTTTTTCTTGCAACACAGAAATAATGTGCAGAGTACTCTAAACCGTTATTTTCTGATTATCACCTTCCTATTTCTGTGCAACATACGATTTTTTCAAATGATGGTATTATCATTTCTATGCCAAATTCTAAAGTTAATTTTGAAGTAAAAGGACAAATAACAAGCAAAACCAAAATTACTTTAAAAATAAACACTACATTATAAATACATTATTATTCAGCCTTTTTTAAAATTTATGAAATGTTAGTATTTCATTATTAACAAGGATATCCACTTTAGATCTAAGCATATAATGCATCAAGCTAATTTCCTTTATGTTGAAGATAAGCATGTTCCCATTGAAGGGGAAGGGGAAACCTTCTATTGACTTTGTCAGTGAAAGATTCAACCCTGAGGTAGAAATAGGTAATAAGAAAAGATTAAATACAGAAATTGTGCCATGAGACTTTGGGGAGAGAAGGGAAAGGTAATTCAGCAACACAAATAATTCTGATAAATAACTGCTGCTTTCAGGTTTTTTGAGGGCTTAGCTGTGCCTTCACAGAGAAGAAGCCCTTTTATGTACTTTGCTGAAAATGCTGACAATAAAAAAAATAGATCCACTAGAATGCACCTCATTTTGTTAAAGTATCTTTTAATTGCTGTACTACTCTTATAGTCACAACAATTAAAAAGATCTTATCACAAAAACTTTTGTTCTGCTGCTCAAGTACAACATTTAAAATACAACATGTAAGGATGTATCTTTTAGTGGAAAGGAGGCAGAATCAATGACAAGCCTTAAACTCCAACAAGTAGACAGGTGTACATTGCAGCCTGGACATTCCTGAACTCAGCTGGAAATATGTGATATTTAAGGTAGTGTATACACATGAGTAAAAAAAAAAAAGACATAGGAATATGACAGTCAAAATTTACCTTTGAGTATGCTTTAATTAGTTCCACGTATATAAAACACTGACTGGTCACATTTTTTTGTCTCAGTATTTCCTAATAAACCTGAGGGAACCTTGGAAGGCTTTCAAACCCAGATCCCTCACCTGTAGGTATTTAGCTCAGCTTTTTATTTGTCTGCCTCTCTACTCCACTTTTCAATACATGCTTATCCAAAAGATTTTGTTTTTAAACCTGGTTGAATAAACAGAGACTCTGTCCTTGTTCATTGTGCTACATACTTGAAAGAAGTGCTCTGATTCCATGCAGATACATGGAATTATTTTTAAGATTTTTATTTTTAAGATTTTTATTTTTAATGGCAGCTTGCTGAATTGCCCTCTATTTTATAAAGAAGCTTAGCCTCTCTTAACACTGTTTTTGTAGAGAATATAAGTTCCAGATTTAGGTATCCTGAATCATCACTAGCACCAAGAGCCAAGCTTTTTAGATTAATCTGGTCCCAAATATACCCCAATTATTGATTAGCACTTCTTTATAACTCACTGTTAAATATGCAATATCAATTTGAGTTTCTTTTAGAGATAAAGACCCAACTGTTTATATTTTAAAAAGTAGGAATTTTCTACATACACCAAAGTTCAGCAATACCATTAACTCAAGGCTGTTCTTTGTGGATTAGTTGCTACCAGGCCAGGAAAAGTGCAACACAAAAGACATAATTTGATTTAAATTAAAAAAAAAAAAATCTGGGCCATGAATTCACATAAATCCTCTCTATTTATTAAGTCCTGGGCTGTTTGAAAGAAGGAACAGTCTACTATGTTTCTTTCTATCAGAATAGTTAGATTTTGCAATATTATCTCTTACTGAACTATTGATAATACAGTTTCAATAATTATGTCCCATGGGAAATGGGAAAGTATGGATCATTACTATAATTTTATTATTAGATGCAGAGACGTTTCTAAATTGGTATATATTTGATTCTGAGTATTCTAAAAAATCCAAGATTATTTCACAATTCAGTTTTTTAGGCTTTAAGACATTTCTATTAAAATTAATTTTCTTGTGATACTGAATGCATTTGAAGTGTTCTGCGACCATTTTAGAGGAAATAGTATTTAAAATTTAAAATTATAATTATTAGGTTTGTAGGACGGTCTTGAACTATGTAAGCTAGTGGGTATAGTGGTGGTGACATTGAAAACACAGGAAGTAATTAAGATTATTTTTAGCACTGTAATTTAAAGTGATTTTAAAATAACTAGTTCCATTTTCCTTATGTTTTTATTACTTTATTGTGTTTTCCTTACTTGAATTTTTTCAGACATTCATGATCAGAACAGCAAGAAACCTGTTATGGTCTACATCCATGGTGGATCTTACATGGAGGGTACCGGAAATATGATTGATGGCAGCATTCTCGCAAGTTATGGAAATGTCATTGTTGTCACTATCAATTACAGGCTGGGGGTTTTAGGTAAGTCACTCTTCTTCATAGAAATATTTGCTCAGAAATATTTGATTGCTGAATTTTTCCACTGATCAATCATAGATATTTGGCTTAGTTTTGATTTTAAAACAGAATAATCTCAATTATGGATTTTGTATTCTGTCCAATTTTTAAGGAAACTGTCTAAACTACATTATTTTTGACAACTGCCTTCACCTTTGAGAGAAATGACTGGAAATGTTTAATGTTTTGAGAACTGGTATCTTTTCCTTAAATAATTTTTATTCCATGATTAAAAAGAAAGAAGAAAGTCGATCAAGAATGAGTCCTCACAGTTTTAAAACAGTTGGTAATGTCAAGAAGAAGAAAAGTGTTGCTATTGATTTGTATTTATTATTTTTGTGTGCAAATTGTTTTTTAGAGATACATACAAAAAATAAAAGCCCACATACACTTGATGGAATTTGGGTTTTAAGGGGTTTTAAGGAATACATTGACATTAGCTTCAAAAATATAAGAAACTCCATAATCACATTACATAGCATGTACCAAACTTTTGTCCAAAATAAGATCTATTTATTTATTGGAGTTCAGTTTTTCCATAGAAAAATAAAATTTAAAAAATGGCAGATAAAGGTACACATTGTATAGAATGCTCAAATCTCATGTTTCTGGCATTTTAGATACATAGCATAACGTACAGTAATTTTGTTTGTGTGTTTTTTCACAAAGATTTTTGATCTAGTTTTTCTTAATAGCAAAGCTAATCTGTATTCACAGCATGTACTGTTTTGGAACATAGAAGACTTCTTTTGCTGAGTTATCTGTTCATGTTGTTCACATGTTTCAAAACTTTATAGTTCATCACAGTACTGAGAACATTTTTTCTTGTCCCTGGTTTTGAATATTCATTAAATACAAATGTTTTTTTCAATAATGGAAACAGATTTAAATGTAAAGCCAGAAATATAAAAAGATATCTTGGTATATTTGTGCATGCAGTCTTAGTAGTCAGTAATACCCAAGTTAAAAAAAACAAACAGAAAAAAAACCAAAAAAACAAACCA
>JANRMJ010000054.1:90768245-90794678 GCA_025584955.1 Alethe diademata | reverse complement strand
ATGAAGTGAAATTTCATTTAGAAACATAAAAACACCAGTCACCACAGAAGTTCTAAACTGGTGACATTTTACACTTTCCACATTTTAATTTTTTTTCTGAAGGCAGTACTCAGAATGTGTGACTTTGATATACCCTGCCTAAGGAAAATGAAATTGATGTCTTAGGGAAATAATATATAGTGAGATATATGCTTTAGAAATTTTAATGAATCACCCATGCAATTTTCTATTTATATGAAGAAGCAAATAGAAGACAAGGTCAGAAAAATCATATATCCATAGATTCATAGAATGGCCTGAATTGGAAGGCACTTTAAAGGTCATTTAATTCCAGCCCCCATGCCGCAGGCAGGGACACCTTCCACTAGACCAAGTTCCTCAGAGCCCCATCCAACCTGGCCTTGAACAATCCCAGGGAAGGGGCATTCACAGCTTCTCTGGGCAACACGTTCCTGTCCTTCACCACCCACAGTAAAGAATTTTTTAAAAATATCTAATCTAAACCTACTCTCAGTTTGAAAACATTCCTACCTGTCCTGTCACTTCATGCTCTTGTAACAGTCCCTCCGCGTCTTTCTTGTGGGACACAGTTAGGTCACTCCAAAGCCTTCCCTTTCCCAGGATGAATAATCCAAATTATCCTGATAGGAGAGGTGCTCTATACCTCAAATCAGCTTAGCAGTCCTCCTCTGGATTCACTCTAAAAGGTCAATGTCCTTCCTGTGCTGGGGATTCCAGGGGGAATCTCACCAGAGACCAGAATACAGGGACAAAACCACGTCTCTCAGCTTGCTGGCCATGCTTCTGATTCAGCTCTGGATATTACTGGCTCTCTGAAAGGCAAGCATATATTTTAGGATCATATCCAGTGTCTCACCCACCAGCACCAGGCCGAGAAAATAAGAACTAGTGATGTTGTCAAATATAGTTTGACATATTTACAATTTAATATAGTTTACTTAGGAAAGAACCAAGCATCTTCCCTTTTCTGGTAAAATGAAACATTTTTCTTACTGTACTCAAGCTTACTGTTGCTTATAGGAAAAGCAAAACTGCATTAAAAAATTCTGAGCAGAGTCTTTGCTTTGTCTCACTGATTACTACCACATAGCATTGGTTAAAAGTGTAATTCAAGCAAACAGGTTTAGAGAAAGTTCTTGCACTGAGGATTATAACAACGAAAGATAGACTCAGCATGTGTCTGAGCAAATTGTGATTTTCTGACTTTAATTGTTTTTAATTTGTAAGGACACCTTCAAGATGAACTATATCAGTATTAAAAAAAAATACATCCATTCAGTGTGCTGTAAGTTTATATTCTAAATAATTGTTTTCCATTTTTCCTGATTTATTTTTCTTGATACTTTTCTGAAATAGATCAAAATCACTCATTACATCCTACATGTAGCAAGTCTGACTGGCAGATGTTAAACAAATTTGTTTACACTGCTTGTAAACAACTACCTGTACTTTAGCGAACATTTTACAGAATTTACAAAATATTCCAAAACATTGGTTTAAGAACTATAGGCAGTTTGTCAATGCAACTTGAATCCTGAATAGAGATTTTCTTGTAAAGTGTGGGAAATTGCACAGTTCTCTCATGCCTAGGCATGCAAGTAGTCTGGATTATTTGTAAACTATATGGGAGATGTACTGGAACTGCTGTCTGAACTTCAGCTTTAAAAAAAACAAAATCAAGAAAGCAGTGCTTATAGATAAAAATTAATTTTTAGTCTTCTTGAATGCATTGTGAGCTACAGTTTAGAGGGAAACACAGAATTTTGGACATTAGACACCCCAAAATTTATCACATATTTGCTTCTAATGTTTTGTAGTGGTTGTGAGATGGAAAAACGTGTTTAAAGAGGTGTATTTATCCAGAACTGTGAACTTTGTGTGTCACTTCGGATCAGGAATCAGACTACATCATTCGAGATAAAGCTATTAATTTACTGAGCTTCCTTGCAGAGAAACATGTATGCTCATTTTGAAAATGAGTAGAAGTAGTGAAGTAGCATGAGGTGAGAACTTCATAGACATTCAGAAGATCAATGGTGAATTCAAGAATACAAGTGTCATTCTTTGAATGAATGCTGGGGTAGTACATTCTGTAATGACTATTTGAAAACAGCTGCTATAGAAATCTTCTACATGATCAACACAAAAGTTAATGGACACAATCAATTCCCTTTAAAAAAAAGGATTTCAGTATGTAGTCATAGTTTCATCAAGCCCCACTCAGCTGTTCACTCAGTCCTGTACCTGTAAAACCAGGGAGAAAAACAGGAAGGATAAAAGCCAGAAGCAGAAGCCACACACACAAGCAAAGCAAAACAAATAATTAATTTGATTCTTTCTATGGGCAGAAGATGTTCAGCCATCTCCAGGAGAGCAGGGAGCCATCACATGTTACAGTTATTTGGGAAGAAAAACACCATCAGGCCAAACGTCCCTCTCCTTCCTCCTTCTTCCCTCCACTTATATGCTGAACGTGATGTCACATGGTCTGGAAAATTCCTTTGGTTAGTTGAGGTCATCTGTCCTGTCTGTGTCTCCTCCCAGTCTCCTTGCACCTCCAGGTTCCTCCCCAGTGTGGCAGTAGGAAAAGTAGAAAAGGCCTTGGCTCAGTTTAGCAAGTTTCCAATTTTGATCAAGCAAAAAAACCATACTTTTAATACAAATGGAAATATTTTAATCTTTGTCTGCCCTTCTCCCATCCTGTTCAGTTACTAAATAGAAAGCTAAGTATTTTCTTGGACCTACACAGTTTATTTCTCAAATTGTTATGTATAAAATGTGTGCTTATGTGAAACTGAAATTTCTTTTTTTTGCAAAATTGTAAAAAAGAGATAATTATTGTCCCTTTTAAATAATGAGCCTTCATTACTTTAAACAATCATGCATTTTTTAAAGTAAGAAAATACAAGTTTGGAGAAATTGCAGGTGTGGGTTATGCCATTTCTCAATGAACATCCTCTGATATATATATATAAAGCAAATCACTTTGGGAAAATATGGACTAGTTGAAAAAAGAAATTCAACATTTTCTCTTATGATCCTAAATTGTTACATCCTTTAAATTTCTATCTTTCAGCATAAGATAATAATGTTAAGTAGAATGTATGGTTTGCAAATACAGTGATTATTAAAATACTGGCCTTTAAAATAATGACGAGAGAAGAAGGGAAGAACTATCGAGTAGAATGTTAATTTCTTTCTGTGCTACTTTTACACCTTTTTTTTTTATATTTTACACAGTTCCCTAATTTTTTCTACAGTTGAAATAAGGTCAAACATTTCTAAGAGCAGCTGTTACAAGAAATTTCTTCTTGCATGGACGTTTCCCTTGGGCACTGATTCTTTTCTGTCCTATAATATAGAAGATTTCCTTATTAAAGTAGCGCTTCAAATATTGAAGCATATAAGCTTAGTGAAAAGATGATAATTTATTGTCCTGTAAGACAAAGAAATTACTGAATAGAAACAAGTATTCCCTATTTAGAATCATCCAAACTTATGGGTACTTAAATATGGGACATATTTAACACTATTCACTGTTTAGCTCAGGGGAAAAAAACCCCACAAAATGGTTTCTCGATTCTGAAGTGTAAGAGTGAGGTCTTATGTAAAGCCATAATTCCTGATTATCAAATCTTTCAACAAGAGCAATTTCAAATAGTAATGCTCTGTTTTGCCATATTCTTTTTTATTGTTATATTCAGCTTTAATTAGAAGTTATAGCTCGGTTATGAATTTATCTGGAAATTTCAGATCATATGAAGTGTTTACTGACTTTGAAATCCCTGCAAAATCTTTAACCCCTGAATTTTTCCTTCTCTTATTTCCCTTTTAATGATAGATTAGGACACAGGATAGGGAACTGAGAGAGGTTGCCTTGAACTGTGTAATGAGTAAATCAGAGTTAAAGTTACTTCTTTTAACCCAGTCCAGCAAACATGAAACTCTGGACTGAGGGAAAGTAGTTCACACATCTGACTGAAAGAAGTTTCTGCAGATCATAGTTGTAGACTCCAGCAAACTCATCCATTTTAGAACTTGCCTTAGAACTTGCATATGCAAGAGAACAGGAATGGTGTTTTGTAGCCAGAAGTTAAGAAATAACATGAAAGGGATAGATCAGAGTCACATTCTTAGATGCTTCCAATATAATTGATATAAATATCTAAAAATAAACATGATAACATCATAAACTGTGCAACCCATGATTTGTGATCATCAGATTCTTTGATCATCTGCTTCTTATATTACTTTTTCTGAAAGATACTGCTGTAACTTTGTCATATTTCTTATAATGTTTTCTTGTGGTGCCAGGTAGATTGTGCGTATCCTTACATCCTTGAAAAGATGCTTACTTAAATGCAATCAAAATAATCATGAATGTAAAGCTTGTAAAAAATGACAAGACATCCTTGAAACAGGTTTTTTTTTTAATAGACCTGACTATGCCTTAATTTATTTCACTGCATATATTTATTTTGTCTAGTGTTTTTGAAGCAATACTCAGACCGTGTTAAACAGTGATTTTACTAGTTGCAGTGCAAAACAGAAAAGAAAATTTTAAGAGTCACCAATATTTTCATCCATTAGCTCCTCTTGGTATTCTATCTCCTGTGCCACATAAAGCAGTAATCTTTGACCTATTCATACAGGAACATTAAATATTTTATTTCCTTAATTTGATTGCTTTCATGTATTCCTCCTATTTATGCCATGTATCTTTGTTCCTGCTGGTAACCCAGGAATCACATTCAAGTCCTCTCAGTCAAAACTGTCTGTTTTGTATGTATGAGCATCAGACGTTTTTTGCATACTGCCTAAGGATGAAAGGGTTGAAGGTTACCTTTGACACAGTTTCAAGTCTGATTGTACATTGTGCCATAATCATTTTCTGAAGTTCTCAGCTTCTGAAGCATATTTTGCATATGGACTGACTGGACAGTTATGTTCAAAGAGATGATTGGCTTCTAAAAATAGGAGAATTACAAATAACATGGGAAAGAGAAAAATTGAATGCCAGGAGAAGACAAAATACTCAGATTCCAGGTAAAGAAAAAGCAGACAAAACCAAATCTGAACTAGATCATCATACTGAATTGAGGCTGAATTTGGTGATAAGGCTTAGGATGAAAGGACCTCCAATTGTTAGCATAGTTATTAAGTATTTAATTATTTTAAATTTATTTTTGAATATCAACCCCTTTAAGTTGCTATGCAGATTGACTCCTATTGTTTTTGTTTGGTTGGAATTTTGGTGATTGATTAATTATTTAAAACTTCAGTGCCTTTATATGACAGAGGCTGAGCAACAGGAATATCTGAATGGAAGCTGTAAGTGTACACTAAGAGAAGGCTTACAGTCTGTGACAGAGGTATTGTGCATGTGGCTATCACTAAGCTGACATCCAACTGGTCCAGTAAAAGACAAGCTCATGTATTTAGAGAATAGTTTGATATGAAAAACATGGTTTGTGCCAAGAACAAAGAATCCATTAAAAATAAATAGCATTTACTTTCAAAACAGCTTTCTAAAAGGAAGGAAAAAATAAATAACAATACATTATACATGCATATATTTTTTTTCTTTATTGACTTATCTAAAATCATGCTTGTACTAGTGTTTACTTATCTTTGAGAGATTTCCTTATTTTTCATAGTCTAATTACATTGTTATAAATGGTACTCATATTTTTTTTTAAATCATCTGTTTTAAAATCCTGTGAACATTTTTCAGATAATAATATTCAAACTTAATTCATGATAGTGTAAATCTAGGCTTTGTGTAAGCAAGTTCTAGGCCTTGTAGGAGTGTGGAAAATGGAATTTCTATGTATATTTCTCAGTAGTAATATTTTTTCTTAAATTATTCTAATCCTTATCTACCCAATTCTTTGGGCTCAAATTTCACATCTTTATTTCTCGGACTACTTTCTGTACACAGATAGGTATGCAAATTTTAACAAATACTATGATCATTATCGTGAAATAAACTGAAATAACATACATTTATTTCCTCATAGAAAGGAAAATCATTTCAAAGACCTTGGAAAACAATGGAAGAAAAATAATTGCCTGTTTCTAAAGAGCAGTGTCTGTTGCAGGGAGAATCACTACTTTCCTCACTGGTATTAAAAAGTAGACTTATTGATGAAAACCAGTTCTATATATTACATGGTATATGAAAGATCAGTGCATTAACATATTTTAATAATTTTTAATGCATTCTAAGCACGTTATGAATAGTTCTGCATTTTTTTTGCCCTAAACTACCTTTTCTACTGACTTTTTTCTTTTTTCTTTTTTTTTTTGGTTTTGTTTTTTGTGGTTTTTTTGGTTGTTGTTGTTTTTTTTGTTGTTGTTGGTGGTTTTTTGGGTTTTTTTTGTTTTTTTCAAATGTAAATGTTAAAGTTGAAGGATAAAACTTGCACATTAAGTCTGTGGTGAAAGAGTAGGGATTTCAGTAGTGCCTTTAGAAGACAGAATTTTTTTTATAGCCATGAAAGAGATAAACAAAAACTATCGCAGCTGTGTTTATACCAAACCCTGACTATTGAAAGCAGTGGTTTGTTAAACTTAAATAAGAACTTGATACATGCTTGTTTGTTTATGAATGTCTTTGTGATCAAATTGAAGAGAATTGCATTTAAATACGTTGAAAAAATACCCTTTTCCAAATCTATATATATTTAATTTATGTTGAATTGATACATTAAATTCTTGTCTAATGTTTATTGATCCTTACTTACTGAGTGCAGCTTATATCCTAAAATCTAATCTGAGCCTTCAAACACAAAAAACCTACACTAAATAGTTACCAGTGAAAACACTGCTATATAGACAAAAGGAGAAAAGTTGGTTGAGTCTTTTCCAGTGTTATGTTTACTTACTGTGGCTGATAGAATATCATAGCTTAAAAAGAAAGAAGTAATGTGACATGTTTTTTATGATTTTCCTTCATGTAGAAGAAACTATAATTTATCCCATTACCTTGCCCTGAAGAATGTACTCTGTTGTGTATCCAAGATGCTTTATTTACATGGGCAAACACATGAGCTAATCTCCATGCTAGCTAATCTCCATGCTAGTGAAGGATTGGTCATATCCCACTGAGTGGAACTAATTGCAGAAGAGTAATCTAACAGAATCCAAGGAGAAGTGCATGTTAAAGATACTTAATGGCACCTTGTTCTTTAAAAAAAAGAGACAGGTGAATGAACAATGGCTGAGATCTTGGGTCTCACAATTGAAGTCAGGAACAAGACTATATTGAAGAGGTTGCTGACATGTGAGTTATAGGGTGTTCCTGAGCACTTAAATGGCTCCTGAGTAAATACAAAAACTCTGAAACACAATTTTTTATTTTTACTTTCTCTCTGGATATATCTAAGGTTCCCCTAGAAAGTCTTTCTATTCTTTATGACTCCCAAAGGGTTGAAAAGTATGAACAATAGTGGTCCCATAAAATTAGAGCTGTTGGTCTTTCCATGAACATGAATCATGAATAATTTTGAAATCACCTTTATGGCTTTCAGCAACATTATAGCCAGGGGCTGACAAGAAAACAGGACGAGTGTGAAGTAAGCAGAAGCCTTTTCTCAGCAGGCTCTGTAAGCAGTAAGCATTTAGCAAGGAAAAGACTCCTTCAGGGAGTGCTCCAGACAAGGAGCCTAGTTCAGGTGAAGTTCCCTTTAGGAGAGCCCTCAAATCTCACTAACTGTACTAGGAAAAGAAGAAAACTATGTTCCTCATGGAAATTCTTAAATTTAGTTCATTCATTTCAAAAGAAATCAAGCACCATTCTTTTTAAAATGTCTTTTAAAGAAAACTTAATATTGTATTTATTTGGGGGTCTTTTAGTTCTTTTGTTCATGTTTTTTAGTGGGTTTTTTTGTTGGGTTTTTTTGGTAAGAGCTAAGGTTTTTTAAAGTGAGAGAGAAGGATTATGGGATATAAAAATGCAGTGAAAGATAATGACAACATTTATATAGGTTTGTATATTTCTCTTGCAGCTGTGCTGGGCACAAGCCATGAAAGAATGGAGACAACAGAGAATATAGTGAGATAATTGCAGAAAAATATTTTAAATTAATAAGTGGAAGCAAAAAAATTGTCTAAACAATAATAACTTGGTCTAAAATACACTGAACTTCTGAGATGGTATATTATATTTTTAAATTTCTTTTAAATACTAAAAAATGTCAACAGCTATATAACAAGTTAATCAAAAGGAAAAGAACAGTGCCACACAGAAGCTGGAACTGACTGTTGGGATTGGCGGGGCCCAATAAATGTTTGGTATTGTAGACACAAAAATATACATAAGGAAAATTGTTCTCTTTTTCTCTTCAAGACTGTTTCATAGTCAGCTGTGTCAGAGAAAGTGACTAGATAAGCTACACATAAAGATATAAAACTTTTCTTTTCAAAATGATAAGCTCAATAGCCAAATAAATTATTTTGACACTTGATTCTGTAAAGTCCTGAGCAGTTGGCACTGATTCAGAAAAACATCTCCCATCTACTACTTCAGTCTCATTAAGACTTCTGTCCATTAAAAATGTGCTGAGAATTCACTGCTAGGAAAAAAACCACTAACCTAAGCAACCTGTAAACCCACTGATTAAATTAGAGAAGATTCATTTATCCAGAGAACCACTGTAGTGTTTTGTATAGATTTACTTTTAAACCTGCAAGGGGTTGCTGCAAATTTGAGGTGAAACAATTTTTCAACTTTTCACTTTTTTTTTTTAATTTTTAATTTAGGTAGGAAGATTTTTTTGTCATTGCATCCTCCCTTTTTAAAGTTGTTTTTATCAGAAATGGGCCTCTATTAAAAAGTTATACAGCACCTATGTATTATCATGCTTTCATTTAAATATGCAAACATAAACACAAAATCTTTAATGAATGATGTATTCTTTGATCCTCTGTTTTAGAATATTTTTCTGGTTCAAGTCTATCTAGACTCATGATAGGAAAGGGTTATAAAGAAAGTAGTAAGTCTCTAAAGGTCAAGTAGCACTAAATAAGATAATATTTTTATATTTTCAGTGCTTGGGAACATAAGAGATTATAGGAGAAACAGAAGCTGAAAAATATACTGAGCAAGAAAAACACTGAATAATAACTAACCACCTCCACCCTGAGCAAGCTTAAACTCACATCAGGTGCTTTTCTTCCTGCAAACAAGACAGGTTGTGAGAAAGAACAGAAGGAAAGAATCACCCCAAAACTTGAAACTAACTGGAGGTTGAGGGGATGGGTGGAATGTCACCTCCTTACCTACCTGCTGCACTAGGGTACAATACAGGCAGGTTTTGGATAAAAATCTCTTGGGAAGCCAGACAATGTCAGGCCTTTAACTAGCTTTTTTTGACCTGGTCGTTGTGGTGGATAAGAGTGTGATGGTTACAGTCCTTACTTCAGAATAGTGAAACTGGGGTCATCACCTGTGCTGAACCTTGTGGAAAAGGTAACCTGCAAATCTCTGCTGGGGTGTGTTTCTTATCTTTTCTGTACTAAATTTCAGCCTACTCTTCCTTTTCTCATATTCTCAGCCACATGTTTTCTCAGCTTGATGAAACTAAACAGTGGAGAGTCCTGTGCAAGAGTTTAATGTGACTTGGCGGATAGGACACTTCTGGAAACATGGTGTCACATTTGCATCATCTGAAACCACTGCTTTCTTTTACTTCATTTACTTCTACCTTAGACTGAAGTAAATAATACACCTTGGTATTTCCTATACTTGGTGGTTAAGGCACATGTCTGACATGGGTAGACTGGATCACCTTTCAGAATCTAGGAAAATGGCCTAAGATATTACATTAAAGAAAGAAGATAACTGTATTTTAAAGAGATTTTTCAACCAGGATTAATAGAAATTGGTTGTTTAATAATTTGTTGAATATTTGTTAAATAATAGGGGCTTCAGACTACCTGCCCAAAGTTTAAATAAGAAATCATGAGAATGAAATGGAAAATAAATTCTTACAGCCTTTCAATTCTGCCAGAACATCTGGTCATTTATACTACATGTGATTCTCAAAGTGACTAATTTTCAAACCTTTTTTTAAATGTTCCTGTTTAAAAATATTTTTATTCAAATATATAATGATGCTAACTGTATCAATAAGCTTGAATTGATGACACTGGAATACTTTCTACATGAGGCAACAATGTCATCTCTTGAAGACTTGGGAGGTAAAGTCTAGTTGGGAGGTCATCTCATTAATTAGACTGGAAACTTACAAAACCTGGATATCTATCTATACATGGTATATCCTCTCCTCATAGTGTAAGTAGGTAAAATTAACCTGATTAATTTAACTAATAAATTAAGAAGTGGGAAAAGTCTTAGAATTGCCTTTTCCTCTGAACTTACTGCAAATAAAGTCTTAGCAGCTCGTATATCTGAGGGAGATAGATACCTGGGGAGAGCAGTAGATGTTGTCTACCTTGACTTCTGAAGGGCTTTTGACACTGTCTCCCATAGCATCCTCATAGGTAAGGTCAAGAAGTGTGAGTTTGATGAGCGGACAGTGAGGTGGGCTGAGGACTGCTCCAGGTGAACCTGATTAAGCAAGGGGCTTGGCCTAGATGATCTGCAGAGATACCTTCATATCCTCACATTCTGTGACGTAAAGGATATTTTTTTGGCAAATCCTTCCTTGTATTCACAAATAGTATTTCACTTAAATATTGTGACATTCTTTAAAATCACATTTTTCGTTACTGTTTTTGCCATGAAAAATGATTTGAAGTTGTTGTAGTATCACGGAAAGTTAAGTTCACAAAATGTTCTCCTGAGTCTAATCTAGTGTCTATTTACAAAATTTGTGATGTCTTGAAGTTACTTTCAGAGACTTTTGGGCATGTTTTTTAATAATTGAAACTTTGGTATAATAGTGTTCTACAAGTTTGTTTATTCTTTTTCTGTCCTCTCATTTTAAAGTGAGTTAACTCAAGCAATGTAATTATTTTGCTTTAGTACAGTCAAATACACTCTAAAACTGTTGTTTCTTTTTTTTATTTGAATGAGACTTTTAAGAATATGTAGCTTATATGCAATCAGCAGTAGAAGGTGAGGTGTGCATAGCCTCAAAATTTCTAGTTAAACAGACTTTACTGTCAGTTGAGAAAAATATTTAGCATGTTTAAGAACCAATTCTAAAACAATGTCTTCTATACTGTTGCCACTAGCACAAATGTCTTTTTAGTATAACTCTACCATCTTCAGGAAGCAGGAGGAAAAACAAAGGAAAAAAATAAGAAAAAAAAAACAAAACACAAAAGCAGTCTTCAAAGCTTCTAGGAGCTGGTGATCTAGAGTGATCTTTCACAGTCAGATAATAGCTTAAGAAGAAAAACATGTTTGAAGCTTGTCTGTCATGAATTCAAAACACGACCTCAGTTCTAGTGATTTTTTTTTTCCTGAAGGGTTTTAAAAATTATTAGAAGTAAAAATAATAGCACTTTAAAAATTGATTAAAATAAATTTTAAAAATACCCTGACCTTTTTAATTGTAAGGAATTGAAAGCAGTTAAAATTGTATCAACTGACTTTTAAGAATTCTTACAGAAACTTATTACGAAATTCATAATTACAGTAGATAAAACTGATTGTATTAAAAGAGCAATCAGAATGTTTATTTAAAAAGAGAGTATTATTATCATGCTAAATGACATTAAAAGATTACAAGAAGCTTGTTGAAAGCTGTTAAAAAAAGAGAAAAAGATCCCTTTTTCTAGCACTGGGACTTTCAAGTAATGGCAACCAACAATTTGACTCAACATTCAAGTAATGGTAGAACTATTTGAACTAGGAAAACCCTTACTCCAGACAACTCCAAAAGACCTGAAATGTTTAGGATATTACAATTTGTGTGTACTGGAATTCAAAGCACAGTCTTGTCACTGGACATGATAACTCTTTTCAGCTTCTTTGTAGGTGTAACAGCCAAGAAAAGTGTAATAAGGACTCAGGTGAGTTTCTTGGGATACAGGAAGATGGTGCTATTAGTTGCAGCTGTTCAAGGAGTGTTTCAGGCTGGTTATCTCTTATTTTGGGGGTTTAGACATAATTTCTTTTATTTTTTTTTTTTCACCCTGTAACAGTCATGTTTTGATGGAATAGCAAACATGAAAATTTGGAGAAAAAGTTTATTTTGACTCATGGGATATTTGTTTTGTCTGTGATGTGAACTGAGCCATTTCACTACTTGGCATTGTAGTATAGGTACAGATATAATTATTTTTGGTTCTTTTTTTATGAGGTGACCTCACAACTCAGAGATGCCTTTTGCATTCTTTATACTGTGTGTTTATTTTCAAAGTTAAATTCTTGAATAAAAAATAAACTAGAAATACAGACCTCCTTACTTCTGGAGCCCTGAAAAGAAGGATATGGGTTGATAAATGTAGAATCAAAACACATTTCCTTCTGATGCAGTCTCTGGAATTAGTTTATTTTTGTTATCAGAGTAGGTGGTATCTATTTCTGGGAAATAATTTATCATTTTCAAATAGAAAACAAATCAAACAAAATATGCAAACATATTAAAAAAAATCTTTGTAAATTATTTTAAAGTTGTCTATTTAACACTTGCTAATCTAGTAAGCATTAGTTAAATGGGGTTCTCAAGAACATGGAATCTTGTTTTACAACAGTCGTCCAATATCCTTAACCAGCCTGCTCAACTTTGTTTTCATCCCAGAGTAAATTGAAGGAACAGTTTTAACAAGAGATGTAGATATATTGGAGATAAAAGTGACATTACCTCATGAAAAACCAAATAGAAGTGTCATAAGGACGCACACAGTGATGTCACTTACAATGCAAGACATGCTGAATAAAAGGAATCACAATTCCCAGAGGGGGCAATGTACACAATATTTAATGGGAACACTGCACACCAATTCTGAAACATGGAGAAGACCTGACAGCACAAACAGCTTTGACAGCAGAATATGAGGCTCCAGTGTATGACATCCAACCTTAAAAAAAAAAAAAGCCTATCTCCCTAGTTGTTAAATGCAAAGAATAAAAAAGGACTTGTCAGAATGGGGTGACTGAGTCACTGTTTCCTTCAGCATGACCAAATCCAGGCCAGAATAGAAGATAAATATGTACTAGGTTTTCAAAGAACATAAATATAATAGGGTTTCATTTTTTGTCCTTCCAAAGGTGGCAATTTATA
Source organism: Alethe diademata (assembly GCA_025584955.1). NCBI lineage: Eukaryota > Metazoa > Chordata > Aves > Passeriformes > Muscicapidae > Alethe > Alethe diademata. Next base: position 90,781,458 of record JANRMJ010000054.1, on the reverse strand, counting down.
TTATTACATGTCAAATAAACATTATACCAGAGAAAGAGTATATTAAAAAATATGATAAAATTTCATATACTGTGAAAACAACAAACTAAAAATTAATTTATTTTTTGCATGACCACACTAGCAGCTCTGTCTTACTGACATAGTGGTCTTGTAGGAAGTTGGATTTGTAGCAATAAAACCAATGAAGATGAGAATTCTTCGTATAGCAGAAGAGAGTATCTGAATTGTTATTGAAAGGTCCTGAAAAGATATCTAAAGGCAATGAGACAAAATAACAAAATTATGTATCTAAGACATCATTTTCCTATTTTGTCTTGAATATGTAGCAATTTGCAGCTTGTCATTGGGATGTTGCATGGATGACTTTCAGATGACATTAGGTATTTTAGTGTAAGTCACCTAAAAAATACTTTTGTGTAAAAAGTAGTTTAACTATTACATTCAATTGATGCATAAGAAATTGAAGAAGCTAATGGAAAGAGAAGGGAATGAAGAATCAGAATGACAAATGAAAAGTGGATTAAAAAAGGGTAAGGAACACATTTCTTTACCTTGTGGCTAGTTTAACAACTTGCATTCTACTGCTTGGTTCTACTTGTTTTTCATTCCTATAATAAATATCTCCCCTAGACAAACAAAATCTTTTAGCTTGTCACTTACTTTGTAAGTTAGTTTGGCCACCTAAATCCAGTTTTTAATTACTGGAGTTGTTAAAATTAATTTATCTTCTAATGTACAAGTGAGGAAGAAAATGGAGTTACTGGTGAAAATAGCAATTTAGAGTCATGAAAAGGACACATAATTTTACCATTTCTTTTGTTCTTCAAGTGCAAGGCAGTATTTTAAATAAATGAAAGTGGAATCTATGAGATATAGCAGTTCCTAGAGTCTGAATTTTCTCTAACACACCTAATTTTAGTTTTAACACAAATTTGTGATAATTATAAAATGCCTGCATATCTAAATTGGTTTATTCCAGAAAAGCTACTGTGATAGATTTAAAATGCATTTGATTCTTTCTCCTGAGTTATTTTAATAGACTTCATCTACTATATACTGCACTCAAATTTTGTCTCCTTTCTCCAGTTTGGTGAGATACTTGGAATTCTAATGAATATGCAGACCAAGACAAATGGCCTTTGTAATAGAAGGAAGCAAAGAATCTCAATCATGACAATTTGCTATTAAAAAACTGATATAGTTTTGACTGAAATTGAATTCTGATTGATAAATCTGTATGTATTTTTTCTATGTATTGTTACCTAGATTTATTGAAATGTGTACACGGTCATGAGACAGTTATTTTTTACCCAAAAGATTTCTGTGGGAAAGTTATGTAAATGCATTATACTTCTGAAGAAAATGGGTTACATTCTGCATTTCCAAATAGTGACATTTACAGCATTACTGCTATTTACTTTGCTCTAATTAGGAACAGCATTGCTATGCAAAGTGTTAAATGTACTAAAATAGTCTCAACATGGTCAACAAATGGGAAAGAAGTGAGAAAAAAGCATAAGTGTCTCCATTAAATACTAATGTTAGGGGCATATTAATGAGATATTGAATTTTTCTGCTTTTGAAAACATCCTCACATTAGTTTAAAAGTACAGAATACATGGCAATACCAAACATCTGCACTGTTAGTCCTAGTCTACAGGAGTAACTTGACAACAATGTAAGCATCCAACATTATTTGCAGGAGCTCAACAGCTGCTTATAAATTGCATGAGGATGTTGAAAGTGATGTGTTCATGAACAAGATTCTCTTTGCACCATTATGATGTTTCTTTACATCTGAAACCTGATTATGCATGTGGTCTGCCCAGCTTGGAGCAATACTTTGACAGTGCACCTCACTTACATCCTGTTTTCACAGGAGAAACCAGCAGGACATCATACTGTCCTTTGTAAAGGTTGGGCATGAAGAGAACTGAATTTAGAATTTTTTTTATATTAAATGAATAAAGTGAACATAGATATTCTGTGATATTGCAGGAATGAACAAATTCATGTGGTTATTTTCAATATCCAGATTTGGGATACAGGTAATTCCTAAGATAATATCAACTTAAATAACCAATTCAAGTAAAAAAAAAAAGAAAATATGATCATTGTGTGGTAAATAAATTAAGTTCTGAGCCTGTTTCTTACTTGCCACAAAAATGCAAAGGTGTACATTAGACTTCAATGTATTAAAGATTCAGATGTCCTTCATTAACATCATAGATTTGCAAGATCCTAAATAATATTTTTTTTTCAAAATGATATTATAATAAATTTCAAAATTCTCATAACTGGCCTATACTAATAGTATTGGGGTGATGGTTTTGTTTTCCTTTTCATTTTACATAGGATTTTTTTTAAGGAATAATTTTAGACTTGTGTTGATTGGCCTACTTAGGCTTCAAATTTTATTTATGGGAGAATGCATCAGCCACAGTGATGTGTTCAAATCTGTCCATTTCACAGCTAAAAATGTGCATCAGTGGATTTTAAGTACTTTAATTCCTAAATAGAAATATAATCCAATGGATTTGACACCTGAGCTGTTTAAACATTTTCTGCTAATTCCATTCTCTTGCTCTAGTGAGCCTCCTTTACAGCTTCCTGCCTTGCATTCCTGTTTGTTCAGCTTAGTATCAATAGAAAAACAAATTCTATAAGAAGGATTTTTTTCTAGAATGCTCTTGGCCTAATGTTTGAGACATTCTTCAGTAGTGTAGGAAATGAGATTTCAGTTCCTACGTAGCTGAGCAGAACTGAGAAATAGAGAAAGTCTTTTATTTCCTGACATCCATCTCAGCTTCCATTGATGACTACAGAGGTTCATCCAATGGATTACAGACAATGGAAATAGAAGGATGGAATTCAGTCCATCTGACAGAGGTACTGGGTCCATTATATATTTCATAGTTTGACCCAGAAAGACAATTTAGTTAAATGACTGGCATTTTCTTGGAAATATCAGGAAAATACTGAAATCCAATACTTATAATACATTCGCTTGATATGCTAGAGATGTCCCTATTTGCTTGCATTTTGTTGTTTGGTGGTTTGTGGGTTTTTTGGTAAGATTATTTTGAACTCTGCTTTATGTGCATATAGAGGTTTCATTATATTGTTTCACAATCCACATGTTATTTATGTTGCTTTGAAAAGATCCCTGACTCAGCTATTGCCACCAACTCTACCCCAGTTGACCCTTTTTTTTTTTCTTCATTAGTACTTCATTACTTCGGCACTGGTATACTGGGCTTGTCTTTGGATTTTGCCTTATGATGTTGCAAAACGATCATTATCTGCCAAAGTAAAATAAAACAGCCAGACTAATGAAGCTGAAATATTACCTATTTACATCAGCAGAAAATCTGGCCAAATTTTCAGCCATTTATGTTATAATCTTTATTAAGGAATGCAAGGTTATTGATTCCTTCACTTTATCATATGATGAACTAAAGCCCCAGTACAGCTTTTGCAGTACAGTAATTATATTGGTCACTAATTTACCTACGCAGGGTGTTGGTCTGAGGCCTTGAATCCATGACGAATACCTGCTGGCAATATTCAGTGAAATGGTGCTTCCTAGTGGAGGGATTTTCCCACCAGAACAGTTTGTCAGTGCAGCTGTTCATCATTATGTACAGTGAGCTCCTCTGCAGCCTCCATCTTTTACATAAAAGGAAATGTTGCATGATTCTCCCCCTCAGAAACAACACCAAATATCAACAAAGTGTTTGTGCCATCTGTAAGTTCTTTATGAATATGTGAACATGAATCATGAAGAATTTCCATTTTATTTTTTTAAAATATGGAATTTTCCTATACAAAATCAAAGGAAATATACCCATTGAAATAAGTCAGCATTTAAACTTTAAATTGCCCTTAAGCTTAAAGTGGATGTGCATTCATTTCTAACAAAATGCTGCTTCTCCTTCATTAAAATAAAATATTAAGCACTACGAAGAAGAAATCTTCAGTTTACACACTCATTTTCACATCTATTTCCTGCACAGAACTGTTGAACTTTTAAGTGTGGCTTTCGAATTTGACTCATGAGTATTTATTATTCATCTCAGCTTTTTGACAAGATACCTACTCAAAACACTTTTGAGTAGCTTACTGTTGTGATAAATGAGAAAAAAATGGCACAATATAGTAAAATGATCAAATAAACTACTTGGAAGCTGAAAATGGTTCTTTGGACTGTGGCATGAAAAAAAATTGCAGGATTAGAGTAACAGCTAAAATGGATATACAGATATTACTCCACCCCCCCACCCCCACCCCAACCGATGTTTTACATAGAGAGATCTTCCACTGACTGTTCTAATACAAAAAATGCCTTCATAATCATACCAAAATATTCTGAGTGTCCAAGGCAAATAAATTCCATGATTTTGTTGAAACATTGCGGGTAAAATCCTGACCTGACAGAAAACAGCAACAAAATGTTTCTGTGTACTAAAGAAAACTTACTTAAAAACTACTGAAGTTAGATTTACTTAGTATCTGCTGAAATAGTGCTATTGCTATTATTACTAATGCTATTATAGTTTTACTTAAACTGTAGTATTTTAGTGCTAGATACACAGATTTCTGTTATCACAGAAAATGGAATTTGATATCCTAAAGATGAAAGACTCATGCACAACACAATTCCAGCTATTAGCAGGAAAGCATATTGCCATTTCTCACAAACACTGAGCATCATTAAATTCGACTGATCTTCAGAGATGTACGTGCTGTAAACGCTATATTTATATTTTTTGTGAGATTTAAAAGTGCAATTCTTTTTTTTCTATAAACTTTATAAACTTTGCTGTATGCATTCCTCTAATAATTGTCAGAGATTAATCTTTTAGATGATCTTCCAAGACCAAAATTCTGCTTTCTTTTTGTGATTTGTATCCTTCTATGTAAGACTTTGACTCCCAATGTTCTTTGGGATGACAGACAATATCATGTTTCATAGTTACTACAGAACTGATTGGGAATCTTTTGAAAAAGTGGAGGGACTAATTTTTTCTTCTTCAGTTTCTCTAAGCAGGATTTTTTTGTTGGTTTTAGCTTTGGTTTTGGAGGGTGGGTTTATTTGTGGAGGCGGTTTTGTTTGTGGTTCGAGGGTTTTTTGCCTGTTTTGGTTAGTTGGTTTCGGTTTTTTTTCTTGAGTTTTGTGTGTATTTTTTTTTTCCATTGGGATTTGTGTGAGGTTTTTTGGGGGGCTGGTGTTGTGGGTTTTTTTTTGGGGGGTATTGTTGTTTTTTGCTTTTTTTTTCTGGAATCCTAGTACATAGACTGAATGCATGCTGTGGAACGTGGCTAACCTTTGGTGGTGTCAGATATTTGTTGTCCCTTCAGGTATCACTTGCCTTTAGGATTAACAACATTTTATTCCTGTAGGACTTACAGAAATGATACCTGGCCCTGTTAGAAAATGCACAGCCACAGATCATTAGGCTTTCTCTTTCCTAAAATCTTATTTTAGACAGGCAGTCACAGGCTAATGAAAGGAAGATAGCAGAGGCACATGGTGAAAGGAGTAATGGATGATAATTTATTTGAAGAGAAGTCATTCTTAGGAGGATATTCTAGTGTAAAGAAGTAAGAAATAGACAAAGGGCAATAGCTAAAGTGAATGTGCCAAAGAAAGGATGGCTAAGAAAAATGGAAATGGGGCAAAAAATTGCAAAAATGCAGACAAAGAAATCTCATTTAAAACCTGCTTAAAATTTACATCCCCAAATTTGGTTTATACATACCTGTATCTACTAGTCTGAGTTCTTGACTGTCTTTGCTCTCCTGGAACAAACATAGGACCAATGTCATTTAATATCTTGTATCTGGGGAGAGCTTTAGTAGCTAGCCTCAAGAGAATGTCAGTAGGAGGAGTCTCTAGGTAGTGCAGCCTTTGGTTTTGTTGCTTGTGCTCTGTTTCAGACTAGCTCTCAGTCTCAGCTAGTCCTTGTCTTCAGTCTTTTCTCTGTGTGCAGTGCCTTGTTTGTGGACCTATCAATCATTACCATGCCTAAATAGCATAGGAATGTAATTGAATAACAAAACATGGATAGGTAAGCTAGCTAATGCATGTTGCCAAACCAGATAAAAAAACAAAGTGTATTTCTGTTTTGATACAAATGGCTTATCAATTTTTTCAGTATTATATTAAATTTTTGTTATTTAGATGTTTCTAGAACATGGATTCCACTAAAACTCAGGGCTACTTGCATATAACAATACTTGACAAAGGAAGAAAGAACAAGATACTATTTTGTAAACACATTACAAAAAATCAAGAGGTGAAGAAAGATAAATCACACAGAATTACACAGAATTTGCTGAGTTAGAAGGAACCTATAAGGATCATGGAGTTCAACTCCTGGCACTGCACAGGGCCACCCCAAAAATCAGGCCGTGTGCCCAAGAGTATCCTCAAACACCTCTTGAGCTCTGTCAGGCTTGGTCCTGTGATCACTTCCCTGAGGAGCCTGTTCCAGTGCCCAACCATCCTCTGGATGAAGAACCTTTTTCTAATATCCAGTCTAAACCTTCCTTGACACAACTTCAGGCCATTCCCTTGGGTCCTGTCACTGGTCACCACAGAGAAGAGATCAGCTCCTCTGCTTCCCGTCACAAGAATCTGTAACTGCAGTGAGATCCCCCATCAGTCTCCTCCAGGCTGAACAGACCAAGTGACCTCAGCTTCTCCTCATATGCCTTCTGTTTAAGGCCTTTCACCATCCTCTGCCCTCCTTTGGACACTCTCTAATAGTTTAATGTCTTCCTTTTATTGTGGCACCCAGAGCTGCCCCCAGCACTGGAGGTGAGGCTGCCCCAGCTCAGAGCAGAGCAGGACAATTCCTCCCTTGCCCAGCTGGCCATGCAGTGCCTGATGCCCCCAGGACAGGGCTGGCCCTCCTGGCTCCAGGGCTCTGCTAATTCATATTTAACTTTCTGTTGATCAGGACCCTTTCTGCAGCACTGTTCTCTAGCATCTCATTTCTCAGTCTGTACATCCAGGGTTGCCCCATCCCTGTGCACAGTCTGGCACCTCCCTTGTTGAACTTTTTATGGTTGGTGATTGCCCAGCTCTCTAATTTGTTGAGGACTCTCTGCAGGGCCTCCCTCCTTGCCTTTGAGGGAGTCAACAGCTCCTCCCAGTATTGTATTTCCTGTGAACTTAGTATCCCTTCCAGCCTTGCATCCAAGTCATGAAGATGAAGAGCACAGGGCTGAGGATGGAGCCCTGTGGAACCCTGCTAGTGACAGGTCACCAATCTGTCACCCAATTCACTGTAACACTTTGTGCCCAGCCTGTGGGCCAGTTGCTCACCCATCGCATGAGGTGTTTATTGAGGAAGATACAAGTTCTTTGTTCTTATAACAGTAAGATATGTACTTTTTTTCACTCATGAATGATATAATAAATTTAAGTCTTTCCATATTGTAATTTTTCTTTTCTGTTTAAAGGATTCTTTGTGTTTCCTTATAGAGTTACAAGTAATTAATTTTTAAAAGAAATCAAGTACACAGTTAAAGAAGCTGAAAGACTTTGCTATTTCTGTTATTTGCATACATTTATTCAGAAAAATATATAATAATTATTAATTTCTAGGTGGCTTCCAAGAGTCTCCTGTAGAAAAATGGTTTTAGAAAGATAATGTGAGAATACAACAATAACTCTCACACCATATGTTTTTTAAAAGTCCTGCCAATTTTACATTAATTTAATCTTTGATGTAATCTAGATTTGTGTAACAATTTCACTCTGAGAGCACAATACTACAGTGAATCAGAAGGCACTGTTAATGATTTGTTTTCTGTGGAATCAGTCAAATATAGAATTAATTTGACCATATTTTTGAGAGATTAGGTAGCAAATAAAGTGGGAATTGAAATATGCATTTTTACCAGAGACAATAAGTAGAGCAAGAACAAAATTACTTCTAAGCTTAAAGACCTCTAATAGTGGATATCCAAATATCATTATTGTTGTGTGTATAATACTATTCTCTAGTGTCAGTTAAGACTTGAATGAGAAATGTTGCTAATAATGACCTGTGTACATAGCAAAAATAATTTTCTAACATTGAGGACAGCAGATTTACCAATAATCTCAGAAAATCATCTATTTCTCACTGCAAAATTTACTTCCATGTTTGAAATGCACAAACGATTTTTTTTGGACAAATTTGTATTTCCATGTTTGTAAGTGAAACAACTTGTGTTGATATAAGAGTAAATCTTAAGCAAAGGTTAAAAACCAACAGTAAAGGAATAGCCCCTTTCAGTGGTAATGGATCCATTTCAGGGTAATGGATCTGCAAAGGGAGCTGTCTTGAAAGAGATACTGAAGAATTCTTTATGACCAACATCCAGTCAATCTTTGTGCAGGTAAATTTAACTTCTTGCTTCTTAGCTATTTAGATGATACAAAAAACTTCAATTTTTCTCAACATTTTGTTTTTGCTTGCATTTGTTCTTTTCTTCTTTCTCCACACATCATATGGACACTCAGCAGTTCCTGCATACAAAGTCATGATGATAAGAAAACAATATCTTTTTATAGCACTGATTATACAGCATGCTAAGCTATTGTAGCTTGTTTTCTTGTGTAGCAGATAGGAATGTGAAAGGGTACATCATTCAAAATGTACACACACACACATATATATATGTTTATACATATATATTATAACTTCCAATCCTTCAGCTGTACTGTCCAGTGCAGGAGATTGTGAGAACTCTAAAGATCCTGTATAGAACTCATTGTATAAATTCTACATTTATAACTGCAGATGCTCATACAGCACTCACGTATTTTCACTCTACCATCCACTTCTGAAATTTTAAGCATCTAGTAGTAATCCCTTGCTGTTAGCTGCAGCATAGAAAAACTAAAACAAAGGATAATAACTCTTATCCTATCAAAAAAAAAAAAAAAAAAAGGCAGAGCTGTCATTAGGCAGTCTTCATTGACTGACTACAAGAACAAGCTAGATGATAAGATTCAGCAAGGTTCTTAGCCTTAGGAAAGTTAGATGAAGAGGAATCCTGTTCTTGAAATCTTCCCTGAAGTCTCTCAGTTTCGTTAAGCTCTTATAATACCTTAATACCTTCGTTTGAGCTTAGGTAGACACATAATTTTCATCCCATCTGAGCATTTTAAGGCCCACTGTAGAGAAGAGAATTCAGCTCTATGTCCTCATTGCTTGCTGCTCTGTGTGTGTTCAGAGAATATGCATAAGAAAAGTCATAAGCAGAAAAGGATGGTAAAAATCTGGGAAAACAGACAACTATTGAAGACGTAGCATTTCCAATCTGATTTTCACTTTCTATGTTAAAAATTCTGGAAATAAAACAAAAAGCACTTCCCAAAATGACTGGGAACATATCAAAACTATATTTTTCAATATTTGAGGCAAGAAATTACTTTTCGAGTCTTTATGGGGCTTTGAACTGACATTGACATTTTGATGCATGATATTTAGCTTTTTTGACTCTTGTGTCTTCTGTTGATGGCTTAAAGGATATTTAAAATATTTAGTGCTCTACATAATGCCATAGAACAGTCTGTTAAAGCTTCAATGTCATCTTTTAATGGAATACTTCTGTCATAATAATATAACTCTTTATTGATAGATAATTCCATGTAGTCCCCTTGTATAGTTCATATTACTAGTACTTATGGTCCTTAATTTTTTTTTATTCACAGTTTTAAATTAAACTAATTTGTTTTTAGAAATTTTATCCTGAATGAATACTACTGCATCTGTTATTTTGTTTATTTTACCCAAGTCTTCTTGGGTAAATGGGCATCTTTGTTGGGACTTGCATGGATGTGGGATTTATGCCATTGAAGAGTGCCCTTTCAGCGAAGCTTGAGAGAATGGGGCTCACTTCCAAAGATTTGCAGACTTAGGCTTAATCTTGGATTTATTAGCAAAAGGATATAAGGATCCAAAGTTCAGTTTTGTTGTGTTGCACAGTTATGCCTCATTACTTTTTCTGTAATACAGGGATGATTACAGTTTCTCTCACAAATTGCTTAACTTATCTGTCTGAAGTCTAGGGACTCAATTTAAAGCAGATAAGTATTAATATTAATGGCTAACTGCTATTTTTGAAATCCCTATTCAGGTACTGTCTAATCCTTTAAGAAGCCAGATCTCTTTCAGTTCTCAATAAAAAGCTGTTCACAGGGAGGGTTTCCTAGAAAATTTTAGTAATGCTCAAACCAGCCTTTCATGGGAATAACTAGGAGGGAGAGAGACGTGAAAAAACACATGAAAGGCCACTGAAAGGTGTCCAATGACAGTGCCTCTTGCCTCAAAGACCAATTTATACTATCCCACCTATTCTTCTGCATCCTTTTGAGAGCAAAAGAAAATGAAATCATGATGGTTAAAATGATACATTTCGTAATTTAAGTGGTATTTTGATACTGCTGTGGATGAGAGGAAGTTCTTCCATGCTTTCCCCTTTGCCCATAATTCAGATCTGGAATACAAATAATATATTGCTCTTTACCACTCATGAGGAGTAGTTTTGAAATAATTTTTCCTTGGAATTTTGAGGGATATAGTCCTCATATATAATGGGATCTGTACAAAATCCTCAATGTGTTGCTAATAATACATTTGCATGATGTATTTATAGTTACCTTCTCACAGTTCTCTTTCAAATTGTTGATTTTATACTGACCTTCCCTTTGACTCCCTTCTGTTTAGGGCTGATCATTGCAACTTAGTAATATCACAAATGTCTTTATGTCAAATGTAAAATACATCTTATATAAGAGATAATACATATACACATACATACATACACACGTATATATACATATATAACATATATTACTTTATTCTGCGTTGGTATATTATGATTGCAGCATTTCTTTGGAATGTTCATTTCAAACTAACATTACTTTTTATGAACTTTCAAGTTTGGGTCATTTTCTTAGGAATAATTCTCATTCTTTTATTTCTGTGATTCCATTTATTTAACTGTGAAACTTCTTAGACTTTAGGCAAAGTTTACTCTGAAAGGAATGTTGTGCCGTGGTGCTTCTCACTCTAAGGATATTCCCCAGTAACTGAAGGTCATGAGTTCATAATTAACTATATCACATAGAGGTTTATATGTAATTTTTAATGGGTCTGAAATAATTTAAAATGAATCATCTCTTGATCCTAGACTAGAATATAAACTTCCCTTCTTTATTGGTGGATTGAAAGATAATCTGTATGTGTTGAAAACGTGATAATATAGTCATAGCATCTTCAAAGTTGCCTTTCAGTAGACAGAGATGTGTTTTTTGAAATAAAATAATTGCTCACATAAATTTTATACTACTAGATCTGTTCTTAGAAGAGTTGTATCAACATCATGTGCTAACCTTAAGATTAAAGTATCAATAGTACTTGCTCTTTTGGAAAAAACTGCCATGTTTATATCTCATGTGGATTTGTCTCAGTTTAGCTTATTGCCTTTTTGTTGTTTTTGAGACTTTTCCTTGCCAAGTAAGTGAGTTTTTGTGACCATAAAGGTATTTTTATATTGCAATTAAGTTTTATCTCAATACTTTTGCAAAACCTCAGCAGACTTGAATTCCAAAATCTAAAGGATAGAATTTCATTATGTGTGTATGCTTTTAATGTAGTAGATACTGATTACCCTTAAGATTAAAGAGACACCTAGAGATCTAACTCAGCTCTCTACACTGACAATATTTGAAACTAAGAGAGATGAATCTTTTTTTTTTTTCTATTCTCCACAGGTCCTGCATTTTTTAGCTCATCCTTCATTCACACTGTTAATATCTTCAAATAAAAACCTCAGAATGGATTACAGTGTTCTTCATAGGGATGAAGTAATCTCTCTTTTCTTATAAACTGCTTCATCTTTAAATATCCAAAGATAGCATCCGTTTATCACACAGGAATTTTCTCTTCAGTTGCTCTAAAAAAAACCCCAGCCCCTTGGGGCTTTTCTAGTCATTGGTTTTTAGATTAGTGCCCATTGCTCCTCTCATATTCACATACATTCCAAAGCTATGGCTTCCCTTCCACGCTGCTATATAAATCTGTACTTTGCTCTGGATAAAGAATTTTTGTATGAAGGGAAAAGAGCAGAATACTAAGCTTGTTTGAAGCTTGCTGCCTGGGTGCTTTATCCCCTTTAGATCAGTCATCTGTAACATTTATCATCTATGATTTTCTATTTACTTTCATTGATGAAAACATTTTCTTTGCAACATGCTGAATTAGAGCTGGAAGCTATATTCTTCTTTATTATATCATTCATTCTAAAAGTTGTTTTCTCTGTGTCTTGGGTTTTCAGTTTCTCTACTCCAGTTTCTTCAGTTGTAAAATAAGGATAACTGTATTTTCTTACTTTCAGATGCAAGGCACCAATAAAGTACCATGACAGTAAACAAAAATAAAACCAAACAAATTAAAAATACACAAACTAAAACAAACAAACAAACAAACAAAATAAAAAACATTGGGAAGAGATAAGAGATGAAGAGATGGCAGAAGGGAGTGAGACAAAAGTAATCCTATCACAGAAATTGCTCTGTAGATCTACAGTCAGCAGAGCCTAGTTAGACTAGAGAGCATTTATACACAGCTGTATATGTGTGTATCTGCCACACCTTTTCCATCAGTTCCTTTTCCAGAAGAGTGAAGCATTAGGGATTCATGCACTTGTACTTATTGCAACCTTAATTATCCGAGCAATAACAGAAGAAACACTGACATAGACTTCTGGTAATTTAAGATAAAATCCCTTGATATTAATCTGTCAAAAAAAAAGAAAAAAAAAAAACAAAAAAAAAAAAAGAGTTAACAGCTTCCTCATCAAGAGCTTCCAAAGAGCAAGTACACACCAGGTGATAGCTATTTGCTAATGAAATGATAAAACCCAAAATACACAGAGGCCTTGCAGAACATTCACTCAAACATCTGTTGGTGAGAGCTCCAAGCAAACTGCCATCTGTGAAACCATTCATTTTGTCAAAGTTCATTTCCTCATTCATGAGCGCTGGTGTAGGGGTTCCAAAAATACCTGTCACTGCAGCTTAAATGTTTTATATCACTTAATGTAGCTCTCATCTCAGTGTCAGGTGAGCTTTGTGAAGTGCAGCCTCTGAGTCACCCTGCAAGGTGATGTGCACAACAAAGGAAAATTTAACCTGCTAAGTTAAGTG
>JANRMJ010000054.1:90744112-90768145 GCA_025584955.1 Alethe diademata | reverse complement strand
AAAAAACCAAAAACAAAAAAAACCACCAAACTATAGGGTTTTTTTAAACCCAATTTCACGCAATCTATTTCACTTGATATGAGCCTTAGATTCTAAAATTTGGTGTAAACAGGATTTCTTTCTTGCATCCAACTTATGAAATTAGAGAGTTATGAGCCTGGAAGTACAAGGCAACGTGACATTTTCAGATTTCTGATCCTTTGTGTAGCTCAAAAATTCTGTTAAATGGAATGGATATGACCTAAATTATAAGACCCTAGAAGCAATAACAGTGGTGCACTAACAAGGAAGTAAAAATTCTCAAATCATGCTATGAAAATGAAGAGTCTTGTATCCATCTAACTTATTGTAATGAAGATTGTGTATATTGAAATTTATGCTTTCAGAGGGCATTTTGAATATGTGTGTGGGTTTGTGTCTGTGTATGTGTACATTAAATATTTCAGAATAAGCAAACATTAAAAAGATGCTGAACTTTTCTCCAGGAGGTTGGGTATTTTCCTAATTTCTAATCTTCATTCTCAGACACTATGCTTGGTGTCAAACTACACAGAAAATATATCTGCACTGATGTTATGTCCCTAAAGCTTGTCCTTAGGAGGATATTGATGCGATTAAAAATCTTGGATAGAGGAAAAAAAAATTAAAGCTCTGAATGGGCTGAATGACCCACTTAGAAACATATTTGGTGACCTGCCATGAAATAGTTAGGGAATGAAAAAGGCACCATAAAAAATTCTGCATCCTGTTGGGAGCCCTGGTATCTTCAATAAGAATATTGGTACAAAGACTTGTTGTCACAAACAGACAAATAGTGCTTGTGAGTCATTGCTTTGATTCCAAAGTAGCACGCAAGCAAAATTGTCTCTGTTCATAATGCAACAAATTCAGCAAATGGTGACAAACAACTCACCAGCTTACATAAAAGAACCCGCTATCCAGGCTGCATTAAAAGTTTCCTTAATTGTTAGGTGAAATACCAATTGCCACTACATGTTTTACTTCTATTCATGTATTCTGTATCTATTTGCATTGCAAAAGCAAAGCCCTCTGTATATTACAAAGTGTGTGGATCTAGAAGGAGCTTTCTAAAACTAGTCTGAAAATAATTTGAAAATTTATATATTCTATGGTAAGCAGTGCTAGAAATCCTTTCTGGAGAGTTTAATTCATATGTTTGTAGAGATGTTGGGATGTCTATTTCATAGCACTGCCTCTTAGTTGTGTTTGGTTAGACTAGTTTGTTCACCTCAAACACTATCCCTATGGTCCTTGCAGATGCCTGACTTTATATTCAGAGTTTATTCTACAAAAATTAAATGTTTATTAGTACGGAAGTCCATGGAGAAAGATAGCTCTGGATGGAGACCTTAGGAAAGACTGACTTTTTCTTAGTCAAGTTTTTCCTAATTAAGACAAAGCAACCATCCTACAGGAAGCAGACACTGCTGGGAGCTTTCCCCTTAGGAACTTAGATAAGGCTTGCATTCAGGAGCAGGCAGTGTGAAGAAAAAGTTGTTTCTCGTCTTACCTTGATAATATTCATACAAGATGTAGAAACTCATTTCACAAACTTACTTATTCCCAAAAGAGATATTCCAACTGGAGATAGAATTTATCTTTCTGGTGAACTGGGGTGACCAGGCAGGCTAGAAAAATCACGGGGCCATAAAACAAAGAGGTGAAAGGAAGCTGTGTGCATGAATAATTTAAAACTTTCAGGGAAGGGAAAATAATTGTTACTGAGCAAATTATTTTTTATTTTATTTTATTTTATTTTATTTTATTTTATTTTATTTTATTTTATTTTATTTATGTTTCATTTGCATTATTCTTTAAATTCCCATGGGAAAAAAGACAACAAACTAAAACTGTGCAACAGCCCAGAAAGTAGATTCTGCAACATTCTCCCATTTAGCAATTTGTTTTTCTTACATTTCCTTTTCTAGCAATAGATATCACTTAGTGGGTTGAAATGTTTAACAAAAGACAGATTTGTATTTTTCAGTTTGTACTTAATGAACATTAGATACACATACACATACACACATGCACACACGTGTGCTTGTGTGTTTAAATGTGCATAAAAATTCCACTAGAGACCAATATGTAGATGAACATACGGCAAAAAAAGTACAGTTCAAATCAAAAAGGAGACAGGGAATTGCAATTTCTGCATAATAACTGTAAGTTAGGAAGTTCTGCAAACATATGTGAAATAATGTATTAATTTATTAATTTAAACTTTATGATGGCCATTTTAAATAAGAACAGATTTGGAGAAACAGTATTTCTTTAAAATTATAAATTTTAAATTGGAAAATACAATTTTAGATAATTGCATGAGTAGCATATATGGAAGATGCTTTGCATCATATTTGCATCCAAATAAAACCAGACCAGTAAGTAAAGCTAGAAATGTTGTTTGACATAGCTCATTGTCTTCTTTGGGCCAACAATCTAGTGAACGGGCACAATAATACATTTAAGAAACAGCTGGTGAAATGCTTTGAATGCAAAAGAAAGACCATAAAATCCTGCCGGAATTGTAGGTATCTTCAGTAAGAATGTTTTTATTGTCATAAGCAATGGTAATGAAAAAGGGCAAAGAAGGCTAAAGAAAATACTAGAGTAAAGAATTATTTTCATCTGTGATTGCTTTGTTTGTTCATGTGTATTAGTTATATAAAGTAGCCTTCTGATCTGTATCTAGGCAACACAAAATCGCTCCATTTTAATAGTAAAGTATTAACGTAAATAATCATTTTAATAGGTGCAGACTGCAGAAGAAATAAATTACTGGTTGACCCTTCTGTAAAGAGAAGCAAAATTGCGTTGGTTTTTTTTTTTTTTTTTGATAAAGGGTCAAAAATAACTAGATTTACTAAAAACTTGCAACAAAGTACAATATGGATCCAAATATGAAAGTTAGTTCGTAGTGGTTTTTTTCCCCCATCAGTTTATTTAATACTTCACAGCATTGTATGGTATTCTTGTCAGCATTCTTTAGAAACAGCATAGAATGAAATGAAACAAAAAAATGTTGTGTCTGGCCATTCCTAGATATTCTTCCTTCTGCTGAACATTAATCTAGGGACAGACAACATGCAGCAGAAGTGCTTTTAATGTAGTTGGGTTTTTTTTTCATTAACTCTCAGAGAACTGAGAGTTGTAATTTTAGGCTTATGTTCTTGAATACATGATAATAGAGAGAACTATGGTATGAAGATGTGGAAACCAAAAGAAACTAGAAACTAAAGAGCTTAGCCAAAACTGCAGAATGTGAATTCCTAGCCATCAGAACTGATTTCTAAAGAAATTACTATTTCTATTACATTCACTTGTTGAAAATAACAAATAGAAAATTATTGGGTTTATAATACTATTTTGAAACATTCATAGCATGAATATTTAGCAATGTCTAACTTTTTCTTCCTCCACAATAACATCTGTTTCATAACCAGAATAATTCAGGATGCAAACAACAAATTCCATATACTCAGCATTTACATTTCATGAAATAAGATACATGTGTGCAAATCCAGAAGCAATTTGGGCTTTTCTGTGTATTTAATGCATCTTTTAGAACTGTATCTCTTAATCTTTTGCTATGTTAAAGAATTTGAAAGCAACTGAACCATTCTAGGAAATAAATATTTTTTGGTTTTATAAACAAATTAAATCAAAGTTTTTCAGGCTTCTCAGACACATCTGCTATTAAGAATAATTTCAGAAGATCTGTCTTTTTCTCACTGGAGTAACCAAAGTAAAGTCTGGATACAGTCATATTACCAGTTTATAAAATTCATCCATATTTTCTTTTGCTGCAGATTGATTTCTTTCTTCAACATTTATGCCTTCGGCTGCTGGATGATAATTATCATATCCTTGCAACTACTTTGCTAGAATTTGAGCCCTGAAACCTCTTAGCTTTGCTTGTTTTGTAGAGGATCTCTGTTGCCCTCGAACACATTGAGGATCATTTGTACAACAAATTAGCAAAGACACAATTTTTAGTAGTGATATATTGAGAACAGGTGAATCAAGAGTGTTGGCTGCTCTAATGCATGTCAGCTAATTCTGGGGGACCTGCACTGATTTCACAGGAATCAGATTCGTGTGGGAGATTCTGATAGCATGTTTTATTTTGAAGTATGTGAACTGCTGTCACAGCCTTGCTCAGCCCTGATAAGACAGCAGCAGTTTGTCCAGCTATGCCTCTGACCTGCACTGCTTCCCAAATGCAGTCTCTGTAATTTCCATCTTTCTTGTACTTTCTTTAGGGAGTAGTAACAGCTCACTTTCTTTCCTGCTTTTCCAACACCACTTTTCTGTATTGGAAGATGGGTCCTGTCAGACACCCTTCTGTGGGTGCCTCCCTTGCATCCCTGGTGGCACATATCAGGAGGAACTGAGGTGGTGCTTGTCATGCCCTTAAAGATTATTCCTATTAAACTTTTCTTGTTTTGTGAAGAGTGAGTACTTAGTGGCCAATGAGAGCAAGACTATGACTCAATGTTGTAATTTAGCTTCTAGAAAAGGTGGTGGGTTGGTTTTTTTTTTTTTAATTTCTCTTCTGCCACTATCTATAATAGCAGATTTTCTGAACACTAATCTTCCTTTACAAGTTTCCCCGTGAGTAGAGTCTTCCTACGATTTATATTTGTGTCTGAGTGGCCAAATCATTGATAATGTTGTGAATATTTTCTAGCAACTGTTTCAGGACTGAGTTACTTTGCTTTTGAAATGTGGTGTTTTGAGTATGACAGCAGTGAACATTGGGGAGACGAGGTGGAGAGTATCCCCAAAAATCATACCTGACACTTGGGAATTGTCACTTCATCATTTGCAGTGGTGTCTCAGAAATCATCATAACTGAACCCATCCTAGAGAAAAAATTAAGTGCTAGAGCATAATTTGGAGGCACTTAGGAAACCCAAACTCTGTTCTAAAGACAGTTCTAGCTGAGTCTCTCTATTCAAGTACTCTTTATTCCAGTTTTCACACATGGTCTGCAAATCACTTCATGGATATGTAAACATAAACAGTGTAATAACTGGAACTGTCACTATTAGCTGAACAAACTAAGTGTACCCTGAAGTTCATTAAAAATCCCCAAACATATGAAATGGAGAATAATAATTCTTTACTGTTAACCTTTATAGTGATTTAGTGCTATAAAATATATATTATTAATCAGAGAATCACGGAAGAAAGCACCAAAACCCAAGAATAAATATATTAGTGAGGGAAATCCCGCTTTACCTGGAACATTAAATTAAACAAATCTAATCAACATTTCCGTTTCTAAATTATGAGTGAAATAATTGAAAATCCAATTCCTCCCTAAGGCCCATAAGTAATTCTATTAGGAAGCCATTATATACCACTTAAGGAAGTTTGTGTGATGCCTATGAAATGGTAGCTATTGTACCACAAACTCAGCTACCAACAAGTAACTCATTAAAATGTCCAAAATTGAAATGTTGGTTCATTCATTTTAAAGGATAAGTTTTAACTCCCATGTTATTAAAATTTTTAAAATCAAATTACATACCCAATGACATGAATAATAACATACAAAGAGAAAAATACTGCCAGATAATAAAAAGTGAACAATCAGTAGGACCGTCTCTCATCAGGACTGTATTTCATAGAATAGTAGTGTTTTCCACCTGCTCATTTATTGTAATGGTTACATTGTAACATGTATTACATCTTTATGTTTGTGGTTTATGCATGTATATAGTATTACTGAGAATAAGCCTAACTGAATACCTTGCAAAATCTTCAATTGACTAAGAACTGCAAAGTCAAATCTTTTAAATCATCAGATTTTGGCCAAAACTGTTACAAAATAGAAATACTATTTCACCTGTTATAGTAATGTTGTAGGATGACTGGTCATGACCTTCGAAATTTATTCAGGACTTTATAGAAAACATATGATATAATGTGCTAAAGCAATCAAGCAACTGCATTTTTTTCATTGATTGGAGCATAACTTACTCTTATCTTCAATATTTTTTTCCAAGATGAAGAAATGTCTCAAATTAAAAAAAAAAAAAAAAAAAAAAAAGTCTAATTTATGACTCCACTTTATCAAAGTCTTCTGGCAAATATCATAGTTATAGATAATTTTCTTGGTTTTTCTCTAGAGTTGTTTTAACTTAGAATAGTCAAAGTATACTTTAAAACATTCTGATCTCTGTTTAAATGATTGGATTACTGAGGCTATGAGGGCAATGAAAAGGGGGTTATATATATCTGAGAAGAGGAAGAAACACAACCCACTAAGGTAACTCATTAGGTCTTGCTGCAGAAAATGGTGCATAAGAGGGCAAGAATTGTCCACGGAACAGAAGCGAGACCCCTGCTAATGATCACTTGTTAAGCACCCCTCCTTTCCATGTGGTCAGTCCTTAGAGAAGTCTGCTGTCTGAAATCACATGTCCTTTTCTGATTCATGATCTCTGGCAACCTAGTAGGCACGTAATTTTTTGCTAAATGCTGCATTTTTGCATTTTTCTACTTTTTTCACCCCACTTGGATTACTCTGCCCAGCTCTGGGGCTGCCAGCCTAAGGAAAAGATGGATCTGTCCGAGCAAGTCCAGAAAAGGGCCATGAAGATGATTGGAGAGCTGGAGTACCCCTCCTATAAAGACATACTGAGAGATTTAAAGTTACTCAGCCTGGACAGGTGAAGGCTCTGAGTAGACCCTGCAGCAGCCTTTCAGTACCTGAAGGGGCTACAAGAAACCTGCACAGGAGCTTTCTCGAGGTGTAATGATAGAGCAGGGGTAATTAATGGCTTTAAATTGGAAGAGGCAATATTAGGAAGAAATTGCCTGTTGTGAGTGTACTGAGGCATTGGGGCAAAGTAAGCCCAGTGGTTGGCCAGAGAGGCTGTGGATCCCCATCTCTGAAAGTGTTCAAGGCCAGGTTGAGCAGCCTGGTCTAATGGATGTTGGTGGTAAGGGGTTAGCAATTTCATTTCTCTTAAAAGTAACATTGCATAAACGCAGCAAAATATGTTGGGCAACTTCTTTTCTTAAACAGAGGAGAAAAAAATTACTTCATGAAGTTCTTAATATTAACATTGTGAACCCTTTCTTTCTCATTTTCACGGTGGCTGGTAAGCACTTAGGTTTTGACACCACTATATTAGTGCAATAATATTGTCAGCTTGGTCAATTGGTGTTTTTCCTACCAAGAAAAAATTACACCTAATATCCCATAACCCTTTTATTTGAAAGATTCTAATCTTTTGAAGCTGATTGTTAAAGATAAAAATCCCCTTGCTGTTTTTAAAGCTAGTGCTTGCCATTTATGTCATGCAGGTTAATTTTCCTGTCATTTTTAGGGGTAAAACTAATGTATTTTCATGTCTTTAAAATATGTAAAAATTTTGTGTCTTATTTCTATTTTAGGGATATACAGCTGCAGATGTTGTCTCTTTACCATAATATTGATTGTTTAATAAAAAAAATAAAAAGTATGTTAATTTAGTCTTAGTTTGATGTAGGTTTCATCTATATTTTATAATGAAAATTATAAAATCATTTCTAGCTTTCATAGACCTGCAGCACATCTCTTCTGGATGAGACAGAAACTTCTACAAAGCAACCAGATGCTTTTTTTTCTTTTTCCCAACCTAGAAATGAAATCTGAGATAATTTTAGTAAGGCGGTAATATAGAAGTGTTCTTTATTTGAAGGCCTTCCGAGACAGTTATGGAAAGATGTCCACAAAAGCCCACCCCTACAGGGATGAGTACATATTTATAGGTTTTAGGAAATTAGTATAATTGATAAAAAGCACCAGTTAGGAGGACAAGTGGTGATGAAATTCCACCCCAGGTGAAGCTGCTTCTCTGGAGCCCCGCTTCAGCACCAGCTGTGCCTTGTCCATGAGAATGTCCAAGAGTTGTTCTTAGCCTTGGTTCCCAGGAAGGGAACCAGGGCCTTGTACCTCCCAGGGTTTGGGGCTCTGGAATTTGTTTTGTCTTCCTGCTCCGGGAAAGGCCATGGAAAAGTACTGGGAAAACTAGCTATTAATACAACAATAGATGACAGAGTTACAAATAGATGTGTGAAGAGTACAAAGGACATATAAAAGAAAAAAGGCAAAGTCCAAGTGCCATCACTTTAGAAGTGGAGATTGTGCCATAACTACGGAATAATATAATGGGACTGGTTGGGATGGAATTAAGTTTCTTCAGAGCAGTTCATAGATGCTGTGGTTTTTTCTGTAGCTGACATAGTGTTGATAACAGACTGATGATGTGGCTGTTGCTGAGCTGTGCTTACACAGGTCCAAGGCTTTTTATTTTTCCTATGCTACCCCACAGACAATAAGTTGGAGGTTGACAAAAGAGTTTGGGAGGATGAGCAAGAACCAGAATAGCTGACCCACAATGACCAAGCAGATGTCCCATACTGTATCTTGACATTCAGAGGACACAATGTGAGAGGAAGGAGTGGGATGGGTTTGACCTTCAAGTAGCTGTTGTTCAGAGACTGTCAAGGCTTCACTCTGTTTTTGGGAGGTGTCAAAGGTTGTCCTTTCCTTTATTTGCTTTTATTCTGTTTCTTTCACTTATTGTGCTTTGTCTCAATCTATAATTTTTCTTGTGTTTGATTTTTGTATTTCCTCATCTGAGAAGAACGAGTGTGTAACTGCATGACTGCTTCAGAGGTACTCATGGCACATTTTTCTTGTCTATGGATTTGACCATCTAGGTCCTTGGTTATGAAATATTTTCAAATCCTAGGCTGATGACACCAGATATTTATTAGTCTCTCCGCCAACATGCACTTTCTTTCATGACAATAACATTCCCAGAGCAATGAATTAATTTTAGCTTGGTGTATGTTGTTGTTAATTAGGCTGTTAATAACGGATTCAACAGTAATTTTTTTTATGGAACCTGCCGTTATATTGATCGTATATTATGTAATGGTAGGTTTAACTTGTGAATATTTGGTTAAATGGTAGGTAAGAAGACAGTAGATCAGTGAATACGTTCTGAAATGTTTGATGCTGTCATGGTTATTTACTATATTTTTAAAAATCTACATTCTTAATGACTGGCAAAAGTGACACTTCAGTGACACTTCCCATAGAGTTATGTGCTATTCATCATGAATAGTAACAATAGAATTGAACGGTGTGAATATGTTAAATCTCTAATATTTTAGACAACATTCATTGCCCTAACCTCATTGCAAAATACCTTCAGAGCATTTTGCAATGAACAAGCCAAATTTAAGAGCAGCTTAAGTTTCTTGTACTAATTTCATTTAGATTCCTTTAAAACATTTCATTATAGAATATCATAATGTCTTGACTAAAGGAAACTGTTGATGCCCCTGGTGTTCTGATAAATTTATGTTAAGAAGGTTTTCACTGTTAAGAAATATACATAAAAGTAAGTTTTAAATCTTGTAAAACGTATCCTGATATCTTTTCTCATTCTTTTACTGCTAAGTGTTCTTATACACATTTATTATCTGGGAAATTTTCAAAATACTTTTATGTACTTAAGATTAGATGTTTTCTTGAACTGTAAAAAAATAAATTTTAGGTTTCAGTACTGAATTAATATAGAAACAAATAATAATATTTTCACCTCACTATCTCTGACCTATTCTTTTCTACTGCATGTGGTAATGAGATGCTCTTTCTAAACAAGCAACTTTATGTTTTGCCTTCCCAATAAAAGTAATTGAAAAGAATCCATCAAGGCAGAATCAGAACAGACTGTTTTCATAAGCCCAAGCTGGAAAATTGAATTAAAAGCACCACTATCCTTTATATTTTAATATAATCTATGAACTCATGTGAAAACTATAAGCTGAGTTGTCTTCACTGCTTGTTTCTCTTCACTTATCATAACCTGAGTTAAAATTTAAATGAGTGTTATTTGCAGCTGGATAGGGTAAATAGTTATAGCATGCAGAAATTCCCTTTTGTGACCACTGCTTCAGAATCACACACTATCCTACTACTTAAATTTCTGAATATTATTAAAACGTTGGCTTTGGCAGAGCACCTGCAAATTTCAAACCAATTTGCAGCTGGAGGAGAGAAGTTATTTTCAGGATGAAGTATCATTATTTCTGCACAGACCCATACATAGCCAGTCGACAGTCCTCTCCTTTGTTTTAGTCTCTAGGTATAAATTTCAGGTGCAGATGTGATCCTTACTAAGCTTTGCATAGGCCAGTCATGCTGCAGGAGTTTGGGGTTCTTTTCTGCTAAACTTGTGTCAAGGACACCATCACTCTATTTTGCATCCCACCAGCTTTTTTTATTTTTTTTTTTTTTTTACTGTTAATAGATATAAAGTCAAAACAAAAAAAAAAAAAAAAGAAATATATAGTTATATTGATTCAAACCAAGATATCATCCAGCCGAATATCCTGTCTCCAAACACTATTGGAAATGTTTGGGAATGGTTAGGGAAGGGCAAGTATAGGGCAAACTTATATGATCATTTCTTCTAACACTTCTCTATTCTCCAAGTATTTATATTTCAGGGTCTTCCTGAACCAACTGTAGTCTCTATGTTCTCAGTAATCCCCAGTGAATTTCACTTTACATTTGAACAGGTCCACTTTTACAGTGGTAAATATGATAGGTATACAGACCAAATTTATTAGAAAATATGAAGTCTCTTCTGTATACTTGCCATTTGCTTCTTTGCTTTGAAAAGGCCCTACTCTGGTATTTCACAAATGTAAACAACAAGACATGATTGTGTTTCACAGCACAGTCTCCAGTATCTTATTTATATTGCCTATGTCATAGCTCAGATCAGTTGCTGTACAAATCAATCTCTGTACGTCACCTGACAAACGAACTACAGGAGTTTATTCAGGCGTGGACAGCAGTCATGAAGTGGCATAAAGACAGAAGAAATGTGAACTCAGGAAATGCAACAGAGGCTTAAAAAAAGATGAGTTAAATAGATCGAAATGCACTAGCTTGTAGATTTTCTATAGATTTCCTGGTGATTAATTTCTCATTGTGACATTTTGGCTATTTACTGTGTCTTACTAACTTTGGTATTATTTTTTTATGTGAGGGCTATGTCTCAGAAGTTAAATATTTTGTTTTCAAGAAAATCTGTGAATGCCAGAAGATGAAACAAAAATACTTCATTTACAAAAAAGTATGTCTCATTTTAAGATATACTTCTAAAATTGTTTGGAGACACTAGTAAAATGCATGATAGAATTGAGTTTAATTTTTCATAATTTATATTTTCCCTCCTTAAATAGAAATAAAATCTAATATAGTTGATTGAATTTCTGATTTTATTTAAATCTGAAAGTCAGTGCAGTTTACCAGTACCAAAATATATTTGTAAATTTTGATACTATTTTGGGCCAGTAATATAATACCAGCTATCACACATCAAGGCAACCTCATCTATTTCCACTGGGAAACAGTCCCCCAACTTGCAGGCTGGAAGGGATGGAGAGAGAGAGGAAAAGGAACAAAGCAGTGGAGGAACAGTGACAGTTGAAATTTAGGCTTTCAGCCAGCTATCAAATTGATTTGATATGCATTAGGCCCATGGGGCCAAAATATCAGGATAAAGAATGGACTTTTCCTGCAGTGATG
Source organism: Alethe diademata (assembly GCA_025584955.1). Lineage (NCBI taxonomy): Eukaryota > Metazoa > Chordata > Aves > Passeriformes > Muscicapidae > Alethe > Alethe diademata. The sequence continues at coordinate 90,756,513 of JANRMJ010000054.1, read as the reverse complement.
TAATATTGGGTATTACTGTATGCAAAATGTCAGAGGAAAGTTGTGTAATTTATTTTTTTCAAATAATTTAAAAAGAATGAGAAAGTAGGTCATATAAATTTAAAAAATAAAAATACTACAAGATTTTAGTTATCTTGGTGATTTTATTTATCTCTAAGGGTGAAATCATAGTTCTCAGATCATAATTTACAATTTTTAACATAATGGTGTTTAGCGAGTTTTCTCCATTGCCTTTGTTTCTTCCTAAATCTGTGTATGTTAAATTGAAATTCTGTGTTTGAGAGAATATAATTTTGATCTTGACCATGTTCACACATTCGTGTTTTAATTCAGATCAGGAGTGTATTTCCACAGAAAACCTCAGTGCTGTCACCACTCCTTGCACATTGTTTCCCACTGCAGAGTCTTACAGCTTAGGCCCTTCCAGGTGTGCCTCAGCTGGAAGATGTCTTGCCCCTTATGCCCTATGTCCATGAGAAGACATTTATTCAGCCCATGGACCAGACAATAGCTGGTCATGGTAAAATGAAGTACATGAAATATGTACAGTGGACAGGCAAGCCACCCGTTCTCTTTAGACTGACTCTTGAAGGTGTGCCAGCATTGCTAGTGTAGGGATGGCCTCCAAGCACTGGACAAGGCTGGAGCTGAACAAAAGGAAACTCCTTGGTGGATTTTATAGATATTTTTTTCTTCTACTTGTCCCTGTGGGTCTCTGCATAACATTTTAGCACTAAAGGGGAAATATCACCACTAGCATGTTGGGGTTTGGTAATTCAGGAAGATTTCTGTAGCATATGGGAAAGCCAACTATATAGAACAAGGGATTTCTTTTTGTCTAAGTGGGATCTAAAAGAGCCTTGTATGTAGCTTTGCATCTTCCCTGCATTATCAATACAGTGCAAGTGGCAGCATGCAGCTTTTGAGTACACGTGTTTTTAAAGGTTGTAGAAAAGAAAAATTCCCACTAAGTTCCATTTGTATTCTTTTTTTCCTTGACTATTGCTATTTAGTAGTTTAAAACTAAAGATTTTTTTTCCTGAATGCTTTCCTTCATAGAGTCAGGAAAAAATATAAACAGTTATTTCAGGAACTTCAGTTTGAAGAAGCATTTTTTCTCTTCACCAAAGTAATATAGAAAAAAGCCAAAAAAAACCTCTTAGTGTTGTGTATTTCTGGATAAATAGTTGCTATTTGCCTGAAGAAATAGCTTTGAAGAAATATTTTGAGCATGAAAGAAAATATATCCTCGTCAAGAAAAGACGGATTTATGAATTCAGTTTGTGTAATGTGAGGCTGACTCTTTGCCATAGTGATTAGCTTTTAAATTAAGAAAATTTGTTCTTGCAGTTAATGAGAATCAGCAGACAACTGTGGAAACAAAAAAAAAATCTTAGTCTGTTGAACATTAGATATTCATTGACTGCAGTTTTATCCAGTTCACCTTTTAGTACCTTTGGTAAGAATTCAAAATTGCAAAGTTCAAACAGCTTTAGTTTGATGCTGCTAGTAGAACTAAAACAGGTTTAGGCTCTGAATATTAATTACCATCCTGCTTTAAAGGTTACAACACTCTCTTTATCCAGTGGATGTCATAGTTCTGATTGAATAAAGCCTTAATTCTAGAATATTGCAGTGAGCTGCAGCAACAAAGCGAGCAACTGGGTTATTCGTTCTTTGACAGGCTTAAAAAGATAATACAGGCATGTGAAAAAAGAGAAAAACACATCTGTTAAAAAAATAAATTGAGGTAATTATGGATTAATAGTTTGTTTATTTTTTTTCCATTTGTATAGCCAAGAAAATAAAGCACTGCCATTCTTATGACTATGCTTGCCATTAGTAGGGACTTTTTAAATGAAAAATGTTAATCAAATGTTATTTAGCAATATGGATATGATTTGTATGCTACTTCTTCCATATTGTGTATACCTTCTACCGTGTGTATTTTCATTCTTCCTATCAACAAAAAAAATTACTACAGCCAGTGCAAAGAGAACTATTCCCCTTTACCAAAGCCTGGCAAATGTGCTGCAAGGTCTTTTTTCCCCTTAGGGACCTAAGACTCACCTTCCAGTCAGGAGCATGGAGGTCTTGTTACAGCAGCCTCAGGTGGTTTATGATGACAGACTCTCTCATTTCAAACTGCACCAAACCATAGATCTCCTGAGTCCTGGGTCCCCCTTCTAGCAAATTTTTCTGAACTGGTAATTCGATGGAAAAAACCTGCCATCAATGTCCTTGCTTTGTCTTTGACAGCTGTCACTGGTGCCTAAATCAGTAATGTCCATCTGAAAACTTCCATATGCTGTAAGGTATTTCGAATAGACTTCTGACTTTGCAGTTGTCTAACAGGAAAAGGTCTGTGGAAGTTAAAGAGAGGACTGTGAGTACATGGTTCAATGTGGTAATTTGGACATAGCAGAAGGTCTTAACTGTGAATGATAGGCAGCAGAGATAACTGCAGTGTTTCTCCTTAGCTGGTTTCAAAAAACAAAAATTAATCTCAGTCCTAATCTTATGGTCATTTTGTTCTCAGTTGCAAGACAAGAAGCAAACATGTCACGCTTTTTTTCTAGAATCTGATAAACACAGTACAGGAACAAAAAGCGGCACAGGTTTTCCTGCAATTTCCAAAGAGAAAGACAAGACCTGATTTGTTCAGATAAAATCTCCCCACCAAAGGCTATATTGCCATGGATTTACCTGCTATCTTCCTAATGAATATCCTCTGTGAAATTGAAGTGTAATTTTTTTTTCCTAGGCTTTCTCATGTTCCTTTAACTATTTATTTCAGTCTTCTTTTTATTCTATTTCTGAGTACATTTATCCATATCACAAGAACAGAAGTTTAACGAGTTATGTAGTTCAGAACAATTTTGGTAAGAAGTATTTAAATTAATGTGTTAGGGAATGTTGTTCTCAGTCATAGACTGGATATCTCACATCTTTGCCCTAAAATTATTTCCTAGGATTTTGTGCCCGACTTACATCCAGTAACAAAATGTTTAAAATCTTCTTTCTGCATTGTTACATTGTTACAGAAATATTTCAAAAAGGAAATAGTGATTCTTCATAAATGGGACTTTTGATGAAGGGAAAAACAAACTCAAGCTAAACAGCACACAGAATGAGTTTCTCTGCTTGTGCTGGAGACATTTAACTAGGACTGTGACCTTTAAAAATAAGAAAAAAAAATTAAAAGCACAGAAGATGAAAAGATGGGAAGATGTGTTTTAAATATGTAGATACCCTGTAGCTAACTCTGTATCTGGTGAACTAAAATTATGGGGTTTTGCCTTATAGGTTTTTTAAGTACTGGGGACCAAGCTGCAAAAGGCAATTATGGATTGCTTGACCAAATCCAAGCTTTACGTTGGATTGAAGAAAATATTGGATCTTTTGGAGGAGACCCGAAGAGAGTTACTATTTTTGGATCTGGGGCAGGAGCTTCCTGTGTCAGTCTCCTGACACTCTCCCACTATTCAGAAGGTAACAATTCTCCAGGCGAAGTACATTTTTTTTTTTTGGTTTTTTTATGTCAAAATGTAGAGAAAGTGCTAAACAAGGTAGGCTGAATTAGAATTACATGAAGTCTGTAATTTTTGTAAAATACCTACTAGATAGAATTCTAAAATTGTATTAGTAATTTGTATTATAAACTTAAATATATTTATAAAAAAAAGTAAGTGCTATTACAGCATAAATCTCATGTAACAAATGCCATGGGCAATATACTTTTTCTAGCTTTATCAACAGATTCCACTGGCTCATCTATCAAAGAATTTGCCCTAATTAAAATGGAAAAGAGCAATGACCTTTTTGATTTTTTTGTACACTCTTGGCTGCACTTCCAACATGTATATAGATGCTTTCCTTACTCAGTAAAAACATAACTGAGCCTGTGTAAAACTGTATTTATCTCCCCACAAATACTGTGTGATCCCACACAGTGTTCTTAAGATTTTGGTAAGTGAGATGTGGGAATTCTACCCTCAACACCTCACCCTCCTAAAAAACCCAAACCCAAACTCCAAGAGTGTACAGCACCAGTACTGAACTATAAATGCTCCTGGTGATAAGACCAAATCTACAAAGATCTGATAAAAGACAACACCAAAATGTCTATTTTATTTATTAATCCATGCCATTTCTATCTCATTAAAATAGACAGAAATTTGTAACAGATAAGCTGTAACCAGAAGTTATAGCAGGGAGGCTGGAAAACACACCTAATTTTGAAATACACAGAACTATGCCTGACACTTCAGTCTATTGGTACAAATAAAATTTCAATGAATAACTATTGAGCAAGCCATGCCAAAATCAAGCAGATGGAACTGCGAAAAACTTAATTGATCAAATAATTGAAATTTTGTAGTGTGTGCATTCAGTAATCATCTTCAAAGCTATATCAACAAAAAACCAACTTTTTTATACTTTTGTAGCTCTTACCATCTTTCACATTTTGAGAAATTTATGGTAGAAACCATGTTTAGAAGACACCCAAGTATTTAATTTTAAATATAAAATAAACCATTTTAATGGTCTTGCCAGAAAAAAACCAAACAGATGGGGCAGATTCACCAGTAAGCTCCCCTTGCCTTTCAATGCTTTAGAAAAAGAGGCTCTTCAGACTGGATTTTCATTTCTCTTTATATTAGTATACATAAAACAACCAGAAAGAATCATTGAATATCATCTTACTCTCTTGAAAAACAATTTGAATATATTTTAATTCAACATGTAGGCAGGTATCACACACACACAATTCAACATATAGGCCGTGCTAACATATACACACAATAATAATTTTAAAAATTAAATGGTAAATAAAAAATGTCAGAGTAAAGGATTCAAGCATATGAAATTGCTTTTAATAAAGCAGGTTTTTTCAAGTTAGGATGATGCATGGATTTTGTGAAGGAAATGAGAACATGTAATTTTCATTTGACCTTTAAACTATGAAAGGCGCATTTATGAATGTCCTTTACATGGCAAAGAGCATATGATTGCTTTTAGCTGCCAGTCTTTCAGAGAAATTTTCACAGGACTGCAAACGTGGTAAAGGCAGAGGACTTCCATCAAAGACACAAGAAAACTGCAGTACAGGAATTAGCTTTGTTCTTGAAACAGTAACCTGAAACCTTCATGTTTGTGCGTGTGCGAATCAAGAACATGAGAAATTTTATTTAGTAGCCTATTCTACATAGCATAAAAAGGGACCAGTGAGTATGATCTATGGAAATTGATTCAAAATTTCATTGTATCCATCCTTTAGGGATTCTATAATCAAAGTTTTGTTTCCTTAGTAAGAAATACTTCTCATTTTTTAAAATATATATTTTTTTTTTAAAATATCTAATTGGATCTGTATTTAAACAATTTGCACCTGCAGGTTTGTTCCAAAAGGCAATCATACAGAGTGGAACAGCTCTGTCCAGCTGGGCAGTGAACTACCAGCCTGCCAAGTACACTCGGATATTGGCAGATAAAGTGGGCTGCGACATGCTGGATACCACTGATTTGGTTGAATGTCTGAGGAATAAGAATTACAAAGAACTCATTCAACAGACTATCACTCCAGCCACGTACCACATTGCCTTTGGGCCTGTGATAGATGGAGACGTGATTCCAGATGACCCTCAGATTCTAATGGAGCAAGGGGAATTCCTTAACTATGATATAATGCTGGGTGTGAACCAAGGGGAAGGTTTAAAATTTGTGGATGGCATTGTAGACAATGAAGATGGTGTTTCTCCCAATGATTTTGACTTTTCTGTCTCCAATTTTGTGGACAATCTGTATGGTTATCCAGAAGGGAAAGACACACTGCGAGAGACCATTAAATTCATGTACACTGACTGGGCAGACAAAGAAAACCCCGAAACAAGACGGAAGACGCTGGTTGCTCTTTTTACAGACCACCAGTGGGTTGCTCCAGCTGTTGCCACGGCCGACCTGCATGCCCAGTATGGATCTCCAACATATTTCTATGCATTTTATCATCATTGCCAAAGTGAAATGAAACCCAGCTGGGCTGATTCAGCTCATGGTGATGAAGTCCCTTATGTGTTTGGGATTCCTATGATTGGTCCCACAGAACTGTTCAACTGCAACTTTTCCAAGAATGATGTCATGCTCAGTGCAGTGGTTATGACATATTGGACTAACTTTGCCAAAACTGGGTAAGTGTGACCCCTAGCAATCATTTTGTTGATAGCATACTTCTAAAATAGTCAGTATCCTATTCCAGTGGCCTCAAAATCTGATTCTTTAGTAGTAGTATAGAAATATTTGTGTTAACATAGGAGGGAAATGAGGCTTATTCATATTTAATAGATTTTTAATTAGTGTGCTCCCTCAAACTGTTTTCTTTCAGTAGCTCAATGAGAATAATAACACACTGTATTTTTGGTTTAAAAAATAGGACAATTACAAAGACAAAAAGCATGTCTCAGGGAAAAGGTGGTTCACTAAGATACTGAAAAATCAGAAGCAACATGTCTGCTACTTGAAGAAGGAACTGTCAGGCAGATAGCACTTATCTGCTACAAAAGAAAGGAAGTTCTTGTTTTTCAGCGACCTTCACAGGGATGAGGACTCAGGGAGGAATTAGAACAGAAAGGCAGACACTGGAAAATTTTTTCCCTCTGAGGGCTATAATGGCAATAATAAGTACTTGACTGGAATGAAGAAGAGTCTCAGATATAAATTTTGCCTTGAGAAGGTTAAAAGATTAAACTAATTTTGCTTACAAAACAAAATAAAAACATCAATATTTTGCTGAAATAGAGTTGTAAACATCAAGGAAACAACCCTCAAAGCAGCTTAATCTGTGAGCAATATTAATAAATTCTGCTCTTTTCCTATAACATTCCTTTAAAGAGTATTGCAGTGTTTAACTTCAGCAACAAGGGCTTTTTTTGTTAACCTTGAGTCTTCAGTACTGAATTAAAACAAAGATACTTGTGGCACAAAGGGGCTGTAAATCTTTTCTCCTGAATGTTTAATGGCAGGATTGGGCTCTGGAAACTGCAGCTTTACTGCACTGCAGTGGATGGTGTGCAGCTATATAAGAAAAGCTCAGACGTCTATTGTGAAACACTCAGAGGCTTTAGCAGCCCTTGTTGCTTTCCATTAATCTAAATGACGTTCAAGGGAGAGAGATTTTGCAGTCTTAATAAGAACCTGAAGCATAAAGTGAGTAAAAACCAATCAAATGCTTCAGGTCAATTTACAAGGGAAAAAAAAATCTGCATATCAGACAAACAGGTACAAAAGCATGCAGAAACCCTGGAGATCAGTGACAAAAGTGAATGAACCATGTAATATTTAGATGTATTTGGCAACAAGAAGTCATCAGGACTGGGATGGGCAAACTTTGTGATGAAATCTTGGTTTATGGACAGACCATGCTGCATGATGGCTGTACCACATGCTCAGAGATGATGATACCATCAGCTTGTCTTTATTCCCATAAATGAAATGCCACATATACATAGAGGACTTCAGGGCCTTACAAATATACTTCATTGGAATTATTATGGAGATGCAAGATCTCCATAGTCTCACTATTGTTTACAGTTCCTTTATGACTATTCCCTGCAGATTAAGGAGTTGTATTTAAGCAGTTTTTGAGGCTGACAGGAGTTTCTCACAGTCCCAGCTGCCACCATTACTCATAATTTCAAACACTTTTCAGCTGTTGCTACTTGAAAACTAATTTCAGCAGGCTATACCCATTTCTCTGGTTATAAAGCCATTGTAATACTATACCAAAAGGCAAAAATAGGTGTTTTGGGAGTGCTATTAGTAATTTCTGAAACTTTCCCATTGCCTATGAGACAGGAATGGGGTATATATTCTATTACACACTCACTCCTTTACAGGCAGTCTGAAAGATGTGTCATTAGAAATGACCTCTAGCTGTATCATTTCAGTTTTCAAAGGAAAGGAAAAGAGCAACACAATACATATTACCTGAATGGAGTCTTTTCTTTGTTTGCATGAACAATGATTAATTGTTCTGAATAGTACAAGAGAATACTTGGAGGCAAATAATATTTTAAGATTACATTTGTTCTACACCTCTGGTTCCTCAAACAGAAAGGCAGAGGTTGTAGTACCTCAAGCCCAGAGCAACGGGATCTCTGGGGTAATTGTTCTCCACTCTGCTCACTCACTCACAATCTGGAACCTCTGTACCCACTCAGATCCTTCAGCTCTCGAGTGATACAATCCAAGATTGCATTGCTGGAGGCTCTACTTTGATTCTTTTCCCCTCCTTATTTTTTATTGAGCATTTCCCATCCTTACTATGATAGAACTTGCCTTGCTTTGTGTTTGTACCCATGGCAACACATAAAAAATCTTTTAACTGAAAGATTTTATTATTTTGCATTTCCCTGTAGGGAAGCTTTGAACATTAAAACTGCATATATATATTTTTTTTAATGTGTTTGAGACTTTTCCAAACTCTATGACTCTCCCACAGAGGCTGCATCCAGGTGCTCATTGTATAATTATGGCTCAGATGGTGCATCATTCAGATGGACTTTGCTAGGCTTTTAATGACAGATCATCCGTTGCTAAAAAGGACACATTGCTTAATGGGCCTACTGCCAAGGCTAGGTTTGGAGGGCAGGTCAATCTTGTAAAATCAGTAGGTGAAAGACACAGCACAGGGCAGGGCTTTTATTGTGTTTAACTCTGAAGTTGGTTACTGAAGCTAGCAAATAAGAGGTGACAATTAAGGTGTTTAATGGCAAATAGTTTGTGCTTGAGATGAATACCTGGAAGCTGCATTTTGCTAATCCTCCATTCTCTACCTAGCTATGACTCTTTTTTTTTTATGATGATGATTATTATTAAGAGTTTTTCATTTTGTCTTTTCAAAACTATGTTTTCAACATGCCTTAGAAATAGGAAAAAAAATATTACAGAGTAAGTTTGAGATACTACATTTGGGATACAAAAATTACATGAAAATACATTAAGAATTCCTCAATGCACAAAATTATATGTGAGGGCTTCATGAATAGGTGCACATGGAGCTTCAGTCTGCTGCCAGTAGCGCTATTCTAACTGTAATTGTAATTTTATATGCCAAGTGTTCTGTTTGTTAGGGCCATGTTTGCTTCTTTGCAGACACATCAGCAGGGGAAGAGTGAACAACATGACAGGTGGTGTGCCAGTCCTTCATAGATACTCTGTCAGTGATGCTCTTGTGAAGAAGGATTTGAAGTTTCACACAGTAGATACAAAGCCATGGTCTCATTAGAGGCATCTATGAGGTTTCTAAAAATTGCCCTGTTTTTGAGGAATTACAGTACTCTACTTTTGCTCCCATTTATCCAGCTCTGCATGGGTTGGTATTGGGAAGGATAAAGGTCTAGAGGATATACCCTTGTTTTCTTTGTATTTCAGATAATAATAAAGAATTATTTTGCTACCATTAATTCTGAAGCACAAACATGAGTTATTAAGAATGTCTGTGTTTTGTATGAAGTTTGGTTCTCTAGTAGAAGATATGATTAAACTTGAAATTATTAAAGAAATCTCAGTGAAATCTTTTATGAGGCTGTTGCACTTCTTTTTTGATGTTTTTGTCTGAAGAAATAACTGTCTCCAGTGAGAAATCTGTGTTAGTCAAAGAAAACAGTGTAGTTATGTTTTGTGTTCCTTAGTTTTTCTAAGAAGTCCTTAGCTGTTAGTCCTTAGCTGGCAGGGAGCATGGCAACAGTGGGACCTGGTGATAACTGAGGAAAGGAGGAAGGGAAAATATGCCTGTGTACCAGTCCTTCAAGCAGGAATGGCTGTGCCATTATTAGTATTGTGACAGCATGAAAAGAATAAACGGAAGAATGAAGAAGAGACAGTTTTTCTCTCTATTCCATTTTTTTTATCATAGAGAGAAAAGAGTACTACTGAAAGAAAATAAGGTGTTTAGAGGCCTTTCAGAGTTTGGAGACAAATATTATGTAACTGGGAAGAGATTTTGCTCTCCAGTGAAGACAGAGAAGGACAAAATATTTAAAACACTTCAAATACATTAATGGAACAGTTCCATTGTCCTGAGTGATAGTCAGTGCTGTGGCAGAAGTAGTTAAAACATAAATCGTGTTTCACCATTTTATAAGGCATTTGGGATATGAGAAAACTTCTTAATTCCCCATTCTTCCCATGAAAATATCAACAGATATGAAATATGCAGTTCCTTCATTTGCCCTGCAGGTCAGCTACTAATCTACCCTGTGAACAGGAGTGTGTGTTGCTTTTCAGTCAACATCCATTGCAGGCATATTAATTTTATATTACTTCAGAAAAAAAAGATGCTTTTATTTTATATCTCTAGTTCATGAGATGTGAATTGAATGACAATATGCAAAAACATCTTAAGTTATGCAAAATTAGTGCAGACTGAAAGTGGGAGAAAAAATCAACAGGTGAAATGGGATTATTCTGCACATTTACAAAAATATACCTTAGAGAAGATATGGTCTTCTGTCATATGGAGAAAAAAAGAAAAAATTCAGGCATTTCATGATGGGGACATTTTTTGATGGATGAGCTGTTTGAATTCTAAAGGTGGTAAAAATAAGTAATGAGAGAAGAAAATAAATAACAATAATCATCAAAGTTATTTTAGTAGTCAGGTGAAGAAAAAAGCCTGCCTACCAACTGAAAAATTGGGAAACAAGAAATCTCCTCCCTATGAGAGCCAGTACTGTAAGAAGTACAGAACTGGAAATATATTGTTCAGATACTGTTATCATCGTGATTGCAGTAGATTTTTAAAGGAAGGTTTCTTGGCAGCCTTTGTTATGAAATTACACACTTGAGACTTGAGCCTCAGGAGCATCTAGAAACACAAAGGAGTTGTTAGAGTCTTAAAAAGCAAGGCAAAAATTGAAATTGAAGTAACAGATAAAGAATTTTGTTGTACAGATGATTTGATAGGAGAAATTATTTTCTGTACATCTCTGTTTTATGCTTACCAATAAAACTGGAAAATGGTTCATAGTATCCTAACACCCCAGGAGAAAAACTTAACAAGTCATAAGTTGTAACTTCATGAATTTTCTGCAGTGTACATAGCAGGATGGCCAAGGAAAGTAAAAATTCAGTTGTTTATACATACTGAATATTTTTGGCAAATTACCATTAGCCTATAAAACCAAGATCTAAGGCCATTATTAGATTCTTTATTTAGGACTGGATTTAGTTATTCCTGTTTCTTTAAAAAAAAAAAAAAACCTCAAATAATTTAGATATCTATCTTCCAAATTCATAGAGAATATTCAGACCATTTTATTCATTTTTTAAGTGATCAACCATAGAGTTGATGTCAACGGCAGAGCTCTGATATTCTCAGCAAAAAATTTACTTGTCTGTAGGGATGGCTGATTTTTTTTCTGTTTCTTGTTTCAATGGACAACTTCATGCCCACACAGACCCATGTAAACAAATACTCAAATACAAGCCCAGACTCATGTAATGTTATTTTCTCTCTCATGTTTGGAGGAGGCAGCAGCATAATTGGCTGCTCCCAATAAATATAGTTAAAAATGACAGATGGAAGTAGAGATTGGAAGAGAGGGAAAAGGAGGTTGATATTTACTTGTTTTGTAGGCTTTTTGTAGGGGAAGGGAATCACAAGATACAAAATGGGTAAGATTGAAAGGGACCACAGTGAGAATGCTAATTAAAAAAAAAAAAAGCTATTTGCTAAAATAATCATCTATGATGATAATAATAATTTTATAGGACCACTAAAAATTCTAAAAGTGCATGTTCAACTTGGTTGTTTTTTAAAATGAGTGCTCATCTTCTTCATCTCCTATACTGTGTATCAAATGCAACTCATTTATAAGAGCTAACTTAAGTAATCAGTTCTCCCTAGGACCATTCGTAGAGTCTTTTGGGATGTGAATCAGAACAGCACGGGGGGATGACACAACATTTTGTGACAGAACTCTTGCAGTATTTTGACTTTCTGAGAAGAAAAATGTTTTGCAAATTGATAAACTTTTTGATTTTAAATTTGCTTTAGAATTTATATGTTGAATCCCCTAAGTTTTTTCAAGATAGATATATTGAATTGGGCCAATATCTTTGTGTTTAGATTTTCCAGATCTTTCAAGTCTGTTCTCTAATAGCAAAAGAAATACCTTTATTTCCTTCTTCAGTGCATGTTAGAATCCCTCAAAGTAGTAGCATACATCTGTTTCTGTACCGCTTGGAAGGGAATATTGCTTCTCTAGTTTGAACTGGGATGAACAATTATCAATAAATTATCTTTTTTTTTTCCAAACTAACACAATTTCGCTAACTGTTGAAAGAGAGAGAAAGAGAAAGAAAGAGAAAGAGAAAGAGAAAGAGAAAGAGAAAGAGAAAGA
>JANRMJ010000054.1:90730039-90742732 GCA_025584955.1 Alethe diademata | reverse complement strand
AGAAAGAAAGAAAGAAAGAAAGAAAGAGAAAAGAGAAATGATAATAGTTTCACAACCCCTATTTTGTATCTTATTGAAATCAGAAGGATTAGATATATTTCAATATTAAAAAAAAAATTAACACAATAAATGACCCCAAAAAACTCCAAACACTAAAACCACAAGCATAAGTAAGCCAAAATACCAAAATTATATAGAAAAACAATTATTTTCTCTCAATAAAAAAGTAAGATACATTCATTCAGGTAAAAAAGAAGACAGGGATCATAAGATTATTAAAGTCAAATTACTCATCTCATTTAAGAACTAAGAAATAGCTCTTTATGTACAGCAAAAGAATGCTAAAGTAGGCTATTAGATTTACAGGCTTTTGAAAATTGAAAGAGAAAAAACAGCTTTAAAATATGTAGTGATGGGGTTTGGTATTCCCAGAATATACATAACTGTATATTGGAAGAAAAGGAAAATATTAGAAGAGTTGTTTCCACAGGAAATGAATCAATGCATAGGAATGAATAAAAAGGACAATGGAAAGTTCTGAATAATGCACAGGAAATAAATAATGTACTCTCAGTATAATATATCAGAAAGTCACAGAAAGTGCTGATTGCTAGAAAAGATGATTCAAATTAATGTGCAACATACCATTAAACTTAGTTTTGGTAATTTTAACTTTCTGTATGTTTTCATCCTATTTATTCAAATTTTACTAAAATTATAAGGGTATGCATACATTAACCATATCTAAATGTTGTTTCTGGCATTGGTTTGTCTTCATTCTGAATCTGTAAGAAAAAAAAATATTTTGCGAACCAATTTTGAAATAATCTCTGACTTGTGTACTACTCTTATCTCTACTGCCACTTAAATACTATAAAATTGGTTGATGTCAGCTAAAATATTTCTCATCTCAGTTAAGGCTCGTTGTCCTTTGGCCACCAAACACAGTGGTGTTCATAGTAATGATCACATAGAATGTTCAAATAGTCATCTACTAGTGGAAATGATGGAAAGATTTATGACAGGTAGTCATAAGGTAGTCCACAGGATTTTTTTTCCCCAAGTAGATACTTAAATGCAGGAGGGCTAAGAGTTCAGTAAAGGAAAACAAGCAGAAATGGCTCCTAGGTACATGTATTAGCCCTGCTACTTTAGGTTTTGAAGAGGTTGTTTGGTTTTTTTTCCTTGTAATATACACAGCAAGTATAATTTTGTAGGTTCGCAAGAACTTCCAATTTTGCCATAGGGCTTAGATGCCCATATTTACTACTTACAGCAGTGGAAATAGTGGTACCTTAAATGAGAAACTTAGTGCCAAACCTGGAGAAGGGTTGAACCTACGCATTTACTGTGGGAAGAGGTAGTTAGTACTTCTCTAAGATGGTATGTCTCTAAGACACACACCTTGAAGAATGGTACTGAATCACAGAACTTCAGATGACCTTTATGATTTCTGCATTTTCGTGTTAAAAAAAATATTGTAGTATCTGAGGGGCTCTGTACAGTAAATAATTTTCTTTTGATTTTTTATTAACAGCAGTTCTTCAGTTAGGGAGGCTTTTTAGTTTCTGCTTTTAGGTCACTGTAAGTATTGGATAAATATTAACTGTAAGATTGAGAGGGTTTGGTGTTTGTTTGCTTTTGTTTTGTTTTGGGTTTTTTGTGGGAAGGTTAATGACTGTAAATTATCTGTTTTCATTTTGGTTTTTTTTTTTAGAGATCCGAACCAGCCTGTTCCACAGGACACAAAGTTCATCCACACAAAACCCAACCGCTTTGAAGAAGTGGCCTGGTCCAAATACAATCCTAAAGACCAACTTTATTTACATATTGGCCTGAAACCCCGAGTTCGTGATCACTATCGAGCAACAAAAGTTGCTTTCTGGTTGGAGCTTGTACCACACCTTCACAACCTGAATGAAATATTTCAGTATGTTTCCACAACAACTAAAGTCCCCCCTCCTGACATGACCTCCTTTCCCTATGTGACCCGACGTTCTCCTGGTAAATTATGGCCAGCCACCAAACGCCCAGCAATGACACCTGCCAACAATCCCAAACATTCAAAAGACACCCATAAAACAGCTCCAGAGGATACGACAGTTCTGATAGAAAACAAGAGAGATTATTCCACAGAGCTGAGCGTCACCATTGCTGTGGGGGCCTCCTTGCTGTTCCTCAATATTTTAGCTTTTGCTGCATTATATTACAAGAAGGACAAGCGGCGTCATGAGACTCACAGGCGCCCCAGCCCCCAGAGGAACACCACCAACGACATAGCACACATACAAAATGAAGAGATCATGTCCCTGCAGATGAAGCAGCTAGAACATGACCACGAGTGTGAGTCGCTGCAGGCCCATGACACACTGAGACTCACCTGTCCACCTGACTACACGCTCACTTTGAGAAGGTCCCCAGATGACATCCCGCTAATGACACCCAACACCATAACCATGATTCCAAATACATTAACAGGAATGCAGCCTTTGCATACTTTCAACACCTTCAGTGGAGGACAAAACAGTACAAATTTGCCCCATGGACATTCAACCACTAGGGTATAGCTCAGCCCTTCCCCATCTACCCTCAGAAGCCACTTGGAAGAAAGAAAAAAAGAAAAAAAAAAGAAAAAAAAAGAAGAGGAAAAAGTTATATACCATCCATTGAACACCTTGTCAAAATCTAAAGTAAAAATAAGTAAAAGAGAAGGACAGTCATTATTTTCTTACTGATCCTTCCTACAGAAACTCACTGATGTTAAAGATCAACTACAAGCCCTGTGAAATGTGAAAAGTATACATTGCTGTTACAATACTGCTTTAAGATCTCAGCCACTTTGATTGAAAGTTGAGGCCAGAAGAAGTAATTTAGAATGGTGTTTTAAGTGTAACAAGCAAAGCAGAGTCTTCTGGAACACAGAGCCAGTGACTGTACAGGTGTTTTGTTTCGGTTTTTTTTTTTTTAAATAAAATTATAAAAAAAGATTCTTTATGTGCCATACCATGAATGGCCATTGATAAAACAAAGACATCACCATGGGCTTTTACCCAGCATATGAAGCTGTAATTCAGATGGGGAAAATAGAATTTTATTATTAAAAACAAAAATGAAAAAAAAAAAAAAGAGGAGGACTGACTATGCAGTAAAATACGTATAGTTCTGTGCAGTGATGACTTGCCAGCCTGAACTATATTTAAAGAAACTTTGTAAAAATGTACATAGCTGTGAGTTTAAAAACAAATGAAAAAAGAAGCAGCTTTTATTGATGTTTTCAGTTTGAAAAGAGCTTTTAGAAAGATTGTGCATTCAATTGTGACCTATGTGTATATACATTAGTCATATGACCTCTGTTTCCTCCAAGACCAAAGGAGGAATTTCTTCTTAATTACTAGTGGTTAACAAAAAACATGAGTTTTTTCTAACATGTTTCATTTATATGAGGCCATGGTGTCATGCAAAGGATACAGTTGTCTGTGTGACCTGCGTATTTTCTCTTACAGGTTACACTAGTGCATGTTAAAGTATTCATAGGAGATTGTCGTTCTTTTCTGAAACATTTTTTCTATAATTTAATTTTGTGTTAGCCTTTGTTAAATTCCAACACAGCAATGGATTGGAAAACAAAGAGAAAAAATACAAAAGAAAATAATTACTATTTTAAGCTTGTTGAACTGAACCAAGAAATATCCAATAATATATATTTGGAGTCCAGTTTGTAGTTCTTGGTTATTGTGATACATTAGGAAGAGTTTTGTGCCCTGAAAAAAGCAATGAAAGCCTGTGTTTTGGTCAGCCTTCTTCAAGGAAAACTAGCTCTATATTCACCAGCAGTTGCAGTGGAATCTCAGCTGAGAAAGCACCTCCTCAGCATTGCTAAACAAAATAAAACTACAATTTGAAAGTTGGGAAATGCAGGGTTGGTTGGCTGGCTGTTTTTCAAACTGTTCAGAGTGATGAGTGTGTAAAGAACTTCTCAGCCCAGTATCTTGTTTTGCGCTTGAGAGTGTACCTGTCTGAAAAATCTCATTTGCTGATTCATTGCACAGCAGCCCCACAGTCAGTGAGCATTATGGAGAGAGAAGCAGAGAAATCCTCAGCTGTTCTGCATCTGAACAAAACTGAAAATCCCAGAGAGCATCACTCTCAGGAAAGGCACAATTATTAGCTGGGTATTCACTTCTGCCTTTCCTTCACTAGAAAAACAGGGCCCAAGCAGAGCTATCAAAGTAACTTTGCAGTTTGATTCAAACAACTGGTTTGAATGTGAAAAGCTCGAAAATAGTTTTTGCCGATGAAGATTGCTTTATATTTTGTCTTTGAAAGTTACTCCATCATTGAGAGATAGTAACCAAAGATCTTTGAACAAATTGGTCTGCACTTGAACGTGACTATCCCAGATGTATTTTGTATTATTAATTCACAACTAAACTGCATCAATATCATATGTCCCATAATGATTAACACAAGATGCCTTGTACCTCTTCTTGTTTTCTACATTTTTTGTTTTCTAATAAAATACCTTGAAATAGTCACCCCTACAAATAAAATCAAAGACAAGGTGATTCACTGAGGTCGATTCATCTGCACAACTCTTTGTTGTAGCAGGCAGTAAAGCAAATTCTGAAGGAAAGTAATAAAAAGTTGATGACATGATAAAAATGCAACACATGGCTGATATAATCCTTTATCTGTAGTAAATGTGCTATAAATCTGACCTGGGAGATCAGGTTGGAATGTGATGAAGCCGCAACCCCAAAGTACAACTAATAGAAAAAGGAAAATTGTTTTGTTTTTTTCACTGATCCATCACATAATATATTAATGCTGACTCTATACCAGGCCATTTCCACCAGCTATGTAATGCCTCAGCTGAGATGCAGCAATTCATAACTCTTAAAAAAAGGTTTAAAAAAAAAGAAAAAAACAAAAAAAAAGGTAAAAAAAAAGGTAATGATGCTTGGCATCATAATCAGTTGGGTATGTTTGTAATGTGAATTACAGTATTTGTTTAGTACTTCCAATTGTCTTCTGCTAGCAATATGTACAGTACTGTGTCAGGCTTGTGACATTTGGGTAAAAAAAGTTCCTGTAAGTGAATGATTTTAGCTTTTAAAAGTAACTACAATCAAGATGATTTAATAATTTGATACATCTGGACTGATGTATGATTTATAGAGGGAACAGATTTATAGGGTCTTCATAGAATTCTATAATAATGATATCAAAATATACTTTGAAACTGTAAAAGAAAAACAAAAGTACTTTCCCAGGCTTATATTCTTGTCCTTAAGAGGCACACAGGGTTCAATGGTTTCTTCTCTTATTGTTTTGCAATTTTTTGGTTTTTTTTTGCCTTAAGTAATGATAGAAAATATATATGGCTGGACACATATGTATAAACTTTTCAGCAGCATTTTTAATAATAAAATATCACGGTATTTTCTAATGCTTTGTGCAAATAACTACGTGTTCATGCTTTTGTGTAGAAAGTCTTTCAGAGGTGTGTTTTCTGCCCCATCTCCATTTCATTATCTACTGTAAACAATGCCTTGATACTCAGTATAAAAATATTAAAGTAAGAGAGGTTGCACTTTTAAGTTAGCATTGAGTTTTCATGGCTTTTGTAGTTCTATAAGCCTGCCAGTAAAAGGAAAGCAACTCAGACAATGAAGATATAAGAAAATAAACTCCATATATTTATTACCTCTATACACTGCAGTTCCCATTGAAGTAGTGATTTAATTGTTTTGTTATTATTTTCTGAGGCACTGGAAAAAAAGCTTGGGTAAGCAGTTTCCCATATTAGTGTATAGCTTAGCAGCTGAAAAATGCAAAATGTATCTTCCAAATTAAGGGTCAAAATAATGCAGATAAATCTAATATGTCAAGCTCCATGTCAATATACTTTACTTTTCTATTTTAAATTTAGATAAACAATGAGTTTTGTTAAAAAAATATGTAAAAGTAGCAACATATGTTACTTATATGCCCTTAAGGTATTTACATATATTGCAAGGATGTTAATAACATTCTTCCATCAAAGGTTGAGTAAGTAAATAATTTGTTATTTTATTATGTCAGATTCTGTTTATCAATCAGGTTTCCTTTCACTGGAAAGATACGTAGACACTTTAATAATTTGAACTGGGTATTGTTTTCTTTCTGTAACTTCTGCTGAATAGAGATACTAACAATAATATTTTTTGAATTTTGAGCATATTAGTGAAGAGTATTTGCAAAAATCAAAGTCTGAATTATTCATATTGAAATTTTGATATGAAGAATCAAGCTTCTGAGATAGAAATATGCGCCTACTGACCGAATCAAGCAGCTTGAATTTTGAGTATTGAACTTGTACAAAAAGTTTTGCAAATAAATGGCAGATTTAGAGTTTTTCAGCAAATATGTTTAATTACAGGTACACTTCAAAATCCCACATCTTGCTCTGAGATAATTCATACACACAAAAAGGGGTTACTATTGTGTCATTTCTGTGAATTGTTGCCCTTAAATTTCTGGGTGAAGTCAATCGATTAGGTTATTTTCAGCTAATCAGTTTCACATTTAAAAAAGCAAACATCTTCAGAACTTTGTTCATGCTAACTTAATACTGTGTTATTTTACTCCTTTACTGTCTGAAATATAAATATGCAGATTAGTATGTTCCTTTTTTGGCTTTGCTAAGAGGATTACAATTTAATGGTATTTAATATCACACAAAAATCATATGAAATAATACCATTACAATTATGTGCTTGTCTCAGATTTGTGTTTTTACATTTGAATTATTTAATTATTGTCAACTGTTTCACATATTTTCATCTACAGCTGTTTGGCATCACAAACCTCATCAGCCTGAATCTCTCTAAAGGGCATTACCAGCTGGTAAAAACTGGGATTTTTATCTCACTAGAAATTATGATATTATAAATTTAATATCATAATATTTTAAAAGCTTCTCAACACATTAAATTAGCCTAAAAGTAAGATAGTAATCTATTATTAAATTAAAGAAAAAATAAAAAAAGTGGTTTGGAAGTGTCTAAACATCTTGTTTGAGCTGTAGCATAATAAATAATATTTTACTTTCAGAAGAAAATTTGATTCAAGATTTTTTTTGGTGTTCCACAGTGGGGACTAAGGTTCTCACTGTGTCTTCTAAAAGTTATGTTATGTTTTAAGGAAGTTATGCTTTCTTAGTCTTTTGTAGCATACTCAAATTATTTAATCAAATTTTTACCCACGTAAAAATGTCAGATCACTCTGGGATGACTTAGACACAAAGCAGTCACAAAGAAGGAGTTTTGTCATAAACCAAGTGAACTGCAGCTGCCCTAAAACACGGTAGTAACTAAAGAGATTATGCAATAATATCCCAACAATTCAGATGTAAAACAAAACATCTAATAAATAAGGTACATTCCATTGTTATCAGTGGGAAGTTTACAAATCTTTGCAATACCTACATTTTCCTGCCTTCATTTTCCACCCCTTCCCTACATGAAATAACCAAATCTTTCCAGACAGTGTTTCTGGAATATCCACATACATAAATGAGGAATGAAATAGATGACCTCTTTTTGTTTTCTCTTCTACATAAAAATCAAGTGCTGAAAGCACAAAATGTTCCTCTAGTGCCTTTTATCAGGGCTTCTAGTTATCTGAGTGATTCAGAGTACTCCCATTCCAAGGGTTTCAAGTTTAAATAAAAGGAAAAAGCTAGACAAAGAACTGACATATATTGGCTTTGACTTAGACTACACAGCACTGTTGTATTTCTCTCCTAGAGCCAAAGATGCAGCACAAAAACAGAAGAGAGCTTTATCTATGTTTTATTTTTAGAACACTGTATTTCAAGAGACCACTTTGTTTTCAAGATTTTGATATCTGATATCTTGCTTTTTGCTGTACCTAACTCAAAGCCCTCACTCATTTCATGTCCTGTCATATCTTTTATCTCTTTTTGCATCAGATACTTTCCAAGAGATACAGATATGCTTTTCTGTGTGGTTTTTTTCTGTCACAACATTTAAGTTTGGCTTCAGACTTGTTCCATTCTGTGCTGTATGACTGCAAGAGAGCATTTTCATCTGACATTTTCCTTGCTGCTTTTAGTGTTTAAGAAGTTCTGCTGAGGGGGTATTTACATGACATTATTCCTCATCCTTGAAATGCATCGATCTCCGTGACTGCATTTTGCGCCGGCCTAACAGCTTTGCTTTGACATGGTGTATGTCTTAGTGGGAAGTGCCAGCTTGCTGCCAGCTCTCCTGTTATTCTGCAGCTTTTATTATTGTTATTATTCGCTGTTGGCATTTGTTTCTTTTCTACATTGATCTTCAATCAAAGGTAAATTAAGTTAGTATGTCATTCTATTCCACAGCAAGATTTCTCAAACCCTATGTTGTTCGTAATTCTTGTTTAGATACAGCTAATTACATTGTTCCACCAAAACATAAAAACCTTTCTAAGCTGTTATGTTTCCTGATTTCTACCATCAGTGCAAACTAGCAGAGGGCTGGCACAGTCAGCCTTGTATGACAAGAATTCATGGTATACTGCCTTCCACTTGGTGGGGACTTGTATCACATGCATAGGAAAATCAATACAATTAGCATTTTCGTCCATCAAAATTTCATTACATCATGTCAAAAGTGAGAAAGACCCAAAGCAAAATTCAGAGAAAATGCACTAGTATCCTGCACTGGTGGTTATTTTGTATAGAGGACAATTTGCAGGTTGAGCTGCATGAGTGTTTGTACACTTTAGTCAATGGATATCTCACTTCAGAAACTAGACTGGAATTTGAGGATTTCAGGAAATGAAGATGATATTGCAGAAGTATTTTTAATGGGGTTTCAGTTTCAAAATGCCTACCACCAGCAGCAAAGGAACTGCAGGAAGAGTGTTTTAAAATAAATAGGAGTCAAATGCAAATTGTTTCTAAATGAATTTGACAGGAAGAAATATGATACTATATGATAAGAAATGACCTTAAAGTAATGTGATGGATTTCTTCTGTGTGAAGGGCCGAGAGAAAAATGAAAATTACCTCAAAGGATACATTTTTACAGGGACTAGTCAAATTAAATCATTGCAGAAAATGAGACTATAATGGAATTTTGAACAGAGATGTTGTGTCATAATGGAATACTGTATGGATTTAGATATGCAGAACATAATCTACAGTGCTCATCTGGGTATTGAGAAGTATAAAATTAGATCCCAAGATGCCCTACTTTAACCAGAAGACAGTGCTGCCATTGTAGATAACAGCAAAGTGAAATGTGCACATTTCTCAGGGAATGACATAAGATAAAGTGCCAGACTCAAAAACCAGGAAGGAATGACAGTACAAGCCAAGTGCAGGTCCTGCCTGGATAACCATCCTGCATGTAGGCCAAACAGAGGGGTTAAGTTTCAAATCTGTTTTTTTCTTCATTTTCCTGTGTAGGGGTCCATGGAGAAAATTTCTCTGGAATATACTCTTTTCCACTAAATACTGGCTTTTGACCCCTCAAAAATCACCAACAACTGACATATTAGAGGTCCCTCTAAGCTGAAACTGGGAAAGAGAAAGAAGAAATATGAACTGTTTACTTATTATTACCCATTTTTTTCTCTCCTGGGTGAAGGACAATCATAAAGACTTACGGGATGAAGAGTGATGTGCAACTAACTTACCCTAGTACTCAGGGAAAGGCCAGGCAAGCACCTTACTCACTTTTCAGCTGATGGGAGTGAAGCAATGGAAGCACTCAAGGAGCAGTGGTCCATGAGGGAGTTGCTGGAGATGGGCAGCAATCAATTGCTGAGTTGATTTTGTGAGGCTTGAAAAGCTCTTTTTCACCCATTATAATGGGTTCATTAAAAAATATCTATGCTGCTCCCCAGACTGTAAATTCTACACCATTAATATAGCACAAAATCAGCAAGGATGTGATTAAAAATTAATCAAATAAAAATTTAATTATAAAAACTAAAGCTCCAGTATGTGTGAGAGAAGTAATACCCAGCATTGCATTAATCCTCTCATGTGACTCCAGATGTTTTTCTATGCCTCAGACACAACAAAGATTTCTGGTGGAGGCATGAGAATAAATCATCATGTGTATATGCACAAAGGTAGAAAGTGGAATTCCATTTGCAGCAGTTCCATGAATTACTGCTTCAATACACAGTAAGTTTGAAGTCACCTTTTCTAGCTGAGATTTTAGAAGGGGAGATGATCCATACCAAGGACACATGTAACAACTACTAATAGCTCTCAGATCTGCAGCAAACAGCTAAAGATAAATGAAGACATAAGCTGTTGGAACTTTGGACAGCTGAGACCAGGTTTCTGTTAGGAAACTGGTCCTCCAGCTCCTGCTGCTCAACTTCCATCCAGATCTTACGTTTAATGTACTGTTTTCTTGTGAATAGCTGTTTCTTCTTCTAGAAGGCTGCCATGTAAGTAGGGACTACCATAGATTGTAAACCTGTTCTACAGGGGTCAGTTCAGTCACTGACATGTTACCACAACCCTGAGGAGATATGCTTGTTTTCAAACTTCCTTGGCACTCGATAGTTTATTAATAGGTGACCAGTCAGAAACAGAACAGTCTATTCATCAAGTACTGTGTGAGAAATACACCAACCACAAAACAGAAATGAAGACAATTCCTGTTAGTAAGATTATTGTGATATAGAAGCACTTCAGCAATTTCCAAAAATCCTTGTGAATCTGGCATGTAACAAATAATTTGGAGACCACAGGTAATGCAGAAGGAATAGGTAAACATATTTTACTGTTGCACAGATGTGTACATTTGTGCAATAACTGGCTATAATTTTCCATTTTTTAATTCAAGATCTGATCTCAGCTTTATTAGACACCTGGAATTATTTGGTTTTATGGTTTTTTGATAGTTGTGGAGCTTGTGCATTCTGAACTTGTAGAATGCTACTGTAATTTTGCTTTCCTTAGAGTAATTAACAATGTGGAAATTAATACTATTCAATTATCTCAATGACTGTCTGAAAGAGACAGTGAAGTTATTTGAGAGACTGTGTGTTTGAGCATACAGCTTTTTACAATTGTCCAAATCTGCTATTCTGACGGTAAGTGATTAGAAATTTAGCAGTTGCTTTCAGAAAAGTTTCTGCATTGTAAGCCTTGAAATGTTAAGAAAGTATGGTAGCAATATGATTTTGTAGGATACATAATTTGGGGAAAAAAGGCTTTTGGTAGATATACCTTCTCAATTGTTTTAATAGGAAATATGATGATTGATGTGAAAATATATAACCTTTTTAGGAACTTTTGCTAACATTTGAGTCTGAAAGTCTACATATTTAGCTGTTTGGGATGTATTTCTACATCCATCTATATACGAAGATTTATTTATGACATATATATATGCTTACTATATACTTCCTGCCTGTTTTCAATTTTCAGTGTCAGATTATAAAAAGCTATTTTTAATTATTTACGATACATGGAATGCAAAAAAAATTAATGCATTTTACAGGTATTTTGTATCTGGTCCTTTTAAAACCCTTTTTTTCATAGATTTGCACAAGCTTTTGCTTTGAAGATCCACACACAAAGGCAACTAAGGGAAAGATGAGAAGATAACTTGTCTATTTAAACTCACTTGGTGAAAATAACTTCCCACCTGCAAAAATTCTGTTGTAGAATGTAGACCTCAGTTGCTCCTCAGAAAAAAGAAAAAATCTCATTCATCTGTAAAAAATGAGGTTACAGAAATGTGAGAAAAAGCAAGTTATTCAGAATGGATAAAGGTGAATCAAGATGATGGCAGGAGCTGCAGAAGAATTGTGGCTGTTAACCAAGGACATATGAGGAGGAGCTGGGAAGTGGTTTGAGGCTGGATCAACTGAACTCGGGAAAAAGTATAACCCAGAAACTGGGAAAATAATTTAAAAAATCCATAATAATGAGATCAAAAGTTCAGAAAATAGTGCACAGGACACAGACACAACGCTAGATTTCCAAGCTGTGTTTACTTTACTATTTTTGTTTTGTTCAGGAATGTACTGTTAAAGGAAATATGCCAATCCCCATTTATTAAAATTTCCTCACAAGCTAAACTTTGTTGTGCATTGCAAGAGATCTTGGAGCAGGTGAGATGGATTCCTTTTGCAAGCATATACTGAAAGGTATGATTTAGCAATGCACCCCATGCCTCCAAGCAAACCACTGACACTCATGGATGCAAACCATTGTGTGACACTTCCCCGCAGCCCAGGCATCAGCCCTGGTCCCTCTTCTCTTTAACAGACTAGCAATTTATCAGTGTGGCCTCTGGCATAAAAATGACAGTCTTTTCCCACCACATCAAGGATAATTCATCCTGTTGTCTAAGTTCAGTTTATGGTGCAGTGCCTTTGATTTCAGTCCCAAGATGCATACTGAACTGCCAAGTTCTAAAGCCATTTACAAAACACTTGTTCATTTTTTAATTCTGCTCACAGCTATGAAAAAGGTAAAGGACAGGTCCCACTATTAACTTTGTAGATTATATTGGTGAAAGGATATTTCTTTTCTCTTTTAAATAAAGCAAGCATGCACTTGACACTAAAAGTAATTCTGCTACTGGTGGTTTAAGGATTCAGCAATGCAATGAAAATTACTTTTCTCCACTTAAAAACCTGAAATCATTTAAAAAGTGTTTTAGTGGGAGA
>JANRMJ010000054.1:90711905-90725752 GCA_025584955.1 Alethe diademata | reverse complement strand
TGTTATCATTTAATTTTTAAATAAATCTAGTAAAAATATTTGTTAAGAACAGAAGAAGTCTCTAAATTTAAGTCATGTAATACCTGGAGTCATAATTTGTCACAGACAATTTGGAACAGTGTTGATTCTTACAAAATAACACTCAGTTTGGAGAGCACTTTATTAGATAAAGTTCTATAGAAATACGACATTCAGAAAAGGAAATGAAGCCTCCGGTAAAATCTTATTTTTCAAAGAGATTTTTAGACTTATTTAGACTTCTTCCCTGACACAAAAGAATAATATATTCCAGTGTTAACAAGACTTCTGTTTGAGGTTTTTGGTTTGGTTTTTGGGTTTTTTTGTGGGTTTTTTGTTTGTTTGTTTGTTTTTGTTTTGTTAGTTTTTTTTTTGTTTGTGTTGTTTTTTAATTTTTTCTTATTGGTCAAAGATGTCATATTTTTGTAAGAAAGATTTCCTATTTATACAAGAAACATCTTTGTTGGGTACATTTTCATAATTCTCACTTTTTCTAATTTGTAGTAAAATAGGATGACTAACATGTCAGGAAAGTTATAAAAATCACAAGGTTAGACAAAATGCAAATTGAATGTAACTTTAAATTTTAATATAAGTTCTGCTTCTGTCAGTGTGTATATTTGGCCACTTAGGTCCTTTTCACGTATAAATAACATGTAGTTTGTAAGAATTTCCTATGAGGGAAGGGGGAATGATAAAATGATTGAACTTTTATTACACTAGAAATTTTCCACTGAATTGTATTCATATTGAAATTTTCAGCATATTTTTTCCAGAAATAGACCAATAAAAATTGGTTATCTTTGAAAAATATAAAATCAGTGTGACCTTGATTTTTTTATACTTTTTAAAATCAGAGTACTATTTTTTTAAACAACATGAGACAGCATAGAGATATAGAACAACATAATGAAGACCAAAATAAGTGAACTAAAATTTGCTCAATTTACCCTGTGGATCATAACTAAATCATGCTCATTTGGCCCAAAGAATTAAGCAACATTAATAAAACAGTAAAATGATGTACCAAGGAAACAGAACCACACTCATGATATTAACAAACCCACATTATACCATGACTTATAGACAAGTGCATTCTTAATAGCTTCAATACAACACAAAAAAGAATAAAGAAAACAAATACATAAATAGTTAGTATATCTCATCAAATTGTAATTTAAAATTAATTATAAATAGACAAAAGAAGTGAAATTACATATGACATGGTATTAATCTGAGGGTTAAATGTTTGTTGTCTTCAAAGTGAGTAAGACAATTTTTAAAAAAATTATTTAAAACTGTAATAAATCACAGTCAACAAAACTTATTTTCTACATACTAGTGACATATCTAAAAAAAAAAATTGCCCTCATTACCTAGTGAATATTTTCATTTTTGCCTATTATGTTAAAGAAGAGTTGAAAGGAAGGTTTGATTTGATATGGATATTTATGCCACAATAGCAGTTAATATAGAAGTAGAGCAGAAGGAGCACCCAGTTTGTGTAAGGGCACAGGGACTTTTCTAGTTGTGATATTGAAATAGAATTAATCACTCCATTGAATTAAGTGGAGTTTGCCTATTTATGGCAGATAAAGATTTGTCACAGTGATTCCTCCTTCCATGTATTTACTAGATATAATTTTCTTTATTCTATTTTTTTATCTACTTACTTCTAATGAGTAATAGAATTGCTTATATTTTGTGCTCTGAAACAATATAAGCAAATAATAGAAAATTCCCAACTTCCCATAGTACAGCAACTCTCAGAGCAGTTTTTCCTTCTATTTCATCAGTGAGAGAAAATTTTAGCAAGATATTTTTGAAGGAATGTGTAGCTCATTGATGTATATTAATCTATAAAACAATATGAAGCTCAATTGACAACATGCACAGCTTTTAACACGGAGCATTTTTTTCTTCCACTTCTTTCATGGTACAAAATCAGTCTAACCAGACATATGAGAACTTTGCCACATATTTCTTCTCTTCATTTCACAGTAGGTTTGAGGTATTTCTTTCACTGTTATGTGGCTATTCTCCTATATTTTAACTGACACCATACATGATACAGTAATGGAAGCTTTTTATCTGATTAGTTTCTGTTTCGGTTTTTGTTCTTTTTTCTTAAGGGGGCTGTTGCCCATGTTCTTATTTTAGTGCTATTTCAGCAACTTTTCACTCCTTAAAATCAGTTTATTTCAGGAGTAAAACTCATCATCTCTTCTCCAAACCCTACAATTGCCTTGGTATTTGGCTTCAAATTAGGTTTCCAGCAAAATATAGGATCAGAGCAGGAAACAAAAAAATATAATGGCTTATATCATATCAAGCTATAGATATCTGCTAAATAACCACCCATTCTCCAAGCAACTTGCTTTGAGGGTAGAAGGAGATAAATATTTGTATCTGAATGGAAGTAATTGCTCGGTTTGTCTCCAGTCCTTCTCTGCATCTGAGTTTCAGGTCTTACAGTCCTCAGGACTTACAGTTCTGCCTCAAAGCAGTGTCTTTCCTGATGAAATACTCCTACTCTGCTTTTTAGGGACAAGTATATTCTACTTGACTCTTTGCTCAGACTGTTTCTTCAGACTTCACAGAATCACAGGGTCATAGAAAGGATGAAGTTGGCTTGGTAAATCTGGCATATTCACTCTTTAAAGAAAAAACAAAGCTTCATGCTAATATTTCCCCTTTTCCATCCTACTGAGAAGTTTTTCTTTGGAAACAAATCAGAATTATTTCCCATTTGGGACCTACAAGATGTTTTGAAAGTATCAGCTCTCCTGGATTTCTTAAAAATTTTTTGTTTCTGTAGAAATCTCTTTTCATTTTCTTCATGCAGTCTTTTACTTCATCTCCCCAGAAGGAAGGGGATCAAGCTACTTTACTTGCAGGTGCTAAATAATGACATTTCTACACTGTACTTTTAGAAAGACACCACTTGACGGCTGAGTGAAAAAAAAAAACCAAACCAAAACAACAACAAAAAAGTAATAAGAGCAAAAAACCCCATGAATTTCAGTGTATTTCCTTTTATTTGTATCCATCACCTTTCTCAGTCATGCACTAGAGGATGTTTCAGGATTTGATCCATTACTTATAAAGGATCTCTCTCTTTCTTCTCTAAATCTTGTTTTAGAGTCTCTGAAGCAAACTGATGACCATTTTTTCTCTTGGAGTTTTTCAGTTACCTGAACAAATAAATTCTACACTATGTTACCTTGCTGCTAATTTTTACTAAGGCCAGGTTCATTGGAAGATAGAATTTGGGAAAGCAGTGCCTTGATCTATAGTTCTCAAATTTCCTCCTGTGTTTTTTCCTTAAGAATTTACACTGACTATATTTTGTATTACTACTACAGGAAAGGAAGGAATTGAGTTTTCTTGGACCATTAAAACTTGCATCTTAAGATAAGGCAAACAATGAAGCAAAGCTATGCAATCTAATCTTGTAATTAAACTATAATTTTTTAACCCCTAAATAGCCCATTGTCCTTATTAAAGGATTTAAAGTTATGATAATTGCGAAATAAACAAATAAAAGAGTTTCTGTATCTACTGAATTCTATTTCTTTTCTTCCCCTCAAAAAGTTCAAATTAGCCATACCATCAACTACAAGTTTTGGTGTCACAGGCTGTGCTACATTTTGCAATTTTCTAAATTGTTGCAATGCCCTGACAATAACAGCTGGGGAGATCAGTTGTGATGGTAAAATAAGAACAGCAACAAGAGCTTCATTCTTTCCATTGATGAATGCTATTCATCCTGTGACCCATCATTCCTCATATTTGAGCAAGACAAAAAAGTCTTCACAATCTAATGTCATCATTTACCCAGAGATGAGAAGTAGTCATTTTAGATAATGTGAAACTTATTTTCTTTTTCATCTCCACTCCTCTCAGCTCCTTAACTTTCTCTAAAGCCGATCTTAAGCCACCCTTCTTATGTCAGACTTACACACCTGCAAGCGATGTTGATTTACTTTGCTGAAAATAATGCCTTAATAGTCTCAAGCAGATCTCTAATCTTCAACTTGTCAGTATTGCTGCAAACTTAAAATATGTAAAAATCAAGTACCACTTTTGGAGTGTACTGATTTTACAGGTCTGTAACTGAAACATTTGATGAATTTTAGTAACAGTATAGACTCATCTATGCATTTATCTCAGAAATTTTTACTTTTTGTGATATTGTTGTTCTCTGATATATTGTCAGACATAAAAAAAAAAAAATCCATGATTTGAAAATGCAATTTGTGTCTTTGTTTTACAGTAATGCAAGACACTCCATATAATCTTAATTAAAGGTTTGAATTTAAATAGACTGGACATGGACCTTGCTTCTGTGGAACTACATAGCAATAGCCCCAGAATTTTAATATACTTTCAGAGATTATCCTTCAGCTATCCAGCCAAGCAAGATGCTATTAAAAATCATGAATAAATTAAAAAATTAAAAACATTTTCCTCTTTTGCTTCCTATTGTATTCTTCCAAACAAAAGAAATGAAGAAAAGAATTGCAATGTTTCAGCTATTGAAGAAAGTAAAAATATTCTGCTTGTTTCGTCCTCTGTTTTTAATATAAAAAAAAATTGTTAGGCAAAGGAAATACAAAGATAAGGAACATTCTCAGTGAAACTGTCAAACTTGTAATTTCTGTTCCTGTCTTTTGCATGAGGAAGAACAATTTTTTAAAAAAGGAAGCCTCATAGATTTTAAGCAGAAAAGTTCTATTATTCTGTTAAACAAATACTTTGTAATGACTGTTCCATTTCTGAAACATCGAAGTATAAAATCAAAAATAATCTTATTAAATCCCCTAGGCAATCCATCCTGCAATATTTCTCATACTGTATTTACTAACACATTGTTAGATTGAATATCATGTGGCTTGATCAATGAGACTTTAGTCTCATTCCCTTGGGAATTCAAAGATTCACAATAGATCTTATCAGTAGGATGTCTTGCTTTGTCATTTCCCTTGCACATAATTACATTTACCATTTTAGTTGTCACTGCATTTTTTCATAACTTGTCCTTACATGGCGATGAATACCTACCTCTCTGGAGATGTCCGTTTTAAAGAATTAATGTGCTCCTGCAAAAGTAATCCAGACTTCTGTTGGGTTTCTGCTGAAAGATGGTGCTAGTTTACATTGCAAGCTACTAACATTATGTAATACAAACTCCACTACTGCTGCTCAGGGTAAAGAAAACAAAAAAAAGGTCACTGAAATAAATAAAGTACCTTCTGCTGAATAAAGATACAAATCACTCAAGCTATTGTTTTCTAAAAAAAGTATCTCTGGGGCTGAAAAATATTGAAATTTTTAAAAGTGCTCTGAATTAAATGGATATACACCTGACCCCTCATCCCTCATCTCATTCCAGACTGAATGATTTTTTTCCAAGTGTTGTTCCTTCAGTTTCAAAGTACAGGATTTTATAAGTTTCATTTTTTGGTTTGTTATTTTGAAATCAACATGTAGCAATTGTGAACATAAAGTATTTCTGATCAAAAAAAAAGATCTAATAGATATCAAAAATATGATATCTTGTAATTTACACTATTTCTTCTTTAGAATGAGCATTCAATAGGGCTTTGCTATTATTCCTAGGTAAATAAAAATTATTTTAATATATTTATTCAGCAGAAGAACCATAAAACATTAAATGTTCATACAGCGCTGATTTAGTGGCAGTTTAGTTTATGTGGCATACTTACACAACACCACAATACTGTATTTTTAGTTGCTTTTTTCCCCCTGTTAAATATATATTTTCCTAGTAAATTTCTTTACACAGCAGCTTGTTTTTAATTTAATAAAAAAACATGCTATGAGTAATTCTTGCTTCTAATCTTTGTGTAAAAACATATTGCTGGGAAATAAGCAGTTGAAAACATGCAACTTCTTCTAATGTATTAATAATTTTAAATGTATTAGCAGACATTATTTTTTCATACTGTCATTTATTTTAGGG
This sequence comes from Alethe diademata, assembly GCA_025584955.1. Taxonomy (NCBI): domain Eukaryota; kingdom Metazoa; phylum Chordata; class Aves; order Passeriformes; family Muscicapidae; genus Alethe; species Alethe diademata. The sequence continues at coordinate 90,719,748 of JANRMJ010000054.1, read as the reverse complement.
ATCAGTCTGTCATGTATGTCCAAAATATATCCAAAACCAGGCTGCCCACTTTGTCCTGATTCATACATCCTCTTTTTTTCATGATGATCAGGCATTTAATGAGCTTTTAATGGAAATTACTTCCAATCTTTCCAACCTGTTTGAACTCCAGCAGGCCCTTCCCACTCCACTTGGCTAGTCAGACTTGCAGAAGCATTAATTTCTCCCAATGTTGTTTATTCCCCAGCAGAGAGGTGGTAGAATGAGTTCATCATCTGAGAGTCAATATTCCATGTTTTCAATAAAACTTCCAACAAACATGCATAGACATGCTGTGTGGATGAGATGAGCATTCAGATATACTGTAGGCAGGGATGATAGCAAACTGTTTTAAAGCACTTATTTTTATAAATTCAGGGAATGGAGCCTTGGAATGGATGGAACTGGGACTTTTTGAATGTATTTTTGCCAAACTGAAACTATTTGAAAGCATACTTTTCTGGCAAAATCTTTTTATTCTTGCCTTACAGTGATTTCCTCTCCTTCATATCCCCATTTCCATAAATATGTTCCAGGCTAAGCTTCTCAATTGCATTGTGACTACTGCGGATCATAAGCCTGTGGCTGGAATAAGGACAAGGTGAAAAAGAAAGAAAATAAAACCTTTGTGAGGGGAGGAAAGTGAATTTTAGAGGAGAAAATGGAAACAGAATCAGCTGGTAGTTTAAACATGACAGGGATGTCTTGGGTTTAAACATGGTGAAAGTCATCACTAGATCAGAATGTGCTTCTTCCATATCCCGGAAAGAGCCCTTGAAAGCTGAGCTATGTGCATGTCTGGAGCAGGCAAACAGCTGTTTGCCTTTTCTCTCACTAAAACAGATTTCAGGAAAATGACAGTGTATTTTCCAACCACGTGGTATGTTCATTCTGGAAGTGTGAAGGTTTCCAATATATCTTGTCCTACATACTCCAGCCTCCTGGGCACAGAGATATATTAAGTATCAAGAGGCATTAAGCATAAAAATTCAGGAAATAGAATCCAATTATGTATTTCTGTGATCTATGCAAGGCTTGTTTTGATGCTGTTGTATGTTCTGAAAACATCTTTGAGAACAAGTGGCAAAAGGGAGGGAAGTTCTCCTTGAGATTCAGATACTTAAATGTAGGTGCTTGTCATTTCGGGCTCCACAGTACACTGTAGAATGCATGTCTAGGCTATTGTCTAGGACACAGCTGAATTTACAGAACCAGTGTATTCATCCTAAATAAGCTCACTGGGCACCTGAGGAGCTTTTTAAGTCTTCACTGATAGTATTGCATATGTCTTTGAATATAAACTTTACAGAGCCATTTTACCTGTAAACTTATACTCCAAAAGCCTGGCTCTGAATCTCATCCCTGAGGTCTATGATGATATGGAGCAGCAGATCAGAGCACCCCCAGTATTTCCAACATCTTACAGTAAATTGTAAGTCATAGTGATATCTTAGTAACATACCTTAAAATAGGTGAGAGCTTGTATTTTAAAGTAACTTGGGGACAATAACCTTATATATTGTTACTTCGTTGCTATTTGATTTCTCTTTTTTATCATCTATTATTTTTAGTTCTTAACTGAAATACTTATTTCTTTATTCTGGTTTAATCCCTCTGTCCCATTGCTTCTCCTTTAATTCTGTGCCTTCATCTAATTAACATCTCAAATTTATTAATTTATTTCCTGTGTTTGAGTAATTTAGTTTTATAAGCACTTCAAAAATCCGAGTGAGAACTTTGAGCAGATTGCTTTATTATGTGAGTAGTTAATTTGTAATTAGGTAGACATTCATACTAAGTGGTCTTTAACTTTTTAAAATTTCATATTAAGATTACAGTATGAAAGATTTTTTTTTTCTTTTTGGTAATTGTTCTTACGCTGTTTGGAAATTAGTTATAAGAAGGAGTTAAATAATGTATGAAATGCTTGTTTTTATTAAAGATTTGCTAAAACCAGGAATATGCCACAGGTCCCTTAACTTTATCTCTTCACCTGATACATTCTGAAATCAAAGCTATTTATCAGAGTCTTAGCTTGAAAAGAGACACTCTCTATAAGGATGTTCCAAGTCAATTCATAAACTTGGCAGTATCTTTTTTATATCCCTTAGGAAATGCCTTGTCAAATGTCTAACCTAAATCTGGATAATAAATGACAGACAGTGTTTTGTCTTCTTTTAGAGTTTTTACTTTGTAGTTGGCTGATTTTAATTTTACAAGAAGATTGTGGTAAGGTCCTAGGCATACTGATACCAACCCTCTGCTCTTACATCTTTCAAAGGGGTAATGTATGAGTGCAGTCACCAAGCAAAAAGTGGCAGAGGTGACTTTAAGTCATAAAAAGCCTTTACTCCTGTAAGTTAACCCATCCAGCCCAGTGAACAGCTACAAGCCCTGATGTTTTCCTAGACAAGAATAGAGAGAGTGAGAGAATTCTAAGCTAGGAAAAAATACTTAGTTCAACTAGAGACCAATGTTAAATGTATTTAAATTACAAAGCTATTCAGACTTCTGCAACAGTGGATGCCTGTAGGTACATCCCACTGCAATCCATGGGAATATTGAATTAAGCATCTTTGAAAAGTCTGTTCAATGGCTCTGAATCACAAAAAATGTGCTGTTGAAAATTCAGTTAGAGTACAAGTCACTGTGTCCCCAATTATCCTCTCATCTCCTGGGTTCTTCCACCTTGTTTGTTGCATAGACTGATCCATTTTATCTAACAGAGATCCTGAATGAACACAGTTAACAGCCTAAGATATTAGCTAAGACAAAAGTCTGTACATGCTTCTTTTTAAAATGGTGGGATAATTCAGTAACAGCTTTGGAATTCAGCTAGTGATAAGAATAGGAATTTCTAAGAGAAGAGACTACAGTGAAAGAAAGACAAACCCTCACCTCAAATAAAGTTATCTCCAATAAGGAAACAAATCTGTTTCCTTAGAAACGGATCAAAATGTATCCCAATTTGATAATGTAATTAATATGAAGAGTTCATAATACATTCTTCTGTAAACTATTTATTTTCAAAATATGAAGTATGGAGAGACTGAAACAATTCATCAACAGATTCAGTAAAAAAAAAATTGAGAGTTTCATAGTGACATGTTCAAAGTGAAATGTTTATCTTTTTAACATATTTTTCTGTTTGAAAGTATTTAAATTATTAAAAAATGTTTATCTTTCCCCTTATACGATGAGAATTGCATTCAGGAAAAATAAAATGCTTTGTTTAATCTTTGATATTTCTGTGAAAATTAGCACAGATATGTTTTTGATCATCCCACTTTTTCCTCCTTTATTCCTAATTAAAAAATTCAGTGGCACAACCAAAGAATCAGTTTCTTGTACAGCCCTACTTAGGATTCTAAGTCCCATTGAGTTTCAATGGGTCTTTGTGTTTGATACTGTCCCAGTGAAGTCAATGGGTGCAGGATGAATCCCTTTATCCCTCACACACTTTGCAAATGCATGAGTCACACTCCGTGCAGCCAGGGAAGTGAGGCCATCAGCCAGAATCCTCAGGACTGAAGCCAACACTGCTTTGTTGATCTGCTCGTAGGAAGAGCCATAGAAGAATGCAAATTAGTCCTTGGCCTTTGCCTAAATGAAAAGCACTACTTAATATTTCTAGATGCCTCAATTCCAGACAAACAACCCCAAAATGCTGCTACATTCTAATTTCCCAGAAGATGTTTTGTAATAACTGCAAAACTGCAAAACTGCTTTGTTTTTATTAGCATTTTTGGTAGTTAAAAAAAACCCAAAAACCAACCAACAAAAACTAATTATTTATATATGGCAGCTTTGATAAAAAAATTTATATAAAGCCTTCACTGGTTCCCCCCTAGTTTAGACAAAATATTTGATAAATATTGACAAAAAACAACATATACAAAAAAAAAACCAAAAAACAAAAAACAACCACCCAAACAAACTAAAACAAAACAAAAAAAATCTACAAATGCATTAGACTTAAAATGTATGATAGTACTTGACAAAACCTAGTTATACTGACAAGTGTTATTACCTTTCTTATGAAATTATTACTGAAAACAAGTGGAATCACATTACAGCTGCTCAGCTCTTTCAAGATAATTTCATCCTCTCTGTGTACAGCCAAAATACGTAGAGGGCATTTGAAAACCAAAAACCTTGCTTTAAAAATTATATTGTATTGCTGCAGATAGTGCTACTGCAGATGTATTTACCAATTAAAAAATCCCAGCAGTAGAAATTATAAGATCAAACTTGTGTAAGGAAAATTTACAATTTAAGAAGTACATGGCCTAATTGTACAAGGTTTGATTTCCCAACCAACAAGGCAGGAAGATTTTCCCATAATGAGCATCTCCATTGCCATGGAGCATTTTCCTTGACTCTGTTGGATCAAAAATGAGCCTTTTAGTACAGAGGAACATTGTGTTCAATGTTTAGAATTAATCCAGCTCTGAACTGGATTAACTAGATTCTTTGGGCAGACCACCAGAGTGCAGAGGACAATGTGTATAATGGGACTTTCTGAAATTATTTCCAGTCCAGATATATTCTCTTGTCCCTTCACACTTATGAACAACAAAAGGGAGGGCTTCAAGCCTGCTGGCAAGTTAGCAGGTTCCTTGCAATAGTCATGAGTGCCAAATAATGATGAAGTTGCACGGACATCTTGCTCCTGCATTTAGAATTACCTGCTCCTCAAAGATAATTATTTATTTTTTCCAGCTTTATAAAGCTGCTGAATCATAAACTCCTGTAATCAAATACTTCATTAATCCCTTCAAGCCAATTAAAGACATAAAATTAAGTGACAAAAAAAGAGGTTGAGGAATTTCATTTTTTCCTACATTTTCAATTCAATTTAATAATTTTTATAGCTGCACATACTAGAACACATGCTTGGCATTTTACAGGAAGACAAGACACTGATGCCATTAGGATCTTACCTTCTTAGTGCCAGTCTTCTGTTCTTTCTTCATAGAATAAGGAAAGTAGGATTAAATAAATTCTGACTAGCAAACTGGCAAAGACAGCCCTTCATTCTTTACCATAGCTCATCTATTCTCAGACCACTGACTCCCCAGGGGGCTGAGAGAAGGTTCACCATGCCTGACACAGCTAAAGACACTGCATGACAAGCCTCCCTTGAGGTATGTTCATTAATATTATCAGTGCTGCTTTAAATTCATTTCCCCTTGTTATTTTGAAACTTCTTTCCAAAGAGACATGTAGCAAAACAGTTTTCAAGATGCTTCTGACAGCGTGGTTACCACTTGAGAGATTGTGAGTGAAATGACTCATACACAACCCCATTTCATCGTGAACCCCTGTGGCAGACGGGTGATTGTTGTATGGGGACATTTTGACACGTGGGGTAGAGCCAAAATTACAGATTCTGTATGTTGGTGTAAAAGCTAGCTGGGAAAAATACAGAGTAACATTAATCATTGAATAAAAAACCACCCCAGTGTTAAATGGTAGTTTTTACACAAAGTTCTATCTTGCTAGTGATTTGGCCTCAGTGAAAGAAAAATAATTTCTCTTATTCACTCTTTTAGGATTCATGCAAATGTGATTAAGATCTTTAAAATAATGTATAAAGAAAATTACAAAATGAATTAACTGAGGAAGGGCAACGTTTACTAAATTGTAACACAATTTTCTGGTTGGTAAATTGCTCTTGGAGAAGATTCTATTAAATCTAATCGAAGATGTCTGATAGAAAGAATAAATAATGGAAAGCATCCCCAGCCAGTGTGATTTCTCTAGCCCTTCTTGGCACCACAGTAATAAATTACTTGCCTCATATAGAGAAGAGGTCTGTGCATTGTCTTGTCTGCACTACCAATTCCTAGGCAAAGATTTTTTTTCTACTACTCTTTCATTAGGATTTCCTGACAACACAGAAAAACAAATCTTGAACTAGAAGCTGAGTTATGTTAGCACTTAAATTGTTTGCTCGCCACAACACACATTGTAAAGTGTGCAGAATTTATTCTAACCACTATTTATGCTAACCATTCTGTCCACTTTAGGCCAATGTAATTTTAGAACTGTAAGTAAAACCACATCAGTCAGGCTTATTCAGGCAGATATTAAACAGAGCTCATCTGAGAAAAGAAACCACAACAAAAAAATAAAGAAACAGGAACGATTGTCATTAGGTTTTTTTATTTCCAGCTGTATCAAAGACTGCAAGAAATATACTATTAAATGCTGAAGTCTGTGTCAGAAGTACAATTAATTGTACAAAATATTAATTGATAGACCAATGCAGTAGAAAAGTATTTTCAAAATCTTCCACTGAAATGTAGATTTGGAGTATTGTTGTTGTTTGGGGGTATTTTTTTTTCTTTGTTTGGTTTTATGACTTCTGTTTTATGTCTAGAGGGCAAGTACAAACATACAATGTACTTATAAATAAAATCAGATCTCGCTGTCTTTCTAATTAAATACCTATTTTACAACTGAAATAAAGGTATTATAACCCACCTATGGCTTATGAATAAAAAGTGGGCACACAGGAGGAAGGAGAAATGTCAGAGAATTCTAGTGCTTTCATTACCAAAATTCTAAGACGAGTTTCTGAGATAAAAACTGAGCTTGTGAATTCCATATGTCTGATCAGTAAACACCATGCACAAGGAATTTTTTTCATAATAGCAGCTTGAGGAAACTTCCTTCTTTATAGAAATAGAACAATGGAGGGTGGTCTCCATTTCTTTACAGTATGCATAAACTGATCTAAATTGAAAACATGCTATGCAATGCTAGAGTCCTTGTTGTACTGCTTCCCTAGATTGGGATCTTGGTTGGTGCCTTTGTAGTCTTCCTAGCTGCATTACAGAAATTCCATGCAAACCCAGAAACCAGATGATAAAGCATATGTAGAGACCAGGAGTCTGAAAGTGGTGGTGGTATTCAGCTGAACTTATAGACCTTGGCCATAGTATTTCTGCAAAACTTTGAAAGAAACCCAACAACATAGTATATCCCGAGTGGGCTTATTCAAAAAGGACACACTAAAGACACTAGAAAAGAAAGCAAGAAAAGAACATGCATTAAGAATAACAGAAGAAGATTTGAAAATTGTAATCAAATTTGACACATTTTAAAAGTAAGTTTTTGAGAAAATTAGATTTACTTTAGGCTATTATCCAATGTATTTTGCAAGAACCATTACAAAAATTTAACTGCTTAATAGATTTGCAACATGCCTAGATATAAACAGAAGAAATAGAAAAGAAAAACCCCACAACAACAAAATAACTTTGGAAAGAAATCTTAATGGATAAAAACACTTATTGTATGTAAATTAGCAAACTTCTATCACAAAAAGACAAAGCATTATGCACCTAAAACCAGTAAACAGTGGGAATAAATACATTAGAGAAAAATGAAACTCTAAGGTAAACCATTGTAGCAAGAGTGTGGGCCTTCCTCTGAGCTGAAAAGGGTATAGTATATTTTCTTTATCTGATCTCAATCTGTGTCAAGAAACATGGAAAAAAACCTGAAAAAGCTTCATATAAAGCTGCTTTTTCAGGCAGCCCATAATGCCTCCCATTTGAAGTATTTGCAGTGGTGTAATAATGGCTGATAGGTAGTCAACTGGCAGAAAGAAACAGCACTCTCAGTTTATCGGAAGCTGGTAGACAAGCAAAGTTTCATATACTGTTTGCACATCTAAACAGAATACTTGAGTCTATGAACCGTCAAAAGCTTAAATTCCTTTTTCCACCTGGAGGATCACAGGTCAAACACATCTACAAAAATCTTTTCCTTCCTTCCTTCCTTCCTTCCTTCCTTCCTTCCTTCCTTCCTTCCT
>JANRMJ010000054.1:90688266-90699613 GCA_025584955.1 Alethe diademata | reverse complement strand
TTCTTCTTATACCCTTTTAAGTTTTAGGCCTGCCTTGTTTTTGCTCCTAAATCCTGTCTCTAAAATAAATTGAATATATTAAAATTGGCAAACCGAAGTCAATCCTTGACAATTTGGTACACTGTTACTAATGTATGCCATAAGGGTGTGTAGAAGGACACTGGCTGTTCCTTTGAGCCTACACAGGCAAAGACTTTCTTAATGGTCAAGGGTGCTTTCAGTGCAAAAAGGAATGGAGAAAATAATAAGCAAGACCATGCAGAAGCACAAAACTGGCCGAGAGATGGAGAGTTAGTGATGAGAACGAACCTAGTTAGATGCATTAATTGTTAAGGATAGGTAGAGTGTGGAAATGTTTATTTTTTTCAGTGAATTATCTTACTAACAATCTTGTCAGTTTAGGAGGATGTGGTAAACAAGGGTAACAAACACAAAGAGACATAAAACCTGACCATGATAGTACTTGTGACATCCAGAACTGTTTGTTTGTGCCTGTGAGCAGAGAGTGCATGCATGTGTGCCTGCACTCGTGAGCTGCTGTCTCTAATAGCCACAGAAGAGGAGATGGGAGGTAGCTGGCTGCACTTGTGACTGATGTGAGCCCTGTTCCCTGTCCATGGGGGCAGCTGAAGGTAGTGCGTTGTCTGTCAGTCTGTGTGACTAACCATGTTACTGTCCTTGGTAAATCTGTGTCTGGGTCTGTAACTGTGTCCGTGGTGCTGGGATGTGTACTCAGACACTGGTTGAAACTGCAAAGAAAGTGGCAGCCATGTCTCCAGCCTGGGCAGAGATGCTAGGTCCCTGGGCATCAGGCTGGGCTTCAGCAGCTGGGCAGGAGCTGGCAGATCCTGGGCTGCTGAAGAGGGATAAGTGAACTTGCCTTTAAATGATCATGAGCTGTGCCCTTCCATCATATCTCAGCAGATGCCATAGACTATTTCTTAGTATTTCTTAACTTTTAGCAAAGAAAATTTGTTTTCTTTGTGCTACTATACTGCTGTGAGATAAATGCTTCTTCTATAATCATGAAAACACTGTCATCTTCGTTTGGATTTGGTTTCAGCTGTGGGGAATTTAGTACCTCAGAATAGATGGTTGCTGACCTGTTTTCTAGTTGAATGCTTTTTCTATACACTTCACTAGATTTTGTAGTTGTTTTCACCTATTTTCATCAGCTGAGTCAAAGGACTGGCTCTGCACTGAAAGTGACCATTAAGTGTGCTTTGTGTTTGCAGGATGTCCTCTAAAGAAATTTGTAGACATCAAAACACATGATGCATCTAATTAAATAACATTTTTAGTAGATTGAAATTAATAAATTTAGTGTTTTTAGTAGATTGCAATTTCAAAAAAGTATGTTTTTCTCTGCTCTGAATAGAAAGTTACCAAAGCTGTATAGTTCTATTAGTTTATTTAGTCATTTAGTTATACCATTGCTCGTGTGAATATTTAATTCCAAAGATCTTTTTCCTCTGTGAGTGGTAAGCATGCCTGCATATTAGTGCATGAAATAACTACCTAGCTTTATTTTAGAGGGGACACTTCATATTTTCCCCTCAGGTCTTATTTCCAATTCTGTGTCAAGAACATCTCATCATGACATTTTGAGGACTAAATTTATTTCTGAAACTGCTCCAGCAGAGCTCACCTGATTGTGTCCTATTGAGGACAATACGTTCTTTCTAGAGGATGTTAATAAAAAAGGAGAAGTGAACTACAGTTTTCCTATGGAAGAAAAAAGGCAACAGTTGCTTAGGTGGTTTGTCATGGACTCACTGGATAGTAAGAACATCTTTTTCCATCCAGATAAATAGCTGTTTTTTGCTAATCAGACCAGGCATCTGGACATGACAGCAAATGAAAACAATGTGCTACAGTTTATCCTTTTGCTGTAAGACTGCTTTTAGAAGCATTTTTGGAGGCATTTTTCTACCTGGAATCCTAATTCTTAATATGATTTCTGGGTTTCTTAACATGATGTTTTGAACACCAGCCTGGGTCATCTTTTTGCAGGATCAAACCAAAACAGTCACTAACCAAATTTCTTCTAAAGTCACATCCTTTCCTTTTAAGAGAAATGGAACTGTCATTCATCTTTTACCTTTGTTTTGCAGCAGCATTCATTTATCGTATTGGAAGCATATGACATTCTCTTGGTCATACTGCTATGCTCCAAAAAAAAAAAGAAGATGGTCAGTACCACAAAGCTGTGGAGTGATGATTGTTTGGCTCTTACACTCATAGCTTTCTCATGAAAGAGAAGAAGAATCATAGAAATAAAGGAGTAAATATTACTTGCCCATCCAGTTAAGGTAATATTCCAGTCATTATCTCTTTTTTTTTTTTTTTTTTCTCTAAAGATCTTTCGAAACCCTGAAATGTCTGTTCTCCTTTATCATCTTCGCAAACAATTCTTATATATATTAAACTATTTAAGCCCATTCTTTGAAAAGAAAACTCTCCATGAAAACAGCTCTAGGAACTGATTACCAGTATGGGTAGGTCTTTCGTTATTATTCCTTAAGTGCAAATATTTTTACTGGCAATTTACAATTCACTGGCTAGAGTAAGAAATTAAAAAGAAGCTCTTTTGTATAATGTGGGGAAAAGAAAAAAGAAAAAATAGACGAATGTGAATGGCCAGTGTGAATGTGTCTCCAGTTGAAACCAGACTGAAATTACACTTACGTTATCCAGGTTACATCCCAGGAGATCTTGCTCTGAATTGTTTCCTTTTTGCCTTTATTGTAATTTTGAAATTATCTAAGAAGAACCAGATTTTGCAAATGTTTTCTATGATATATATCAATATAACCTGCCAATATACGATGCCATATTTTCAGAAGGTGATTGGGTAATTAGAACTTTTGTCATTTTTATGCTAAAGCATAAAATTTAACAATTTATTTCACCAAGGGGATTTATTATTCTGCACAGACAGATATGTCTTTGAAGAAGATGAGGACAAAGATTCCCTGAAGGAAATTTATGAGCCACTGAGTATCTTTTAAAGAGACAGTGTAAGCTATATAATATAGGTCAACAACAAAAGACATAAATCCCAAGCTTATCTAAAACAAATTCTCTGGCTCTCCATGTTAGGATTTATTCTCAGGCTGGTCTTCAATTCAATTTAAGAGTGCAGGAGTTCCTACTAATATAGGAAACCAACCCAAGTACTATCCCTTATTGATGTCTCATATTAGCCCAAATTGAAAGGTTTAATATAAATTTGTTTTCTTAACTAGGTTCTGTGAATAAAAATAAACTTCCTACATGGAAACAAATAAATTATTTTCTTTTGTAAACCCTTTGGAGGGAAAAAAAAAGAAAAAAAGCCAAACAGCTAATCAACACATTCTAAAAGGGATAACCTTGTCTATCCCTTATGTTTGAGGTCCTAAGAGCAGACAAAAAGTTACCCAAGTATTCAGTTTTTTGCCTGTCAAGAATTTATATTTCTTTTAGAACTCGCTGTATGAGATATTAAAAGCTTTCTATAGGAGATAACCAATTATTTTTTATATGTAGACTGCATTTAACCTTATGAACATGGACTGTGTTCTCCCACATGTGAACTGCTCTGCTGCAACAACACTGAGAAAGCTTTCAGAACTGTGAGAAAATAGAAATATCAAGAAGTGATCTAAGCCACTTTGTAAAGACTATAAAAATGCTAAGATTTTTTAAAGATGTTCAGAGTGTCACAAAGTCTGATAATATAAATGAAAATAATTTTCCTTTGTTTGAGTTCGGTGGCCCATGTAAGACAGATTGTACAGTAAAGTGAAAGGCTAAATTTCATTTTACTCTATCTCCTAACACAACAGTAATTTCACAAGGTACTAAGTTAACATAAAATATCAGCGGAAAAACTGTATGACATTGGACTGAGAATATGTGAGGGGATTGATTTTGCTTTTATGAAAGTGAAATGAGTACTAATAATTTTCTTCCTTCTTCAGAGTGGACTACCCATATTACAATAGTGCCAAGGTTTTTTCCTATTTATAAACTCAGCCATATTCAGCTTCTCTTTATGGATACATTTGTAAAGATCATTATTCAATCACAATCTTAACCATGCATTAAAGCATACAAATAATCCATTGAAGCATTCTTCTGAGACTCTCTGTTTTCATTCTGAAGTGTGTTTTCTCTGCATACTTTTCATATGCCCTCTCTAGAAGCCACAACCTGTCAATATGTCACTGCTAGATTTCATGAATTGACCTTACCAAATAGTTCTGAGCTATTTGGTAGAAAGCACTCTATTGCATTGAGAGCACTGCATTCCCATGGATCCGATAGAGATTCCAGTACAACTTCTGTTCTTTCCTCGTACAAAACTGCTTTTCATGCCTCTCAGACAGAATCACTCCTTCCTACTAGAAGTGCTTTCAGTACTTGCTGTTAACAAACTCCGTGCTTACCACTGCAATTACTGTAGGAATGTAACGAGCTTCTGGCATTGTATGATGCCACCAGGCACTCTGTTAAGGGAGTTGCAGCAAGTTGCTCAAGAAGACAGCATTATTATATCAGAGATTTTGTTTGCCTGTTAAAAAAATCTACTCAGGCTCATGAAGGAAACAAGTCTGCTTTGTGATGGAACATCAACTAAATGAATGTCTGAGCAAAGAGATATCCTAAATTATGTGTCACAATCGTATAATAATAGAGTAATTCTGTAAACTGTTGGTGTGAGTCCTTCATGGGTGCTGCCAGTTGCCAGCAGTGAGTAACATACTCAAATAAATTGGAAGACCTGCTGAAGGCTCACAAAATGGGATGACCTGCTTATGTCCCTGAACAAGTCAGTCAAAGCACCCTCTGATGCAGCAGGACTGCTCAGTGAGGGGCCCCCCAATGGGACACTGACAGGCTGGTTGGGAGCAGGGGTCTCTGCTTTTCTGAGACACTGACAGACGAAACAAACACTGAGGCTTGAGGAAATCTTCCACACTGAGGGTTGAGGAAATCTCCCCAAAAAATATTATTAAGTATTATTAAATAAATCCTTGACCAATCTGCTCTGAACAGAACATTTTACTTTCAAATCATACATCTGTAGAAATTATTACTTTGCACATTTCTAGTGCTGAAATATACTGAATGAATTAAAAATCATTCAAATTCAGCATTAGTTTGTCTCCTTATCTCACCAAAAAAAAAAGTCAATTTAATGGAAATCTTTGTTTACTGTTGGCAATATTCTAGAAAATTATCTTTTTTTTTCTCTGGTGCAGATGAATTTTGCAAAGGAATATGCACAAATTTAATATGTAAAAAAAAGTTTGAAAGTAATTCCTCACAAAAAATGGGGCCCACACAGTTGTAATCGGTGGAGGTAGAATGCTTAAGCATCAAGAAGCATTAGTAGTCAAGGTGCTTTTTAAAACCCTTATGAAAATGTGATTTTTATACAGCTCTAGAGATACATGAAGAAAAAGTAGAAAGAAAAAGAGCTTTGATATATTTAATACTCCACTTGCTGTCATTCTATTATAAACTTGTCCTTTTTCTTTTCACATTTTTCTACAGCTCTCTTTCAGAGATATTTTTCTGACTTCTAACAATTCTACAGAAATCTTCCTCTGAGCCCTGAAATCCAATAAAGGTCAAGTTTGTTGTCTTCTAATTCATACAGAGGGTGACAGAAATACTGCTAAAATTCCATCTTTTGAAGATCAGGTCTGAAGTAAATAGATATTCTTCCTCAGCAGGAGAATGGAAAAATATGTTTAAAATATTGGAAAGCTGATTCAATTTCTAACATCAGAGAATGAATCTCATTATAATCTGACATTATTTTGTGCGGTGTCTCATTAGGGAAAACTTATGTCACAGAGGAACATATACAAAGCAGCAAAATGTTAAACAGTCAGGATCAGAATCACTAATTAGGTAAGATATACATGTATTTCTCTAAAGTACAGACGGATAGGAAATGAGTTAAATTATCATCACATAATTCCCTTTATATTAGATAGTTCCCTCTGATTCCACATGTGGCAGATTGAGGCCATCTACCTGCTGTTTAGGAAAACATCCAAATTTAAAAAAATAAAAAAGGAGTTATGGTTGGCTCTTTTTGTATTTCAGCAGCTAAGAACATTTCATCACTGCTAGAGTAGTGATTTACATGAGGGCTAACTCTTTCCACTGAGTTCTCAGTGACCATTCCAAAGAGCTCCTGGAGAAGCACAAAGGCTTTCTCCTCTTGCCTATTATTTGATAAGGAAGGAACCACTATCAAGACAGGAGCATTTTATTTTAGGTATCATGTTCTACCTCTTTGTAGTTACTAAAAAGAATCTTAAGGCAAATTTTTTAATGTACTGAAGAGAGAAAAAAAAAAAGAATTCCAAATATATTTTGAAAATTAAGCAACACTTCAAATTTTAATGTCTTTGTTAAAAACTTTGTTTGCTAGCTTTAGACCATGTTATTAGAACAAAGGGCAAAGACAGAAAAGAACAGAGAAAATTAACCCTTATCACTCGGATCCAAACTGACCTGTAATTTGGAGACTTCTGGTTTTGTGGTGCTTCATTTGGGGATTATTACAACATTATCATTAAAATTTTCCAACAAAATTAATAATAGACACTCGGCTTTGATGAAAGCTTTTGCTAGAAACTCTCAATAAGATATACACTGTTCTGCATCTGCTATTGCTTTTGGCTGTGTTTATAGTTTTATAGTTTCTTGGGAGATAAAATATGTACTGTCCTATCCCTTTCATTTTTATCTTTCATTTACCTTTCAGTTTCCTTTTAATTTTTTCTAATCTTATTCAGTAATTATTTAAAAATTAATTGGTGGACTAGTGAGGGTAGACTGACTTTCTAGTGTTGCTCTTTGTGAAATATCGTTGCTATACAGGCTGAACTAAGATAGTCATAAAACAGCTATTTCACGCCAGACTGTACTAATCAGTGTTCTCCACTTGAATTAGCTTGAAGCATGAAGTAGGAGTACTGCTGATGGCATGGCTTTGTAATATGGATTTATTTTGTTTATTTTTTTATTGCTTCTTCTTTGTAATAAAATTTGAGGTGATGGACACGTATAAATACAAATCTCTTAATTAAAATGGTGCTGGGCTACTGAGTCAAAAATTATTTTTTTTTCACTTAGTACTAAAATATTTACTAGAACTAAAATAACAACAGTGCTTAGCAGTTAAAGACATTCAAAAAGGTCTTGCTTGAATTCTGAACGTGCTTTATGCTTGTTTTCTTTATTCCTTGACAACACCACACCCAAAGGCCTGTGGTTTCTCTTTGTTAAGTTCATTTGGAGCTGCCCCTGAGACCAAAGACATATTAAGAAATGAAAGGCCATACGATGCTTTTCTTTCTGTTTTTATCTGTGCAGGCCTGACCTCTTTAGTGAATTTAGTCTGAGAAAAGCTTTATTTCTTTCGATGTTCCTCAGGTAGTTTTTTTTCCTACCCATCATACCTACTTGCTCGTAGCCAAGGAATACTATCTTTTTTATCTGAAATAACTTCTGCTGTTGCTTATGCTATTAAATATCAAACCTTCACTGTATAGGCACAGATGTGAAATGGCTGATTCCAAAGTATTTATTCTTCCCAGTGTTCTTTCTCTGAGCATTTTGGTGAAACAAAAGAAATGAGTAATGAGATTCTAGCATTAAGTGTAGCATTCAGGCTGAATTCCCCAATCTGATCCTTATCAGGTCAGAACAAAGTTTAAGCTTTTCATCCCTTCCTGAGCTATTTATGTTATTTTGAAAGATCCAAATGCACACATTTCATCCGTATTTTATTTAGAATCAGTTTTCTTTACAAATGCTTGGAGTGCTATTTCCCCCTCCCCTCGAAACAGTTTGGATTTTCTTTTGCATATCTTTTTATCTCTTACTTCATGTCTTACATGGAAAATCCTTTGATCTATTTTCAAGGGCATTCTAGGACAGTAACACTGTCCAGAGAGAAGCATGAGTTTTTAAGGAGCTCATTCAGTTTTCTGTAATGGCACCTGTGAATATAATGTATATATGTCAAATGCATTTGCATATAAGATATATACCCATGTGTGAAGTTAAGGGCATCTGTGTTTATACCAGAGTATAGATATAAATGTTCATGAATATAAATATTAAGTTGTATGGTTTGTATTTGAGACATATTTAAAAGCAAAATGGAATTACTTTTAATAGATTCTTGCACACTCCTAGAGAGAGAAACAAGCATGCATATGTGCATTAATTAGAAGATTAAACCCTGCCTTGAAAACACTGCATGTTATTTAAAATACAGTAACACCTACTCATGTATTTTCTTCTTCCACTTGAGATTTAGGTAACTGTTGCTTAGAGTGTAATTATTTTTCCTCTGTTTCAAAGAAAAATACTGCTGATTAGTCTAATGCTATGTGGAAGCACACTTCAACCCTCCATTTACGCTAGCTGATAAAAAGTAGAATTTGAACAGTTTACTAGGTAGTTCAGATGTGATATTTGGGTAACTACTCACTTACTGAATAAGTTATTAAAAGAAAATATAGTGACATAGGCTATAAATTCCTGAACCAAAAGAATATATCAAGGACAGTTAATATTTGAGATATGTACTGAAATCGATTCTAATAACAGAAATCTTCATTCTTTACACATCAGTAAACAGGAAAAGGTCAAGTATGGCTTGGAGAAACACTTCAAATATATTCAGCTCCAAATTCTTCTTGTTTACTTTCTTAATCCAAATTCCTTTGTGAAATTACAAATAATAGTTCTTCAGCTAAAATAATAATGATAATAATATCAGTCTAGTCTGCTGTTTAATATGCTGCCACTTCCCTAAAAAGTTAAACTTCTCAGGGAAAAGTGAATATTTTCCTGTGTGCATTCTGTGTAGTCTGTAAAGTATCACCTTTGCAAGATGTGTAATGTCTTAGACATTGTTTATTGGAGATTACACTGCTGAAAAAGCAGCCAGAGAAATGGATTTTGAATGACCTGTGCCCACCCTTGAGGAGCTGGAAGTTCAACATAGCTGAGTGCAACGTGCTGCCCCCATATGCTGCATCTAGGTCAGGGAAATTTCATGTCCTGATTTCAGCTCGGGTAGAATTCATTTTCTTATTAGTAGCTGGCAAAGTGCCATGTCTTTTGTATTTAGTATGAGAGTAATGTGAGAAGCTTGTATTTTGTCTGTTCCTAGAGAGTGCTTGTCCTAAACCAAGAACATTTCAGATTGCCAGCTCTGCCAGTGAGGAGTGGTACATAAAGGTGGGAGGGACCATGGTCAGTACAGGTGACATGAACAGGCCAAAGGGATATTCAATACCATAGGATGTCATGATCAGCATATAAACTGGGCCAGGAGAGGCTGACTGCTGCTTGGGAAAAGCTGGGAATTGGTTGGTTGGTGAGCATCCCTTTTTCCATTTGGGTTCTGTTACTCTCTCTGCCTTTGTAACTTCAATTATTATTCTTATAAACACTATTATTAACATATGTATCATTATAATGTTTTATATTGTATTATTATTTATTATTATATTTAATTTATTTATTATTATATTATTATTAGTGTTTTTTTCCTTTTTTTGTTTTGTTTTCAAACAAATTCATAGGAAGATCAAGTCCTTGTTTTTAATCACCTAAAGCTGAATTTTATCCATATCTTCCACTTCCATGTAGAAGATGTTTCATCAGTAAGATGTGAGCAAACTGAATATCTACTCTGCAGTCCTGGAAGATCTCTTACACTTAAAAGCCTTTGGAAATTCTTAGGCCCTAAGCAAGTCTTTTAAAGCTGGAATTTGCCATCACAGACAGTTCAGAAATCCCTTTAACTGCACTTCTTCTATTCAACAGTAGTGTTGAGAAAGAAAAATGCAAAATACATAGAATATTCTAAAAACAAAAGGGCAATCATAAAAGGAAAAAACAAAAAACTTATGTGAAGAAATTGACAATTAGAAAATGAAGAAACATCATTACATTTCTCTCTAAATTTTGTATCTGAATGCTGTATCATGGTACATTAGAAATGCCAAAAATAAAGAAAAAAATCCTTTCCTTGCAGCACTGCCATCAGACTGGAAAGGATTAGGGCACATGTGTGGTAAAGTTACTAAGTCATCTTTGTACTTTATAGGATTAAATAAAAAAACTTCAACACTGTAAAAATCACAAGAAAGACTGTTGAACAAGATATCCATTGGTCTTGTATAAAGAGAAGAGTTCCACAGTCTTTTACCACAGAGCCTTAACAGGTTTAATGCAGAGATAAATACTGTTAGATTCCCATTATCTACTAGCTATATACCTATAAAATATAGTGAGGATAAAGCACTTCTTTAGATCAAGGCTCTTCAAATATGGTTTAAAGCTTACCAGATATAACATGCCTTTAGATGTTCACCACATAATCCATTATCTCCCACTGTACGCACCTGAATTGAAAGTCAGAGTATGTTGCAATGTTCTTAGTGACAACGGTACTGCTACACAGCATGATCAAAAGGGATTTGCATTAAAAACCGTAACTAAGATGACCTTCAGAGTTTGAAAGAATTGGTGAAGAGACTGTCCACGTTTTAGAAGGGAGTGCTCACTGATTCAACAACAAATACAGAACTACACACACACTGAATTTCACTTACTACTAATTATCATGCCCCAGCTTTTTTTCTTTGTGGACAGATGCCTGCCTCTTCTTCACCAAGACATTGTTGAATATGTAATATATACTGGCTGGAACCTCCCTGGGAATCTGCCCTCAAAGATTAAAGAGCAGAACAGAGCTGGTAGGTATTTTCAGTACATTTTTTGAGATCTTGGCAACTTTTTGCTCCCCTTGTAAGAAATCGGGTACGGAAGGCAGCAGAGCAGCATGGTTAACCCCTTGGAAAACTAAAGTATAAGGAAGAAATGCACAGGCAAGGGAACCAGAGATATGCATTCTAAGAAAAATATTGGGACACTGCAATTATGTAGGGATGGGATCAGAAAAGCTAAGAATAAGTTGGAGTGGAATTTGACAAAAAAAGTGATTTATAAGATGGGTTTCTGCAAATATATTTCTCAATAAAGGACGATGTATTCTTCACAATAATTAAGGCAGGAGAACTAGTGAAAATAAGCATGGGGAAGACTTTATGCCTGTTTTCCCTGGCAACCATCTTCTCTTCAGTACCTTAACCTCAAGGCTAGGACTGGGGGAACAAAGGCCTTTTCATTGAGGAAGACCAGATTTGAGGCCACCTAAGGAACTTGGACTTACAAAAGACCATGTGACCCAATAAGACGCAATATTTAAAGCAGTCAGTTCCTCTAAACTGATGAACAAATTATTCAGTCACTT
>JANRMJ010000054.1:90654872-90678015 GCA_025584955.1 Alethe diademata | reverse complement strand
TCTTCAATAAATTGCTCTTTCTTGCTTCATGCAAGAGGGGGTCATGTTACTTGTCCTTTCGCTGCTCCACAGCCCCATACAGTAACAATGCTTGTCCAGCTGTGCCTCTCTGGGAGCTGTGCAGGCTCCCCAGCAGCCAGTGTGCACACACCCCCTGCCAGCTGGATGTGCACAGCACTCCCCAGCCTTCTGATGGTAATGTCTGCTTTTTCTCTCTGTCTCACCTCTACCTCCCCTCTCATACTTTTTCCTTACTCATTTTCTGCCTTTCCTATTCTTCCTTAGTAGGTAACACACCTTTTTTTACCGATAAATGGTTCTCAGGCATAATATTTGCCTCATTTGGCTTAATTCTGTCCTAGAGCTTCCTTTTCCAAAGAACTTCCCACAGCTCCCCTTAGTGGACTGGCTTATCTTTTACACTTCTTGCCCTTTAAAAAATTTATTATGGAGAGAGTGTGGTCTTTACTATAGTTTGACTTGGT
Organism: Alethe diademata; assembly: GCA_025584955.1. Taxonomy (NCBI): domain Eukaryota; kingdom Metazoa; phylum Chordata; class Aves; order Passeriformes; family Muscicapidae; genus Alethe; species Alethe diademata. Next base: position 90,677,530 of record JANRMJ010000054.1, on the reverse strand, counting down.
GGAATATGTTATGAAAATACACACTTCAAGGTCTTAGATCATGTGTTTTTTCTCGGTTGATACCACATTTCTGACAATGTGTTTGACAATTGTTCTTTCATGTAACAGGGTTATAGGCATTTTCCAGTGTTTTTCCTAGTCACAGCACACAGAGAGACCCAGGGAGACCAAAAAAGCATTGATGGGCAGAAAAAACCTAGCAATCCTGGTAAGGGCCTGTGGCACTTAAATCAGAGGCTCCTTAGTCTGTCAAAGACTGAGCAGCCTCTTGCCTTGGTACAAAACCCATTGAGGTGAGCAAACCTGCTGTCTCCAGAAAGCCTTGAGTCTAAAGAGTGCTACTGAAATAAGGGAGATATGGCATATTATGGTTACAGGGGAAAAGTAATTGGCAATTCTGCAAATGTTATTATAGAACAGGTTAAGGGTATTGTGCTCATTTGTATAACATTGTGGAGTGCTTAGAGGAAAAGTCAAAAGGAAGGAAAAAGAGGACTCAAGATGGATCAGAGAGGAGCAAGTGTAGGAAATACAGAAAAAAGATGATGAAAGTATCTGACTACTGATGAAAGTAGTATGTAAAAAAAGGGGTCAGTAGATGGAAATCAAGTGTTCCTGAACTAAAACTGGCTTTGCAAAAGCAGTTTCAGAAACTAAATCCATCTCCTGTATGTCTGTTTATGTAATATTTGATACATTTCCAGTAAAATTGTTGAGCAATTACAAAATTAGCAGGTTTTCTATTGAATTTGAACTAAACAAACCTACTCTAGGAACAAGAAATGAAATGAGGAAAAGTATGCTCTTTCCCATAACACTTCTTGGTTCGGAAAATTTTATATTCAGGAAAGAATCTAAAAAGAAATCACTTAAACTAGTTTATGCTTTTGTATTGGTAACTCAAGCAATATTCTGACCCTACGTACTCAGGTTATTTGTCAAAAGAAAATTTGATGCAACTGAGTACTTCACATTCTCTCTAGCTGCTTCATGAATAATTCTTTTTTTGTTATCCATCAGTAATTTTTAAATTTTTTGTTATCTTTTCTGCATCTTAAAATCAGAATTCTTTCACAACAATCACTAGCAGGAAACCTTACTCAAAGTGAATGTCCCTTTAAAGTCAGTAATGCTCAAAGAGTATCATCAGCATGTGTATACATGTATCTGCAGGTCTTGCTTCAAACTACTCTTCATATGCCTGGTAAGTATAATAGAAGCTAGAAAATATTTTCTAGATATTTATCTTTATTATTAGGCCCATGAAGTGAAAAATCGCTACAAACCCTCATTTGAAGGACATATTCTTTGCTTCCATGCTCTGAATTTACATGTTTCTGTGTATTTTTTTTATGTTGTCTCCTTCCCTCTCCTTGCATTGCCTTGTAATCCTGAGCTGTACCAGCAAAAAATTTACTTATATTGTATTGTCATCCAGTAAAAAAAAAAAAAATAAAAAAAAAAAATTAAAGAATAAGAGCTAATAATCATTGTAATTATTATAATAATTTTATATTTTATTGCATAAAAGGTACTGTTAGTGCTTCAAACTTGTTATGGTTTACTGCTCTATCATAGAAAATATAGCTTACACTGTGAAATATTTGGCAAAAGAAGAGACTTATAGAATCCAATCCTTCAGACTATCTATAGACTTTCAGATTCCTTTGGAAAGCTTTGAGAAGCCAGAAGAAATCTCTGAAATGCTTGAGCATCTTTTCCTCATTGGTGTTTTCCATTTGACTTACTCTGTTGCCTACTAGAAAGAAAAGATGAAGAGTGCAGTGCTCTTCCATTAAATGTTTGCTACTGAAACACAGAGAACACATTCCCCTGCTGCTATTGTGCATATGTGCGTTCTTTGAACACGATTCTAGATAACAGTGTCATTATTAACCCTCACAACTAAATAGCTCCAGCTCATCCCCAAAGCAACTGACAGCGGAATTGTTAATTTTGAATTGCATCACTTCTTGTAATACAAATAAAACATGATGAAAATAAGATAAATTATTTTAAAGAATGTTAAAGTATTGTTCTAGTGAGAAATGTTGACTAGTTCTAGGGAAAAATGCATTAGGACTGACACATTATCAGGTAATTCTTCACACTGGAAAGACAGATATCAGATTTTTTTGTACCATATAAATTACTTCAGTAGCTCTATTTTTCTTCCCAGGTGTATGAAACACCCTGGATGCATGCCAAAACTAACATTAACCAAATACAAGTAGTGTGTTAAATTAGTGATAGAGTTGACTCCATCTGTAGTAGACCTAAAAGCTTTGTAAATGCTGAATGAACAGAATTTCTTATTTTGAGAGTGAAAGCTATAAATTAACTATGGTGTTTCCTTCTGGGAATGAAAAGACACTCTATAATATTTTCACAGGGAGGGTATCTTTTAGGTGATAAAACAACTTTTTTTTTTTTTAGCAATAGTAACAGTAATAGTGAAAATCAGATGTTTCATTGTTATTTGTATTTTGTAATGTAAAAGTAAAAAATCTTTCCATCCATGTTTATTATAACTCCAATGATTATACCTGTTATGAGGAAGATTACCATCTTAGACATTAACCATATTTACTATCTATAGAACTAAGGAAAACTGGTGCAACTTTTCCAAGTAGATAATAATTTTCCATATATACAAAACTTGAACATCTTTGGGAGGTTCGGGAATGGAAGGGGAGAGGTTAAGTTTTTAATTTATTGTCTATTGCCTATCAATCTAATTTTACTCAGTAGAAAAAAAGAAGCATTTAACAGGTGAAAGATGCTCCAGTGCTTAGTCATCTTTGCGGCCCTAATTCCATTGACTTCCTATGGACTTGTAGCACAATACTTCAATAGATTTTTTTACCCATTTCTTCTTATAGTGGGCCTTCAATTAAATTCCTCAGTGCTTAGTCCTTTCAAGCTTTTTCAATGGTAGGTCATATATTTTGCTTTCTGATCTTACTTTGGTCAGTTACCCAGCTTGGAATAGAAAGGAATAATAATCTAACAAGATAAAGCAAGAGATTTAGTTCATGCAGTTGAATAGTCTTACTGAACTGTCAATTGCAAAGTCACTTTGGGGTGTTGCAGCCTTTCAGCTTCACTCTGATAAGAAGGCGACAGCAGTACTTTAAAGGCAACTGTGGAAAGATATAAGTGATTTATAACATATAAGATTTTGTTATTTGTGAATTCATATCGTGCTGAATTTTAGTCACTCATTGCTGCCATTGGGAGAACTTAGTGCTTAAACCAGTTGCATGACTTATGACAAAGCAGTACCTTTTTTTTCTTGCTTATTTTTTTCCGAGTATGTGCAAGTGGCCATTATGATAAGTAGTGTCGGGTTTGAAATCCTAACTGTATTTTTGCTTTCTTATAGGTATAACTGCATACTCCCTGTTAAACTTCCCTTTGCATTTATTTTCTCAAAATCAAGCAGTCAGCTTTTTAGCGTTACACACAATGGCACTTTCATACAGGACTATAATAAATCAGAAAATGGTAAAGCCTGCTGAACATAAGTTTCCTTTGATTTTTCCTCTCTTTTTCTAGTAGGAATATGGTCTCTGTTTTTATTTCTATGCCATCGACAATATTTCCGGCAATCCCATGTTGTCCTAAAGTCCTTATGAACGTCATGCAAATATCTACGTGGGCAGCTCTTGAAAGGCAAACTACTTAACAAAGTGAGCTTTTATCAAAGCATTAAGCTGTTAATAAATGAAGAATGTTTATCCTCAGAAGAGCTTCAAAGAGTGTTTTGATGAAGATGAGCTTTCTTTCTCCCTCGCAGCTGTCCTTGCTTGCGGATGGGAGCTGGCAGGCCAGATCAGGCCTGCTGCCAGTGGAGAATAAGTAGGAGGAGGTGGGCAAGGTTTCAGTGCAGGTGTTCCTTTAGAGCTTGCTGTTTGATTACATCCTAAACTGTGTCTGTGAAAGTGAGGCTGCTTTGTTCTTTTATGTCTGCACTGTGCTATTTTTAAACATGATAAAACCCCCCGAAAATATTTGCATTTTTTTAAAGTTACTAATTAGAAAAATCCAAGAGAACAAAGACACTGACCAGCAATAAACTATAATAGATTCAATGAATTTTCTATCTTTTCAATCATGCTACTAAAGAAATTATTTTCTTTAAATTGGAAATAATAATACTGCATTACTGCATGAGGAGATTCATCTGCAAACATAAGTAAATAAAGATGGACAGACAGACAAGTTAAAAAAATCTCATAGAGATGCAGCTAAATAATCTTAATAGTTCTATGTCAATAGGAGTTTTTCAACACATAGGTGTTTGCACCTCTAAAAAGAAATTGAATGGGTATTACTCCCCAGTGGCTGCTCTTTCAAATTTTATTATGAATATTGCTCCTAAAATGAGATCCCCACTCTTTTTTTTTTTTTTTTTTTTTTTTTTTTTTTTGTTGTGTGGGTGGTGTTATTATTTTGTTTGCTGGTGATTAATGTTTTTGCCCTTTATATCACACCTACTTAACACATCTATTTCTGGCTGAAGTTCCAAGGCAAACCTTTGGAAAAGCATTTTTCAAGCTTGCATAGTAATCATTCCCTTTGTTATTTATATATTTGATAGACAGAAGAGAAAGACAGCATGGCCTGAATATACCACACATAAGGACTTAGATCTGTAATAAATCCGGTTGCCAATAAAATCTTATTAACTCCATAAACCATATCACAACATCCAGATAAAAGAATGTTTTATATTAGATATTTCAAATCTGAATGTTTGGAGGTACTGAATATCATCACAAAATGTGCAAAATACAATCCAAAATATAGCACCGGGGGTATTATGAAAATTACAGTATGCATCTGGATGTGTATTTTCTAGCTCTGTTGTCTCTTTGTGGTGCCAAACTAGTTTACAGAGAGCAGAAAGCAGTCATGCCCCTAAAGCTGCATTTTGGTCTGCTATGATGAGGTACCTGCGTGGCATAAAAAAGGTATTGGCATCTCTTTCTTTTTTTTTTTTTTTTTTGTTGTTGTGGTTTTTTTAGTGAGCAGGAACAGAAAGAAACCATACTTTTAATACAGAGAAGGGATTCAAGTAGTTATTCTACTTGATAGTAACTTCTTCTTTAGTTTATTATAAAATCATAAGGCTGAGAAGAAAATTGATGTAGGGTTACTTATATCCCTTTCTTTTTGTCTGGGAAAATTTTTGTCCAATATTTTTCTTTCCATTCTTTCTGGCAATAAATATTGAACCTAAAATACTTGAAATAAAACCAAAGGACATGAAAAATAAGATCCATAGAGTTGAAAGCAGAAGCTTTCAATTTTCAGGCAGTGGACAGACACAAGGGGGAAAAGTCCAGTATCTAATTCAGCATCATGAGACTCAAGACTGCATTTCCCAGTGTCAGAGTATATCCTAACTTTAGGCTATCTGGAAGTAACTTAACTCTGTACAGATTAGCAAGTAGTCTTTAAGTAGGAACTGAAAGCCAGATGTCAGTACCCTGACAACTAAGTCTCTAATTCTATATTCTGGAAGGTAGCAAAGATACATGCTACAGTGCCTTGCAAAATTTCCCACATTGTACTAGAGAACAAAAAAGACCTTACTTGTTATACCTCATATGACCTATGCCTGACATTAAAGAATAGGTTTGGCTCTTAAGGACCACTTACGTACTCCAAAAAAAAGTAATATGCCATGACAGAAGAGAGTGGAAGAGATCTTCCTTGAAATATTGTATATTCTCCTAGGAAGTGCATTTGCGGTCTCTCTCAATGAATCTTTATCTATAGGAAAGTGTCAATAGAAATTATTTCATTAATTCACCTTATTTCACAAAGATCTCTGATTGCTTATAGATTTTGCCTTCACTATAGACAGACAATCTTTCTAATGATGGGTTCATCTTCCCAAAACCACTTTCCATGCATATTTTTCACTGTTCCTTTTTAAAGGAAGTTTTATTTTTAATTTGCTTTATTATCACCAATTCTATCATTAGATTACAGAAGTCGAATGATAGAAAGAATATAATGTCACTGACACATGCATCTAAAACCAGTAAAGGCAAAAAGGACCTTCTCTTTAGTGATATTTCTACACCAATCTAATTTGCATTTGTACAGACAAATGTGATCCCTGTTATTATGTCCGAAAGAATGACTTCTCTTAAGACAAGCTAATGGCTTTTTTAAGGTCTTGGTATAAAAGATAATAACAAAAATAAATAGAATGACATGATAACAGAAATGATTGTCGGCATTTTTCAGCTGAACAATTAAGCACAGAAAGCTAAAAAAGTTTTCTTCTTTTTAGATGTGCAAGACGTGCTTGTTTGTTAGTATGGATATACTGCAAATACTGTTTGTTATACTCTACATCATTTGCATCTATTAGCTTTAATGATAGAGCTAAACAAGTTGATATTCTTTTTGAGAACTGACAAAAGGCAACAGATTAAGATTATGTGTTGCCATGGTCATAGATCATGTTTCAGAAAAGAGAATTCAAATAGTAGAAGAATCTCTAATGTGAGAAATTCTAATGGCTGCAATGTGAAACCAGAAAATTTCAGATAGAAACTGAGCATACAATACTTAACAAGGAAAAAAACTGTAAGACATATCTAAAGTTCCCTTCCAGTAACTACTGCAGTACTGTAAAATGTTAAATTACAACCAGGTTCAAAAGTTAGAGGCACTTCCTTTCTATAATTGGAACTATGTGAATAATGATATTTTACTGATGAAAATCTACCTGATCTGAAAATTTTCTGTTTATTTGCCTGAAGAGATTTTTTCCTTTGTTTCTATTTTCAGAAAAAGCACAGCAACAGGTAAAACAAATAAATTTAACTACTTGTGATAGATTTGATCTTGTGTAAAGCAAAAAAATCCAGGAATTAAGCCATTATTTTGAAACTGGAAGAGGTAGAAAGGTCAGGTAAAAGTAGATTAGAAACTGGATTTTCTCAGTCAGACCTGTGCTGAGTATTTTGAAATGAGTTTCTTATAGCCAAATTTCATTAATTAACAGATAGAAAAATTTCAGTGGAAATAAAGTAAGGAAGATATGAGGCCAGCTTTTGTCCTTGCCTTTAGAGTTCAAAACTCTCTATTATGTTTTGTTCTTGTAATGAAACAAAACATGGAACTTTAAGAAACCCCTTTCATAGTTGTTTAAATTTATTGGAAGGCTAGGCTGAGCTGAAATGAAATGAAGGAAGAAGTTGATAGCTCAAATAGTCCCACTGCTCAACAGCTGGTTGGCAGACAGAACGGAGAAATTGGGAACAGAGCAAAGATCTCTATTTAGACTCCTTAAAATCCATGCCTGTATTTTGAGAGCACCATGAAGAAAGAAATACATTAGTAAGTCCAGCCACTCAAGCATGCACATGATTCCCAAGTTTTCTCTAACTAATGGGATGCAGAAATGCCATTTATATTTTAACAACTGACTGAGATGTGTAATCTACGTATTTAGCAGTTTGTTCAAGCATCACAACAGCCTTTTAAGAAAAACAAATGTATAACAGCTTGGTTATACTTTCCACTCTTCCTCTTTTGACACTCCACCTTGAACTGGGCCAATTAAAGAGCCCTACAGGTAGCTTTTTAGAGAGGCTTCCAGTCTGGAAGTAATGTGTCTTAGGGAAAAGTCAGCAGGAGGTGACTAAGGTTCAGAAGCAACAGAGTGTCAATAATAATGCAACTTTAATAATAGCTCTTATCTAAAACTTTAAATTCAAATGTTATGTGTTGAAGAATTCATACTTTATCCCTATTTTCTTTGAAAGAATGTCTATCTAAATTTTTTCTTCAAAAGTATAGTAAGTAAAGAAAGGAAGCTTAGAAACATATAATTCTACTTCCAGGATGTATAATCACAGTGAACCACTAAGACATTTCTTCTCCCCTTATCTCATTTCTTAATGTCTTTCAACACAAAGATCTTTGAGATCTTAAAAAATTTTATAAAGATAAAAGGAATACTCACTAGCACCCTGAGGAAGAAAATATGGCTGCCTTTTCTTTAGCTCCTCTAACTTGGCTGACAAGTAACTGTGTCCATTTTGGTTTTGAGTGCACCACAGTGTAGTGGATGGTTTTTCAGTGTCTAGAGCAGTGCAGTACAAAGACAGCAGTAAGGCATCCATGTACTTCAATAAATCACACTACTTTCAGGAAGTTTGCAAGTGTTTAGAGCCAAGCAATATCATTGCTTTTCTGTTTATCTGCTGAAAAACTGACATCAGTGATGAAAATCTTAATGTTTTACAGTATGCATCTGAATTAAAATTAACACAGCATTGAAAAAATCCCGCAGGGCTCTTAACTGGGATAATTTGTGTGTTTGTGACTGGTGTACTGACATCCTGACTAATTTATCATTCCCTTGACCATTGCATAATTGTCAACACCAATATAAAACACTGGAATGCAACAGAAGACTGCATAAGATCTACATAAGATATACATACTGTAGGAAAAGTATTGCTACATTTTAAATTATTAGTTAAGACTATTTTATTTGTACAAACATCAGTTAAGAGAACAAATGCATAGAAGCAAAGTGCACAGTTGGATGATTGGTGGCCAGGAGTAAAAGTCTTTAAATCTCAAAATAATTAATTAGCAGGATAAAATTCTAATCTTAGAGAGTAAAATTGTCTTTGATTTCCCTCCCTCTGTGCAGAGGGACTGCATAAGAGCTGGAAATCTGTTCTGTTTAAGCCCTAATTTAACAGTTTCGATAGCATCTCAGTGGGACTTATTTTTTAGGTTAGATTTATTAGGGAGATAAGATGACATACTTAACACAGGTAAAGAAGATAAAATAATATTGTTTTTTAAATTATTTGGTTTGAAAAGGTAACAGAAATAAGAGCGAAAAATATAAAAATATCTATGGAATTCTGGTGTATTTTAATGAACCTCTTCTTTCACCATACACAAGAAAGGAAAGCAAAGGTTAAACTTCAATCAGCAGAAATTGTTTGCTATAGTGTACTTATAAATTTCTTCTTTTCATCTCTAAACCATGGGAAGAATTATTCACTGTCTATTCTTAATTAAAAACATGGTCAATAAGCTTCATTTGCTTGGTTGCTAACTGCTCAAGTACAGACCAATTTTTTACTAGTATAAACAAAAAATAAAAAAATTTATTTTAATACTAATGTATGTTCTTGATTGCTTCCACATTTGACACTCCTGACTTTTGATTAGAAGTCTGTGTTCTCATAGAAATTGAGAGTTTGATTCTTTCGGGAAGAAAATAAGAAGTGGAGACAGAAATATGTATTCTTTTCTCTTTGCCATTGGAATACAACTCTGAGCAGTGGAACCAGTTTAAGAAGTAAGACAGAAACAGTATGAGCCATTGGTTAATTCAGCATGCTACCAATCTTATAAACAGATATAATGAATATTCTTTCCCATAAAAAAAGGCACAAAAACTTTCCACATCCTTTATTTATATGTTTTGGTATGTATTCCTGAGTGTCTTAGATTTCGTAAAAAGCATAAAAAATTATGGACACTTTGTTTTTCATATTTCCTGTTAATACCAGGAAGTAGTTTTTCTAGTATTAAAGAAAAATCATCTTCTATGCTTAGCTTCTGAATGTTCTGAATACATGTCTTGGCTTGGTCTGTGTAAATGTAATTTTAATTAGTTCCCATAAATTTTTCACACCTGAAACTTCCAAAGCAAAATTGCATTGAAATATATATTTTGTTTCTTCTATCTAGGTCAGCTGTGCTAGTGTCTAGGGTGATATCACTCACTCCTGACTTGAAAACTAATGTAATGGGACAGAATTGATGGTTTCTTTTCTGACAGATTTCAGTGGTGCTCATATATTGCCTACTTATACAGGATGACATTGATAAGGAAGGAGATTTTTGTGGAAAAACAAGGCTGAGAGGCCTCACCTGGTTTCACCTGGATTCTGTGAGTCTTCACCTCAGCTCACTGATACCCAGTGGTGAGCTCTGTGTTGTATACCTGATTTCAGATGGTTTAGAAATAGGTTGAGAAACAGTTTTACTCTGTCCAGTACCTTCACTAACTTCTGGCATTGAATGGCTCCTTTTATTCCTGGGATTATAATTATCCTGGCAATAATTTGCTCCTCTGCTCCAAAGAACTCGAGTCCTTTGCTCACAGTACCATGCAGATGAAGAGAGTGAATATTACTCTTGATTAGCTCTGAAAATAAAGTGTATAACATTTTTTTCTCTGTGATTCAGGCACCCAAAGAAATGTCTTCATACAGAGGTTGTCAACTACCTGTTGCTGCTGTTATGGAAGCAGCATGTCCAAGAAAAGTCTATTTCCTTCCTGTCTGTACTGCATCCCTGAGCAAAGGTACTGCTGAGGTCAGATTGCAATGAGCACCTCTATGTGTCAGCTGTGGAGCAGTGAGGGGTCTAGGAGATGATCCCAGGAACCTAAGGAAAAAAATCAATGGACATTGGAAGAGAAAATGTGAGTGGTCCATCTCTTCCCACTCATATTCAAAGGGATGGAAGTGGACACAGGTTTTAAGGAGATGAAAATTTCATCTAGCAAGGCAGAATAAGGTGAACTATTGCCAACAACAGGAAAGAATGACAGCCCAAAAGTTTAATTCTTCATTTAGTTGTATCCTTTTCAGTGTGAGATAAAAGTGAACAATAGTTGCTGTTGAATAGTTTACATAATTTACAAGTGGATATCTCTGAGGCCTGTGGGCGAGGCAGCTCAGGATAGGTGAACTACTCGTGTAACCTGAAAACATGACCTAACAGCACAGCATATATGAGAATATTTAAGCAGAAAACAGTGAAAAGGAGATATAATGTCTTGTATTGCACCAGATGTAGAGAGAAGGCAAGTGAAGATCGATTATGTGCAACACATTATTTTGAGAAATGCTGCTGCATAAATAGCTGGGCAAGCAGACCTCATTTGATTGCCTCCACATAGGCTACAGAGTCACTTGGGAGACCTTAAATATCCAAAGTGCTCACAAAGAACATGAATAAAAGATTTAGCACCTGTAGGAGATCCAGGTTCTTCTGAAATGAATGTCTGTGTAAGGTAACTGAATCTTGTATTCTGAAGTGAAAACTATTCACCAGCTGAAACAGAAGTCAAATCCCTTCATTAGATTACTTTGAAATTAGATTTACTTAACAACTCTTTATTTTGATGACTTGAGGATTGTGTTTTGTTGGTTAGCTTCTTTTGTTTTTTAAACTTTTAGTATCCAAGTATTCTTAAAAATTTAATTCTAAGGTAATTCTGCCTTATATACAAATTAAGACTTCCAATCTCCCCTCAAGCTTTTCCCATGTCCTAGACACTGTACCTGTTGCTATTGTCCACCCAAAGGTAGTGACATTTTTCAGAATAAAAGTTAGAGACTTAGCCCCATAGCCAAATTTTAGCTTTAAACTTTGATTTCAACTTCACTTCAACTGCATTCAACTTGAGCTTTACATATAAGGTGTTATATTGCATGTCTCTGATATATTTTCTGCTTTTTAAAAATAATTACCATTTATTTTTCCAAACAATGCTCTCCACACTGAACTGGTTTGTTATTCAAATGGGAGAGTTTTTCAGTATCTAAATGTAGCACTAAATAATTACAAACCTTTCTGGAACTTTCCAACATGCCAAACTTCCCTTGAAAAACAATTCGACTGAAAGAGAAAATTTAACCAGAAACCTTCAGAGTTATGAGTATGTCCTGGCTTTCTTCTGAACAGAGTGTTGAATTTCATATTACAACTTTTTGACCTTTCAAGACCCAACCAATTGTTGCTTCTGAAAATTGATACAGCAATTTAGAACAATCCCCATACAGACTGTGGCTCCAGTTATGTAGAGTTTATAGGTGTGCAAGAGTGCTACAGGTCTTACATCAGCAAGAGTGTATTTCCACTTACCACTGAAAGAGCAGCTAAATGTCACAGTTGGGTTTTAAATGGATTTTCTTGACAGATTAGTCAATTATTTCCACTTTCAGGTTAGAGTATATTCATACTAAGTTTAAGTAACAAATCCATCTCCATCTCCCTCTGTCCCAATACTTTGGATTAAGGATTAAATGTAAAAGTATTAGTTATGTTTGATTCAGATTTTCAGATAATGTGCATAGCATATTCTCAGTATACCATTTTCAGCAGAAATCATGAATACTTGTTTTTTCAAGCTCTCACAATTATTGAGTGTTTCTACCTACATTCAGGTTGATGTTTCTGAACAATCAATTAACGTTTAATTTATCTTCCTTCTTTTTTTTCCCCTGCTGAAATCATTATTCAAAGTTTGAGGTTTCTGTCCCTCTGCTTGACAACTCAGCTTTTTCTGACAACATTTTCTGAATCAAATGAGCTTCAGCATGCCTGTGAGTTTTTATTTGTAGCTGAGACCATCTTTCTCATAATGTTGTATGACTTCATTTGTGAGGATGTAGGAATAAAGTAATCAAATTCAGACTCTTACACAATGTAAATGTATACAAAAAAAGTCATTCTAATAATGTTTTAAAATTAAGGCTTATTTTGCATGAAAACACTGCCATTTTCTTAATAAATGTCTCTAGGTGACACATTCTGCAGTACTTGCATCTATGCAAGTTAATCTTTCAACATGTGTATAATGCATCTCTTTACAGAGAGCTGTTGAGAAAGTAAGGTACTTAATAATGAGCTTGTGCAGAAAAAGAAAAAATAATTTTATTTAGACACATTTTGCATTGTCTATTTTATTTACTGTTTAGTGTAGGAAAAGCAACCTTAAATTCCTTTTGCATTTTAATTTTCCCACTGAGTCTTCTTGCCTGAAAACACACACCTCTCCTTTATCTCTGAGCTCAATAAGTGGGCTACCTTGTTACTTAATCCTTAAATCATCAGCCATGATTCTCAGATTCTCACAAACCGAGGTCTAAAGGTAATCTCCCCAACACAGACTCACACAGAGATGAAAATATCTCTTTTTCAACCATTAGTAATAATAATTTAGTAATAAGCAATGAGATTATAGGTATCAAGCTAATACAGTTTTTTATATGCTGGCAAGTTGAGTATTTCAAAGTAACTAGAAAGACACAACAAGCTTTGGGGTCTGGTTTTTTGTTTTGTTTTGTTTTGGTTTTTTTGTTTGTTTGTTTTTTTTTTTTAATCTTATTTTACTGGTATGTTTACATGGGTATTGATTTGGAGAATCAGTCCACAATACTGCATCTGCACAGACAAATGTTTGTGAGTCTATATCTTTATGAAATTTCTGAAAATTTCATTTTCAGTGGATATTGTTTTAATATCACAGAAAGAGGATTTTTACAGGAAGCACTGCCAGTAGCAACAGACAAACAATTCTGTTTTCCTGCAAGTTTTTCAGTCAAAGTCTATGATTTTCAACTATTAGAATATGCTTTATATTTATTCTTTCCTTCCTCTGATTTCCAAATCCACTTCATTTTAGTTGGCTAAGAGATGTTCTCTGAAAAACCACTTGCAGAGTTGACTAAATTCACTGCTGTGAGCAATATGACATTACATCAGAGAAGAAAGCATTTGCCATCACACTGACGTCAGAGTGTGACTGGTTGCACAAGATTTTGCCTAATGAAACTTTAACTGTCTAAATGAAAAATAAACCCTCTCACAGAGTAGTGAAGAAATGCTGTCTCACCCACCACAAAAAATTTGAGGATAACTGGTTTTTTTGCAAAGAAAAATAACTTTTTTCTTAATGTATAAAGTGTAGTTTTTTCCTTAGATGTGTATCAGAATTTAATTACTATTTGCATTAAACTGTTGTAGTTTGACAAAGAAATGAGTTACAGTCTGATCAGTCAAATCACTCTAGTTTATGCATTTGTTTGCTTGCTTTTAACTTAATAATAAACTGTGAAATATTTTCATTAGAAGAGATCTGTTTCAAGAAAGAATAGAATTTTGGTACCTAATGTTAGTGAGTTTTCAATCAAGAAAAATGCAGTAACACCAAGTTTTGAACTGTGTCGGGGTTTTTTTTTGTTTTTTCTTTAAGCCAATTCTTTACTTAGAGCAATATCAACATCAATCTTATTACATTGCTGTCAACATTAGACAAGCAAGAGGACTGTTGGTCTTATGAACTTATTCAGGTAAGTCTCATTCCAAGCAGATATTGAATATAATATATATAAATCTAAAACTACATATCTTTCAGAGTTAAATCCTTAACTAGCACAAGCTCCATTAGGTAGAACTAATGGAAAAGATGGTTATTAAACACTTTTGTGATGTGCTGATCATATAGTGTTCTTAGACCAACTCAGAATAGAGAACTTCAGTGTTGTCATGTAGTGACACTTCGCCTGTACTAACAATTGCAGTATTTGAGGAATATAAAAGTTATTAGGAGAACCTTAATTGTTGTCTCTCAACAACAAAAGGACTCACTGAGCCTGATATATTGAGAAGAAAAGTGTCTGTGTCTATGCTGACACCTGCAGTTGTCTCCAACATCAGAGCATCGTTGTTCCATGCACCTGCTGCTGCCAAGGCCATCTGTGACCACAGCACCAGATGGAATCCACACCAATTACCCAATTAAAAAAAAAAATTAAGTTCATAAATTATGAAGATCTTAAAGATTAAATCTTGAAATGGCAATCTTATTGATGGCTGGGGAACAAGACATTCCAAGACATTCATGCTTTATACATAGACGTACGAAATGGAAAAACAAGGAATATGGCTTTGTGTCATATGGAAGTACGAGGCCAGCTCTGATCATTGCAGTTTCATTGCAAGCAGTAAAAGGTGTCACATTTTGTCAGAACCTTTGCATGCATTTTTAAACATGTTTTGCAAAATACTTTACCATTTGAAATTGCTAGCTTAGCTTGACATGGCTGGTGGCTATCTTGTCACATTGCATTACTCCCAAATCAAAAGAAGATTGCTCATGAAGATGGAGAAAAATGAAAGGAAGATACACTTTGGTCAAAACACACAAAAAAATCTTGTTATGTCTCATTGCTTGCTATTTTAAAGATTTTCAGGCAAATACTTAGAGGTAAACATGAACATATACTACTTGTATTTTTCCTTTTAGCTTTGAGTATAGTAGTATGGATAAAGTAAGGTGTAATATCATTTAAAATACAATAATTTGCCCCAGCAACAAAATCTATGTCAACTCAGATAAATTCCTAATCTTGTCTGTGGTAAATGGAAAGAAGCCCAAATCCTAGGCAACCAAAAATGTTACATATGCATGTTTATCTGAGTGCATATTTTGTCTCTGTATTTTCTGTCTGTCTTGGTGAGAAAATTAAATGTTTCCATCTATTGTAGCTATAAGCTTAACATTTTTAAATGTAAATTACATAAAATATATTTAAATCAGAATCACATAATTCCATCCTTAGGCAAGATTTAGAATTTTGTAACCCTGCACTCCCTTGCTCCTATGACTTTTACATTCCTGTTTGCATGTTAGCTAACAACAGAATGCACCTCAGTTGTCCGGGATATCATTTAATCCCAAATACAGAAAGTTGATAAAAGCCATTTTGAACAAAGTAAAGGAAAACACATCAGTTCTTGAAGAATTCTGAACGTGTCTCACTACTTTGGATTCGGTCAGGCTTTTAAGTTGAGTCTGTTATGCTTAGTCCCTATATGAGCTCTGTTATCACTACCTACCTAGCTCTGGTCATGGGTCCTGTGGACCCTGCCTGGTTCCAGTCCACAGAAATGGTTCTTGTTTGAACCTTGGTACTGCACTGTCACCAAAGTCTTGCCAAGAAATTACTGGCCTCCAGACTGGCCATGGTAAATGCCCTCAGACCAGTTCCAGGCAGTTCCCTTGCTAGATGCTGTGGGGTAGGTGTCCTGGAGCAGGACCCACTGCAGCTGCCCTTAGTGACTGCCCTGGAGGGCAGCAGGCCCTTGCAGTGCCCTGACAGGGATGTCCCCAGGTATGTCCACAAAAGATAGTAGTCTGCATTTCCAGACCAAGGATACAGCAATCCATGTTCTGAGTCCAAGAAATTCAGAGACCTTTTCAGCTGAGGTGCTTTCAGTGTTTTTTAGTTTTTCACTAGCTCTGCTAACTTCTCCAACTACTCCATGCTGATATTAATATAAGCTTAGACACCACCTTACTTGTAGATATCCATGTGTTTTTATTATTGAGCTGAATTCCAGTTTTCTATTTGAAACAACTGAATCTGGGATTGATTTAACCTGTAAAAGCAGTGGCAGAAGACAGAATATAAAGTTCCTTCTTTCTGAGGAAGACAGAGAGTCAAGGAATTCCTTGATTTTTTGGCAAGTGGTTCTCGTAAGCATTATAATCAGCACATTGTTCAAATTCTAGAGAACACCAAGGAACACAAAATGAGTTTAGGGTTCTAGCTTGCAGTTTTCAAATGGTCTCAATTCAGTTGCTCCTAAGTAGGTATCTAGTCTTACTTAGAAGTGGTGCTCACATGTGTCTGGTGACAGCTCAACATAAGTGTCTAAGATAATCTCTAACATCCCAAATGGCAATGGGGTTAATGAGTGGAAAACCTTTTCTCTACAAACATGGAATATGCTCCATGCTCAGGTGATGCTTCCTCTGAAGAATCAAGAGGATAATGATCACTCTGTTGTCACTGAGTTCTCCTTTTTCCTCAAGTCCTAACTGTTTACAGCTTACATGATTCAAAAACACTGGGAAAATTGTGAGAATACATTTTCCCACTGGAGTGCTAAACTCTGAGCAATATAAATAATGTGTTCTGTAGTTTGCAAAAAGAGGAAAGTAATTTCTAACATTAAATTTCAGGTATGATAATTTTCTACCTAATTTGTTTGAGGTGAACATCCTCTGTAGAAAACTGAAGTACTGCAAGATGAAGTGAGAAATGTGCTACAGAACTACTTGCAAAATATCTAATAGTCCTTAGTACAACTTTCAAACTATAAAAAAAATTCCAGCAACAAAAACAAATAAAAAATCATATGTTTAAGCAGGTTCTACTAAACTGTGGTTCTCTATTACTTACAGAATTTCTACTTACATCATGAAGGCTTGCTCATTGCTAGATACTACTGTAGCTGCTACCACAGCTTCAATCTTTCCTATCCTATAGGTATACAGATTGTCTATCTGGAGTATTTTCTTGTAACTTGATTAATCTCTGTAGGAAGACATTTGTATGACTTCTTCTAGTGGCTTTGAAGTCATATCCACTTTTTGATGACTTTTTATGAGAGTGAAGGACTAGTTTATGTAATGTGTGACAGTAAGCTCCTATGCTAAGAGGGTCTTCAACAATTTGAAATACTCAGCGTAGTTAATTACAGTTCTAAATCTTTGGTTACTGCAGAATGGCTGGTTTCCTTCAAAGAAAACAAAGAGTCTCAGGAATGTGATGTCAATTTATTCCAATCAATAGTCTTGAGGCATATACTCTGGTAAGAGGAAAAACAAGTAAGCCCTGATTTTTAGCAAGAGAACCATACAATGAATCTAGATCTGCCTGTTAGGATCTGCTTATTAAGAGATGCCTCTGCCCAAACTAAGGTGCAAATGAGACCACATGCCAAAGTCAATAGTACAGATTTTATTTAACAGTAAATGTTAAGTGGGTGGCGAGAGAGGGAGAGAGAGAAAGAAAGAGAGAAAGAGAGAGAGAGGAATAGAAAGGAGGAGCGCAGGGGGAGAAAGGGAGTAAAAGAGAGAAAAACAGATATTGAACAAAAGATATCACCACCACATGGATTCTTGAAACATCCTGCTAGTCTGTCTCCCTGATCTGTTCAGTGGTGGAGGCTCCCAAATGTTCTTCAGGAAATACCACTTTTATACAGTCCAGGTCCTGGATATCCATGAGGCATAGGAACCATTCCGATAACTTGAAATGGCATGTGTGTAAGCAGCTGCTTCTTTTGCCAAAATTTGCTGTGATGGGGATTTTTGTCCAGACAGGTCACCCAGATCTGCCTCACAAGGCCTGGAATCTTCCTGTTGTTGCACCAGCGCTTTTCCAAGTCTGCACTGTGAAATCTCATCCAGTGCGCTAATTCCAAACATTCACTTCCATTTAGGTCTGGACTTAACACCTTCCTGTTTGCCATCTCTGCTTATCTTAAATTCCTGTTATGGGTACTTGCTTCTTGGACAGTGTTTGAGACGGTTCATGGTTCTCTTTAAGTCCTCACTACGTGCTTTGCAATGCATTTAGCTTTGGGGATGCCTGAAGGTCTCTTACCTTTCACAGAATATTCCCTTATATTCACGTATTCCATGGAAATACACAGAAATGAAATGAATTTACTGAAGAGGAAAAAAAAGGCAGGAAATTGTGTCAAACAAGATTTGTTTAAAATGTATAAACCCTGGAGTTTTCACACACTTGCTTTCATTTGAAGGACAGGATATCAATCAGTTAAGACATAAGAATAATAAATTTTAGATAATTTAATCACAGATATTTGAGAGTTTGAACTAACATATTGATTAGCTCCTAAACATAGTTTAGTTCTAAAGATAATTATAACACACTGAACCCAACCTGACTAATTTTAATTCACATGGGTGTTTAGCAGTAATAAATATTTAGAATACAAAAAAGAACTTTTTTTGTATTTGTATATATATACACATATAAATATATACACATATATACACAAAATGCATTCTATATATGTACTAACAAAACTAGATATATAAGGCTGATTTGACTTCAAATTATGTGGATTATGTACCAACTGCAACTTAATAAAAGCAGGAGGAATTTCAGCAGATATTACAGTATTCACAGTTTTTCTAGTCATTGACAACCACATCATACAGAGGGTAACTTTCTAACGGAATCAGAAGTGTGATCCTGTGATGCTAACCTATGCTAGTTTATTTTGTATGGACTGTTGAAACCCTGATTGTTCAATATTTTCTTTTTCTGTTCTGTTTTCAGCTTTTGAGGGACAATTATTCAGAATTTTGTAAAAATTTCTTGTGTGGGTGTTCTAAAATTGAGTGGGGCTATTGAAATCAGTGAAAGTAGATTGACTGATATTTTTAGTTCATATCTTTGTGGGTAGAATCAAAGCCACCATTATAAAATAGATATATTTAAAATATTATCTTCCTTTTTTTTATTATTATTATTATTATCATTGCTGTGTTTACTTCCCCTGTGATGAGTTAGTTTTGGCCAACAGTCAAACACTCACTCAGATGAATGCTCACTCTCCCTCTTTGGTTGTAGAAGGGGAGATAGTAGGATGTGAAAACCAATATGTTGAGATAGAGAGATAGCTTACAAATTATTATTGCAGGCAAACCATATTTGACTTGAAGAAAAATAATTTAATTTTACACTGACTGAAATAGATTTGGGTCCTGAGAAACAAAGATGAACATTAAATTAACACCTTTCCAAATATCCTCCCACTGTTTCCAGGATCATCTTCTCTTTATTCTGCATGACTCTGCCTCCACCCAGAGGTGCAGCAGGACCTGGGGGACTACAATCAACCTACAGTAATTTTTCTGTTTCTTTCTAGATGTTGTGATTTAAACCCAGACCATAACTAATACACACAAAGCCACTTGCTCAGTCTTCCAGCTGGTGGGATGGGAGAGAGAATTAGAAGCATAAAAGTGAGAAAACAAGTGGGTTGAAATAAGGACAGCTTAATAGGAAAAGCAAAAGCTGTTCATGTAAGCCAAGAAAACAAGAAATTCATTTCCCATTTCCCATCACCAGGCAGGTTTCTAGACATTTTCCGTAAAGCCTGGCTCCATTGTGTGTAACAATGATTTTGGAAGAAAACACCATCACTCTGAACATCCATCTGTACTCTTCCTTTTCCTCCTTCCCCCAGCTTTACACACTGAACATGATGCAATATGGTGTGGGATTTCCCAGGGATCTCTCAATTCTTTTTGCATTCTCAGTCTCCTTGCTGGGGGGTAGCGGGGGGTGAAGAGGGGTGAGAGGCTGAAAAGGCCCTGATCCTGTGAAAAAATGGCTCAGCAATAACAAAAATATTTCAATATTATCAACACTGCTTTCAGGGCAAATTCCAAGCCCAGCCCCATGCTAGCTACTGTGAATAAAATTAACTCTACCCCAGGCAAAGCCAGAATATTATCTCACACTTTCCCCCTTCTTTGGCATTGGTTTTCCAGGGGCCACAGTTCCTTCAAGAGTTTCCACCCACCTGCTCTGCTGTGTCATTCTCTGTGGTCTGCAGTGTAGGTATCTGCTTTGTCGTGGTCCCCCATGAGCAGGGGAACAACCTGCTCCACTGCAGTCTTCTCCAGTGCCTGAAGCACCTTCTCCTACTGCAGCTTTGGTGTTTCCTCTGTTGTTTCTCACTCTGTTGGTTCTTTCTGATGACATTGATTAAATGTATTTTCCCAGAGGTGCCACCAGTTTAGCTGAAGTGCAAGCCATCTGGAAGCATCTGTGTCCAGCATGGGACAGTTCTGGCCTTTACTCAGAGACCAGGCCGTAGACACACAATATCAACACCTGGTAACTTAAATTCAATACACTTCTCTAACTTAACATAGTCTGATAAATACTAGTGAATTTATAGAAGTTTTTAGGCTTCCAGTTCATGTAAAATACAAATTTCTTGAACATTGTCAAGGAGGATGCAAATCAGTTGGATGAAAGTAAATAAAAAATACTGCCAGTATCTCTAACCACATAAGTATAAATTACCATCTTCCTAAGATGCAGTTTGCATTTTCCCCTCCTCCATAGGAATATTCCAGTTTAGGAGGAGGACACAGAAGCTTATTATTATAAGGTGTTTTGCTCAGTGTCCTTGTTACTGCTCCTATGAATTGTTTGATGATTTTTGGACTTTACATGAAGCCATATGATATATAATAAAAATAAATCTGAAAAAGTCTTTGATCTGGACAAACAGCTGAAGTGTTCCAGAATCCATTACAAACCAGCCCCTATGACAGAACTAGTGAATTGAAACCAGAATTTTAAGGAATATTTGTTGAACACTTTGAAATTCTTAAAGCACAGCAAAGGTGGAAGAAGCACAGCTGATTCCCATAATCATAAATGGAAATAAGAGAGGATGAGATACATAAATTAGAAACTCAGTTCTGAATCAGGCTTATTATCTACTTGTAAATCAATACATCCCTAGAAAGGATACTTGGGAAAGCAACAGTTCTGGTGTAACAAGACTGGAATATTCATGAGGCTCCAGGGATTTTCATGCTGCAGAAGAGGTCTGATTATGATAGATGCAATATTGCCATGCGGGGCTTTGAGATTTTTAAGCCCTTTTGCTGCTTGGGTATCTATCTATCTATCTATCTATCTATCTATCTATCTATCTATCTATCTATCTATTTCTGACATTGGTATACTGCAGTTGAGACCACATTGTTGTCTTGCATTCCATTTTCTGTGTGAAGGCAAGAGTAACCCCGTCTTTGTAATTGTCATATATCAAGCAGAATTCAGCTTTGAGAAGCCAGGAGCAAATCTGACTCATTAGTAATCACTGAAGATGAAAATTTGAACTCCAGATTGGGAGCAAATACACATCTTTGTGTTTAGCTGAAGTGTAAAGTTCTTATTTCTATATTCATTGGTATCCATATATGTAATTTAATTGTCAAATATAACTACACTGACTACCATGAAACCCTCCAAACTAGAAATATTTTAATTCTTACCTACTTTGTTTTATCTTTTGTTTAGCTTTGTACAGTGCAGTGTTCCCTAGCCAAAAGAAGTGAGAGGAATAACAAATAGGTGTTCTGTATAAAAAAATTATCCTTACAAAAAATCTGAAAAAACCACCATTTGTTCAGTAAAATGTCTCAACAGTTTTTCTGATATTCAGTGTGTGTTCTGGAAGCACAGGTGTTGTAGAAGCAACTGTTGACCTTGTCCTGTGCACACCAAGAAGCTTAGTCTGCAACATAATTCCTAAACTTGCATTTCGTTTGAAAATTCAGCAGACTCTGAACTGGTCAAGTTTTGATAAATTCCTGTATTTCATCTTAGACAGGGTGCACACCACAGGTGAGAAATGAAAAAAACATCCCCCTAGTTAGCCTGGAGACATCTGGAAAGTAAACAATGCTTGAAAAGTTATAAATAATTGTCTGTAATTCTTTTCCAATTTCTGTTTTGTACTTCATGGAAGAGTCCTTAATACTGTCTTTGCTATAATTTTCTCTGACTTTCACACTAAAATATTATCTCTTGGGTCCATATGTTCCCCTATTTCAAACTCCATTCCCCAGTCCATGGCCAGTTAAAAACCTCCATCTTGAAAACCAACTTGTTGCCAACTCCTTTTTGTTTATATGCAAATAGGTGTTGAATGAAACAATATTCATTTTTTATGTTATTCTAAACTATCAGGGACCTTGTTAAATGTGGTTTCAGGAGATGGAAAAACAGGAAAGAAGCCAGCAACAAAAGGCTGGTGAGCTTTCATTGCTGCTTCACTACTGATTCCGGCTTCTCCTTCTGTTTCCTTGGAAACAGTTACTGGGTAAGCAAGAGCAAGGTAAGGGTTTTAAAATATTGACTTAAAATCTGCTGCCTATTCTGTTTCTGTTGGATTCTGCTCTACTGAACAAGAGTGGAAATACTTAACAAACCACTATTTTATGG
>JANRMJ010000054.1:90640039-90654772 GCA_025584955.1 Alethe diademata | reverse complement strand
GGATTCTGCTCTACTGAACAAGAGTGGAAATACTTAACAAACCACTATTTTATGGTAACATGCCTATCACTACTGCAGCATGGGTACCAGAGAGATCTTTGGTGCATCCATTAGCCTTGTTTACTTCTATCTTTCTAAACCACAACTGTATTATTAAAAAGAGAGAAAGAAAAGCACATGGGAAAATAGCTAAAGCCAACATTGGAGTGCAAAACCTCTCTATCAGATTCAGCTGCTGTATGAGCAGCACAATTGCCACTGTAGGAGAATTGCCCACAGGCACTTGGAGGTGCTAATTTCTCGCACACTGAAGAATGTTTCAATTGTACCTTTAGCAGAAACAGCAGAACAAAGCCAGAAACCCCTAAAACTTATTTGTCTGTAACACAAGAAAACAGATCCTTAAAATATGCTCTTTAAAAGATTAGATACACTTATTTCACCTGAGATCAATGTGATTGGAGAATGATAAATGCCTTAGTATTTCAGATCTGTTATTGAAATATATATGATTATCTGAAACTTATCTGACCCTAGATTCAACTCCAGCTCTAACTGGAGAACCTGCAGTAAACAAAAGTTTTCAGCATATTTGGTTTTGAGGCCCATCAGAAATACTGAAACAAGATTTTTTTTGATGATAGTTTAAGTCCTAGCCAAAACTGAAACCACATTTTACTAAAAAGGAGTACATTTGGTTTAAATATATTAACATATTAAATATATTTATATGATAAAGCATAAACAAGTTGAATGCTAATGCTTGGGGAAGCTGATTTTATTTTTGGAAGTGTAGACTAGTATATGCCTGTCAACTTATGTAAGTTGACAGATATCCATCTTATTGACCTTTCATTTAAGATTATTTTTCATAAAGGAGAATCACCTGCTGCTTTAAAGCAAGTAAAGTTGGAATCTCAAGGGCAATGCTTGACAGTAGAGGACAGCTTTTCTAGTTTAAGCTGTGTTAGTGGAGAGTGTAAACTCTGAACAGTACTGATTTTTACACACAGCATAAGTTGCTGCTACATAAGTGTACAGCATGTTTACCTTCCAGAGAGAATTGCTCAGGGTAGCAACAACAGGAAACAGGCAGATCTCCTCCTGTGACTTCTGTGCTTCTGTTGTTTCTAGGTGACTTTTATCACGGTGTGTCTATTTGGATTTTTTTACATACAATTCTCCATACTGGTATTTTTCAGGTTTTGGTTTTGATTCTGATTTTATCTTGTTTTAAAATAATTCCATATTCTAAAAATCACCAGATGCATAGTAAATCAGCCTAGACTATTGATTTCAATGTTCCTTAGGGACTGAGAGGACTTTAGTGTTTTAGAGGGGCTTCTGGTTGAAAGAGGTTTTATTTTGTTTCTCTTATATGGTATATAGTAAAGTGCAATACTTTATTTCTTTAATCTTTATAATTTTCTCTCTTCCTCTGCTTTTCTGAATATCTGTCTTAAAAATAAATAAATGAGTCTGAGTTTTCTAGTCTCAAAATGGTCCTTTGATCATGAATATGATTCTTTTAGTCATCCATGTCACCAATATCAGTTTCTGTTTTCATCAGAATAGAGATGGGAAAAAAATAAAAGAACCCATGGCTGCATGAAATTGGCATAAAATCTTAGAAATCCTTCTGACAACGCAATTTTTAATAAAAAATTCAAAAAAATATTTTGGGAGCAGTACCCCAAGGTGCTTAGAACTGCCTGATAAAGCTTAGATACATTTTCTGTCTTCTGTTGCAGAAATAATTCTGCATTCTTAAGGGTAATTTATTGATATATTTCAGATCTTAATTTCCACATGAAGGAACATGAAAATAATGTGCTGGATTGACTACAGTGTTCTGGAGGTTAACTTGTTCATTAAGTCCTCTTGAATCCGTGGGCTTGTTTCCACTGTTAACTTGTTCTGTTCCTCTTCTGAAAGAATTCCCCTTTATTCTTTAAAAGTTAAAAGTTAAAGTACCTGGGCTTACCTTTCCTGATCTTGTTTGACTCTCAGTAGTTAAATACACTGCTTCATGGTATTTTGATTCACAGACCCATATTTTAAGGACTATATAAAATAGATCTTGGTTCAGAAAAGAGGGATTTGGGTTTGAACTCCTTCTTTTCCTTAGAAAGTAGATCACTGAGCTAGAAATCATATTTTTCCAATGATAAAAAACATGTTTAAAAATTCATACCAAACCCTGATAACAACTAAGAACGTAAATGCTTCAAATGGGAAAAAACAGCATTCAAAGCTAATGGAGAGAGCTATGATATCCAAATGGAAGGATAATGATCCAGTTCTTCTGAAATGAATGAATTTATAGCATGAAACAAAAGTCTTCCATTTCTATTATTCTTGTGGATGTAAAAGTACTAATCAAGTGCTATATAGCTTTGGGCACAACCACTGTGTTAATATTCTGCCTAAGACCTGAAAGCTTTATTGATATCACACAAGCTGCAGATCTGGGCATGTTTATCTGATCTAAAATTAACTTCAGAAGTAAAGGATAATTGACTAAATAGCACGGAGGTGTAATAGTTAAAGTACACTTGTCATATTAAATGCAAATTCTGAAAACAACAAATAGATACTTGTCAAAACTTGTCATTTGTATGCTATTGCATGATGATAAAATGCATGGTGTTTTAGGTGCCTCTTGTCAACAGGTTGTAATTAACTGTGGCTACATTTAGGTAGTGTTTTTGCTGAGAAGATCAACAGCTCTGATTCTCTCTGCAGGGAGTGTGTTTGTTTAGAAAGGTTCTTAGCTTTTCTGGAACTCTGTCATCTGACTCTCTCCAGGGGTTTCAAAGCAATCATCCCCCTACTCCAAGACCTAGTAACAAACCCCAGACATAACAAACCGAAAATTAGCACCTGCCCAAACTCACTGAAACATATTCGGGGTTTTCTACTTGTAAAAGCATCTTCTATTTAATGCAGTTTAATCCCAGGCTTTGTTTACTGATTACTGCTCTCTAGTTCATGCTGAAGCAAAATTTATAATCGCTTTGCAAGAATATTTTATGTTTAGGTGAAACCCAACTAGGGAGAAAAAGCTGTGTTTTTTTCTTTATTCTGTCAGTACTGATATTTGTGTAGGGAATAATAAAATTCTCACATGCCTCAATACAGCATGTTTCATGATTATTTAGAAATCTGACAGCTAAAGGCATACCTAGATTTGAAACTTTGCAGGTTTGTAATAAGAAACCAAATCTTAGTGAGTATAATGCTGCTTTAGACCCTCAATATACATTAAGATCTGTTTTTCTTGTAGAACTCAAGGTGACACATTTTATCACATTTAACACATCCCACTGTTTTCAACAGCCCAAAAGTCAGCCTCAAAGGGAAATTAGTGTGTGCTGTAGCTCCACTATTTAACTCATATAAAACACCCTTTAATTTTCAGGTTTCCCATCAGTGAATGAGAATTTCCCTTGGGAGAAGTGTAAAGGAATTCATTATTTTAAAAGGCTAGCTTTGAATACACAAGGTTTGGTTCCCCATGCTTCCGTGATAGTTGTGAGCAACACAGGATTCTGTAGAGAGTAATTTAGGGCATTTATTTAACGCAAAGTAGTTTCAGACCCTCCAAATCTTGTATCTCTGCATTATCTCTGAAATAGAATTTTTAAAGCTCTGTGAAGCCATAATGATTAACTTCCATTAATCATTTTGCTTTATCAGCTTAAGAAAAAAACCCCAAAGGAAGCATCTTGTATTTTAGATGTTGAACATTATTTTCAGATTCTTAATTAATGAACAAAACATTTGTACCATCCAAGTAGATACCATGTGCTCCACTGATGTTTTTGTTAAAGGCTTGTAAACATATTTTACAAAGCTGTTCTGCACTTTTATTTCTTTAAATCACTGCTTTGCAAAAATCAGTATTTTTTTCTATTGTTATCATGAAGTGGCACTAGAATTCAAAGCACTTTTTTTCTATACTAAAAAAATAATTACCTTGGCTATTTCCATAAAAGACTGTAAATGTCACAATCCTTCCTTCTCAGCATCTTCTCAACAAAAATCTTCAAGAGAACAGACTTTCATTTAACCAGAGGAGCCAAAGACACATACAATAGACTTTTGGAGAACTATCTTTGATTTTTTTGATTCTTGTAAGATTATTATAACTTCCCAGCAGATATGTTATTTATTAACAGAGATTGCAGTCAAGTGCATTTTCAAGTAACCATCCTAGCAACTTGCTCTCAAGAGAATATACCGTTCACCCAAAGCTACAGAGAATAGCTACATATGTCACCAGTTGTATAATTTCATTGTACTCTATATGAACACTAAGGAGCTACTAATGAGTTTGAACAGTTTTCAGCATTTTGCTATTGTTACTTATTTTTTCTGAAGGAGTTACATTTTTATCTTGCAACTATCTTAATTGATATGATAACACAGGTTTTTTTTATCAGTCACATTCATATTAAGAAACAGGAGAAAATGTGTTTAATGCTTTTGAAGTTATGATGAGAATGATTAAAACAGTTTCTTTGCTTTTATATTGATTTGCTTTCTTAATTCTGCATCATAGGGTGTGGAGACCCAAGGCATTGCCAATTAGGGAAAGCAACCCCTGTTCTGCACCCTGGGTCAGCCCTGTGCCCTCCGCCTGTCTGTCAGCCTTTCGGTCACTCCCACCCTGTTTCTCTGTTGGTCCTCACACCCTAATCCCTCCCTTGTGCCTCCCCCAGGTCCCCTGGTAATTGGTGTCTGATGTTCTCCCCGCCCTGCTCATCCTATGTATTTAATCTAGGCTCTTACAAAGTATCTGGCCTTTGTTCTCTGAACTCTGGACAATACACGTGCTGAAATGAAACATCTCTGTAAAACCCCTGCAAAGGCACTTCCTGCTCTTTTACTTGCTATCACCCCAAACAACACCAGATGCAACAATAGGGATAACAAAATGACAGAATTAAATTATACAATTTTTCCATCAGTATCTCATTTGTTGATGTTTAATAACTCAAAGCTCTTACTTCTTCCAGCACATCATACTAACCTGCCTATTTTGTCTCTAAAATGTGAAGAAAGAAGCAAAAGAAAATAGGAGGACATTGCTATTTAACGAGAGAAGGCCAAACTATATGGCCTCAACAAGTCAATGTTGCTCACAATTTATTTCTGTAAGGCCATGAATTTTTGTGTTAAAAGTATGACTTTGATCATCATACTTAAAACACCAACCTCCTGTGTGTGATCTTGGGGTGATATTTTAACCCTTTAAAAGATTGCTTTTGTGGCCCGACTTGATTTTTCCATTTAAGTCTCTTAATATGAGAATATGAATGCTTCTGGTTTTTGTTCTGTTAGAACAAAAGAATGACTCACCAAAGCAATGCATCATTAAAGGAGAGATTTATAGGCAAAGTGATGTTACTTGAAGGAATTGTGTACTTACTAAATGTAGTTCTGTAGCATTTATCTTGTTCCATAACTATTTTTT
The DNA here is from genome assembly GCA_025584955.1 of Alethe diademata. Taxonomy (NCBI): domain Eukaryota; kingdom Metazoa; phylum Chordata; class Aves; order Passeriformes; family Muscicapidae; genus Alethe; species Alethe diademata. Next base: position 90,649,293 of record JANRMJ010000054.1, on the reverse strand, counting down.
CATGTCCTGTATATACAGATACATAGTCCACTTCATATATCAGTGTGTATATTGACAGAACCTCTGTTTCTTTTTCTGTAGATACCAGGATAGAAAATTTCTTAAAAATAGGTTTAGTTGCAGAGCAAATGAGGTAAGGATTAAAAAATGAGAAAGGAAGAAATTTTGGCATTTTCTTTTTTGTGTCTGAGAGAATACTTTTCAGTGACTTCTGCTGACAAAAAAAAAAGTTTCAGCAAACTAGAAATCTTTCATTCAATATTAGCTTTCTTTCTGTACGGTTTTTGCATGGAGTATTTAATAAAACAGAACAAAATTAAATGAAACAAAATAAACTCTAGTGGTGATATTTAGTTTCAGAATTTGTCATCTTTCCTTGAATGTATAAAAACAATTATTATTGTTATAATAAAACATCTAATGTTAAGCATTTTCTAGATATCCATACAGACTTCCACCTTCTCTTTTTAATTTTATTAACTACACTATCGCTAGTATTTTAGAAGTCAACAGAAAAATTACACTTGAAATTTAATTGCACTGTAGTTACAAATAGTTTTGGATTGGTTCTGATAGTATTTGGTGGACTATTGCTTAGAAGAACAGGTTTTTCTCTCAAATATATTGAACTCTCTTCAGAAATCAATATCAACATTAAACAGTAACAATATAAAAAAATTTAATAGAACTTTTCAAGAGAAGAGCTGAACAGGTGCAAATATGACAGAATTTTGTCATAATTTAATTTTTGTTAACATCTTTGCAGATAAAATATAATTGTTTTGTTTCTTGTCTTGTTGGGAGTTCTTGTGAAGTTCTCAGTCTCCACTCTCATGCTGAAGTAAGTTTAAAGCTGTCATGAGAGCATAGAGAAGAATAAATGAAAATAATATTCTGTTCTTGAGCTTGATAGGCAGTAACAGATGCGGTGAGCTGAGTACTATATTGCATGATCCCTGTTTTCAAAATTCCCCTCAGTAATGCTTTGAGACATTTTTCAAAGAGAACTAGTCCTGCCTCAACCATGCTCATTTCCTGTCAAGCACCTGCAGATCACAAATGAGCACAAAGGACAGCATTCCACCCAGAGCAGTTTTTCACCTTGAAATGGACTTTCCCTTGCGTCGTGTTACTGAAGGATCACAGTTTCCTGTGTTTTCTGGGAGATGAGCAAAAGTCAGTGATCACAAAAACAAGTCAGACTTATGCCCATGAACAAAGCCAATTGAGATAATTAGATCTAAGTGGGAGTATTTTTTATTTATTTAATTTTATTATTTTATTTTCTTATTTCTTTTTTTATTTTATTTATCCAGAAAATGAGTTGGAAGAGGAAAAACCAGCATCACTTAAAATGGCTACTTCTTGTTCTAGGCATACCAGAGAAAAAACTAATGTTGTATGTGTAGCCCTGAGTTGCAGAATAGCTCTCTCATGGTTTTTATGGTTGGGTTGCTAATGCAATCACTCTTGAATTTATTTCAGTTGGAATCAGTCAGGGTAGCTACTGTCTAAATTATTTAAGCTATCCCATTTCTTTTTGACTGAAATAGATTAGAGGACAATTGCATACACACCTCATATAATATTTGAGGATATGTGTAGTAATTTTTCATTTAGAAGAGCTAGAGGAAAACTTGGGTACACTGTGATAAAAACGAACACAATAGTTTGTTCTTCATCTCCATAGTGATTTAGTCTTTTGTAGGATGGAGGCTAACAGGAAAAGGAAGTAGATTAAGAACTCTACAATTATGAGATAAAAACTTGCATGGATATGTAAAATTGAATGAACATTTAATGTACATTTAACTTCCCAACAATGCATGTGTCACGGTTTTGCAAATATTAATGTGTTTCTGCTTACTTTAAACTAACCATTTTCAGGTTTGATATGATTTACCCCTGTGTCACATGAAAATTGACTGCTCAACTACAAGAGAAGATATATCCTATAAGTAAAAAAGGCAGGCCCCAGGTATTAGCAAGCCTGCTGTAATTAAAATAAAACCAAAACAACAATAAAAGATCCCAACCCAAGCCACTAACAAGCCAAAAAAAACCACTAAACAGTGTGGAAGGGTGATTTTGTAGTTATGGTTAAAGTATACACCAGCATATACATTGTGCAGAATGTGATCTTTCTAAAGAAAAGAGCAGACTTAATTATAAAATTGTTCCTGAATTCATTCCAGACAAAACCACCCAGACTAGCTAAATTATTCAAGTTATATAATTTCATTTTTGACCATTAGCTCATTCATATTACAGCATTCTAAAAATAAAAATAAAAAAGTGTTATGTGTCATTTGTCAGGTATAGTAATGCTTCCTTCTGACACAAATCTTTTTCCATGGTGTTCTTCATATCACAGATGTGGATGATAACAATATGGGTCTGTTTCGTACATCTATGTATCCTAGAAAAGGAAATGCTTCAAGCTCTAAGCTTTAGTAAATTGAAAAAAGTAAATTAAATGGAAAAATCCATTGGATGTACAGGATAATCTGCTACTATGACTCTTCGTTAGATTCTTCCTAGAAAGAGTTCTATATTATTGTGGGTGGTCTTTGTTTTTCTGTGTGCTTTGTTTGTCTGATGTTTGCTTATTTTTAAATAGTCAAATAGTAACATTTAAATAGGTATGATTTTAGGGTAAAATCTCAGATATAATCCCATATATTCATGGTAATTTTTTTATTCCCTTGACTTTATGGAACAATTTTCTGACTGATTGAAACAGCAGTTAACACAAAAGTCTCTCTCTTCTTTCCTTATCATTGCTGTAAGATCCTTTACTGCATTAGGTCAATTATTCCCTCTTTTTTCCACCTTGAAATAAAATATAGCCTGTAGAAAAATTATCAGAAGTATACTTATTTCTTTCTATAGTGCAATTAGGCAACAAATAATATTTAAGATATTAATGTAGAAGAAAACAATTAAAATTAAAACAAAATTTTGGTAGCAAATGGAAGCAACTTCATTTTCTATATATTAATTTTCTAAAATACTTTTAATTCCCATATTCTTCAGGTATTTTTTTCTGTGTACGTTGAATAGTCTTTCCTATCTTACTGGCCATTATAAATGGGATTGTAATCTATTCTCTGAGCAATATTGTAGTTTTGGCACTGTGGATGAAATATTTATTTGTATGACCTTAGTGTGTATTTTGGTGATATTTCAGTTCAGTCTTTTTAGTTTACACAATGATACTTCTCTTTTCCTATACTTTTGAATTGCACTTTATAACAAAAGCATACTTATCATTTATTCATCCTCTTCAACAATTTCTCAGAAGTACAGAATTTCATTTGACTATGTTTTGACTTCCTATATATTTATCTGTTTGTATACAGATTTTTATCTTTATTTCTTCCATATAAAATCTTAATTACTAGTATTATTAGTTGCAATTTTTGAGCAAAAGCCTAGAATGTTGATTCTGGAGAACCCCTAAAAAGAAGTGAAAATAGGATGAAATCAGAGACATATACAAATATTGTCAAAAAGACCAAGAATTATTTATTACACTATGGAAACATAAATGTTTACATAGATTTGTATATTTCTGCATTCTCCTTTCTTAAGTTTCTATCATTGGTGCAATTTCATCCACAGGGAATCCCAAAATGATTGTCATTGTTACCTCTGTTGAAATAGTGTTGAAGCCTAAGTGTTTTAGAGTTGTAAGCAGGGAAAATTTTTGTACCTTATATTACATGAAAAAAAAAAAAAAAAACAAAAAAAGGAAGGAAGAGTTTAAAGGAACCTTCCTTCTTATTTTTTATGGGTACTGTCAGTAGTTTGCACTCAACTTCTTTTCCTTTCTCTGTGGTTTTTTGAAACCCTGTTTTAGCCATTTAAGATGAAATTTTTCTTTACTGTCTTACAAAGGGTAGCTGGCCATGGCCACACATCAACACAGACCGTCAACCAGCTTACTTCCCTCTTCCATGTTATAGGGAGATAATAGAAAGCATCTGAGAAGTTTTATGGATGGAGATAAAGTAGTTAAATAAGTGAGGCTAAAAGTGTGCACAGAAGGAAAGCAATTAATTGACTACTTCCCATCAGAAGACAGGTGATTAGCCAACTCTGGAGAGCAGGACCTCAGCACATGAAATGCTTATTTGTGAAGAGAAATATCATAACTGCAAACATCTCCTTTTTCTCCTCTTTCCCCTTTATTGCTAAGGAAGAAACCGTATGGTATGGAATATCCTGTTCTTCGGTTAGGGCCAGCTGTCCTGGCTGAATCTCCTCCCAGTTTCTAGTGCATCCTCAGCCTCATTACCTGCTGGGTAGGAGATGGGTGGAGGCAAAGCCGTGATGCTGTAAAGTAGCAGCCAAAACACTTGTACCTTGTTTTAGCCACGCATCCACAACACAGGACCATGCATATGGCTATGAAGACAATCAGCTGCATCCCAGTCAGACCCAGTAAGATTTGTAAATGCATTACTGGAGCTTTACTAAAGATGGGAATCATAAGCAATGTTACAACCGAAAATCATATTTATGTCCTCATCTCCAATAGTCCTCCAAACCAAAATAAAATATAAATGGAACTTCATAGAGAATAAGAAATTTCACCACTAAACACATTCTCTTTTCTTTTGCATTTAAATATGATATATAACTTGCTGGCTAGGCTTTCTAAAAATACTTCCATTCATTAAAATAGACAATACGATATTTTTCACGTTGCTTTTAGGAATTATCCATTCCAAAATAATTGAAAAGAAATCAGTAGAAAATTTACACTGTGAAATCAGGGCAAACTCTACAACTACTGTATTTTCAATGAGATACACTTGGCATATGCTCTGCAAGGTTTTCAGTTTGACTAATTTGCTCAGAATTTCACTTGTAAGAGAACAACTAAATGGTGTGCAAAAATTTATGCTTTGCCCTTATGCAGGTATCAAGGGAAGCTCTACAAAATACAAACAAGGATTATGAGATTTAGATGTGGCCCAGTTCTACAAACTAATTTCCACTATACTAATTTAAGCACTCTGAAAAGAGTATGACAAACAATTCCATATAGTTAATAGTTATAGATAAAACCAATGAAATAAAGCGAGAACAAAACAGGAAATAAGAGTGGTTGTCATTAATGGATAATTTATGGCACTTGAACTTGTGTCAATATTGTCTTCTACCTCAAACAGAATTTTGCCTTTGTGATATTTCAAATACCTTTTTAATACCAACCAGTCATAAACTGTTGGAGTTTTCATTTTTCTGGACTGAACAAGCCAATTTTTAACACCTCCTTTTATACAAAAGACTGCCCATGCTTTTGACCATGGTAGTAGCCTTTCTCCACATTTGTTTAAGTCTTCATTAATCTTCCTATCAGAAACAATCAAAACTGCATGTGGTGTTCCAGATAAGGTCTTCCTAAGCCCTTATGCAATAATAGTAGTTTTTGACCATCTCTACTGAGAATAATTCATGGCTTGTATACCTGATAGGCATTTGTTTCTTTTCCATAATCACACCAAACAGTCATCTTCTAGTCATAGTAGACGCAGGATTTTCTTTTGCTAGTTATCTTTATGGTGATCAACCCCTTGAGGTGATGATCAACCCTCAATCACTTGAGTTTTAAGTTACTAAGGGAAAGGGAAAATTCAGAAAAATTATTAACTTGATATAAAATCTTAGTAAGGAATCCAACAGTCCTACCACTTCACCGGTTTTTCTAGGTTTTTTTCCTTCCCTATAGAATCGCAGCCTGTGGGTTATGAGTCTCCATATACATGATAGTAACTCACATCAGGAAGTATCTAAAAAAGGAAGTTCCAAGAGTCTATTCTTCTCCATGAATAAACAGTAGGATGTAAAGAATTTTTGTAGCTTAAAAATCATATGTACATAGTTCGTATTTTTAACCTCATTATCATATATATGAAAAGTGTACTATGCATTTTATATACATGTCTATGTATGTAACTGTTAGTATTCATGTGCTCCTTTACATATAACCAATCCTTCATTTTATATTAAAAGTATTTTTTCTCCACGTAAACAAAAAAACAAACAAAAATAAATCCCTTTACATACTTTCTCTCTAAAAACACACTAAGAAATGAATGATTGTAGGAAATGTAATACATTTACTAGCTCAAAATGTAGGAGACTAAGGGCAGGATGAATACAAACTTGAAGCTTAGAAGTAGGAATAAACTTCCATGCTTTTGCTTTACCATCTTCATTACCAGAGAGAGGCAATAATAAAACACAGGAACATAGGTATTGTACTGATAAGTCCTCCAGCAGACATGTATGCAGTGATTTTGTTTTCATCACTTCATTTCAGTCCTTTATAATTAAAACCTAAACCCTAAATCCTGGTGTTTGATTTGAAAGCATAATATTGAGACATTAGGTTTAACTACATAACTTGTTATCTTGTTTTTCAATAGCAATCTAAATAGCAAACAGTTCCATTGAAAAGTGAATTCTTTTAAACCTGTATATTAGTCCTTCATGGCTATGACAATGGACTAATTTACATTTTCCAGTTTCCAGTATTACCAAGACCTTGTTGACCATTTACAGAGTAAGCACTTTTTCTGTACTCAGTGAAAAGAATAGTCAGAGGAGTTGGAGGAGTTCCCAAACAGTAAGTTGAAAGGGATATAACTTTTTTTATGGCTTTATCCAAAAGATCAGAGAGGCAGTCTGCATTCCTGCTGTAGCTGTGATGTAAGTAGGCCACAAACCCAGCTGAGATTGGGTTATTTCTGCCTCATCAGTTAGCATCTTTGAATGAGAAGGCAGATATGATTTATGGTGGAACAGAGGCTGACAGAGCCCAGCTGGAAATGCTCATATTATGGTAGCTGAACTGCAAAATTCTGGGTTAGTGTTGAAATGCAAAATATAATCTAGGTCATATAAATGAAGATAAGTAATTCAGTCTCATAAAACTGACAAGCAGGAGCCCTAAAATTATGTTTGTATTTTCTGTCTTTGATTAGTTATGCCACTAATGCATTTTTACCATAAAAGTATTCTGTCTTACCTCTCCCATCTGAATAGACTAAATTCAACTGCAAACAAGAATCTGTTGCTAGCTGAAGGTGATGATCTGTGATAAACAAATTAGCATTCTATCCCAGGTGTGGATGGATTGGTGCCTGAACACATAATCTTCACTGCTGGTATTGTCAAACTGGTTGGCAAAATCAGCAAACACAGCATTTCTATCATTCTAATATTTAGTATGCAACAGTTCTATAAAAAATAGCATTCAAATCTAATGTTAAAAAAAGTATTTGAAAAAATCGTACTGCTTTTTCATAGACAGTAATAATTAATCATGGTGAATGTGTGGATTTATGTTTTCTGTTTGGTTTGTTTGTTTGGGGGTTTTGGGAGGGATTTTGGACATGGTGTTTTGGCTTATTTTTTGCTGTTATTCAGTTTCTTTTAAGGAGAAAAATGAAACTACTAAACTTCTGGATAAAAAATAAAATATCTCGTACTCCCATCAAAACTAGAGTTGAATTTTGTGCACTGGATATATTTGCAATGCATCTTTGAAGTCTGAGCACATTTTGGTCTCCAATCTACTATTTACCCCGTTACCTTCTTGCATGTATGCTCTAGTGCCTTCTGTCTTGGTTGATCACCCTCTTGTGAATGTCCTGGGTGTACAGGAGCTGTGGTATGTTAACCTCAGTCTCCCTGGTGAGACCATATAAAGCTTCTCCTCTCCTTCATTCTTTAAGATACTGACAAAAAAAAGACTTAGGTAGAAGACCAGATACTGACATTACTGGTGCATCAACTGTTTAAAACCAGGTTTCTGGTTGTAGTATAGATCAAGTAATTTGAACAAAGCAGAAATAATGAGAGTGTATGTCCCAAAAGACTCCAGAATCTAAAAAGGTGTGATGGCAGCAATTGCAGTACCAGTTACCCTGAGATGACAGAGACTATTACAATCCTGCATATACCATAACCCAGTCCCAATGAGTGAGGTGAGGGAGAATACTTATATTGAGAATACACTCTCACCTGGTGCTTCTGGATCTATGTTGGAAGAGTGGACTTGTGAGTTTTCTTTTTTTCCTATCTGAAGGAAATGTAGGTCTTTGCCTTGCAAATGTGTGCTGTGTGGTAGAGGAAATGGCTATAAAAGCATATTGGGGAAAAGTTACAGTCTTGAACAACTGAAGATGACTATAGTAAAAATAGTACTGACCGAATAATAAAAAATACAATTGAAGAGGGAGGGGAAAGTAAAGTTTGATGTAAAAACATGTAATTCTGTTTCATAAACCATAAGCTACATAGAATTTATCCTTTTCCTTGTAACACACAAGAAATCTGCATGGTTACAGTTTCAGAACTCTCATTTCAGGTTTAAAACTGAATTTTAAATGTGAATGCCAAAGTCTCCTGTAGATGCTGGGTGAAAACTCCACTAGCTCTTTTTGATCTCTTGTAGCACGGAAAAATGTCATCATATCCTTTGCATAGCATTACCATATCACTAGCTTGCCTTCCTTAAATCTTGCTTCTTCCTGATATACTGATATCTTATTCTATTTGTGTTCTATTTTTAAATCTTATATCAGTATTTCATAGTACCTATATTTATTTACAAATGCTTTTTCTTTTTAGTTTCATCATAAGATAACCTAATTTTAAAGGATTTTGTCTGTTTTTGATAATTTCTCTGCACTTTTCTGAAACTTGAATCTTTCTTGCCCACTTTCCCTCCTTTCTTCCGTACTGTTCCTCTATTCCTTCTTTTCTGCTAATCATATTCTCATGAGCCTGTCTGCTATCTGATTTGTGCTCATTATTTTTCTTAAATTCTTCAGTTCTTACATTTGTTCCCATCCTTCTAATTTCATAGTTAAAGGAAGGTATGATGAGGACATTTCAATATGGAAAAGTTAATTATTAAAAAAAAAAACAAAAAACTGGGAAAGTTTTTTTTATATCTTCAAAATTTATAAATCCCACCTTGTAAAATCTACCACATGGTAAAGGCACCTTTCTTAAAAAAAAATAAAAATAATGGTGATTTACATAATGTAGAAATACAGTCCAGATTTTTATTTATCAGGCAATACTTGTGTACAAAATTTTATTTGTTCTCTATTGGAGCTGTAATATAGTTTAAATGTACAGATTTACCATCAATTGGATTTTTAATATTTAAACATGTCCTGGTTTGAAGGACAGGTGTCTGCCAATAAAGGCAGAAACTTCTCTTTGAA